>VZRX01017104.1:0-40023 GCA_013398075.1 Notiomystis cincta | reverse complement strand
TATTTATATATATGTATTTATGTTTATACACTCATATGTGCATATCTGGGTTATAGAACATGTTCAGATATGTGCACAATAACTTTTTTTGGCAGTCTCTGGTACTCATTAGGACAATTTTGTATTGATAACAAGATAATAAGGAATGTTTTCTTGATGAAGATATTTCCTGTCCCTACAGTTTCATTCCTGCAGCCACACCTATCCTGAGAGTCCCTCTGACCTTCTTTGAAAACTGCTACCATGGATGGTGTAGGTGAAATTTTTCCCCACCAGAGAAGTGGCTTGACCTCAAATATCACCCCTGATTTTACAAGTGTGAGGAATACAGTATTCACATGGTGCCCATGTAACCTCCCCACCAGGCTGGTCATATTTGAAAGTGTGAGGAAATGTAAATCCAGATACTGCTCACGACCCTTCTCAAGCACAGCCTGGGAAATCAGGGTGTTCAGGAACTCAAATCCTATTCTAAATTGCTTTTCTAGTGGAAAAGTCAAGGTTATGGCTGAGGTGCCAAGACAGAGTAAAGAAATGTGATAGTAGAGGGCTTCTTGCCCTTGCAAAAGGAGATGAAATGTGGATGTGCAGGGGCAGATGGAGTGAGCTCAGCCAGAAAAAAGATTTGGTTTCCTAGAGCTGAGGGAAATTAAACATGGAAACAACTTCCCTCGGGAGTCAAGGAGGTCCTCAAGTGTTGTGTGTGTACTTTTCAGCACAAAATTAAATGTCTTTTCAAAAGACAGGCATTCATTCCATATCTTAGAAGAACTCTGTGGCTGGTATTTACAGAGCACTTGGTAATTGCCATATTCTGAGAATATAAACTCTCTATTTCTACAAGTTAGCTTAAAAAAATCCAATCATTAAATATAGGCACTGAGAGAAGGGACAAAAGGGAGGAGACATCAATAAGAAAAGGCAAAATTGAGTCTCAACAGATTCAGTTTGCCTGGATGGAGGTTATTTCAGAAAGCTGCTCTTGGAAAAACTTCCTGGAGGGGCAAAATTTCCCTTGAGGATCCTGTGAACTCTGATCCAGGGCTCAATTCCTGCTCTTGAGGGTGAAAAGGGTCTGGACTTTGAAAGTGTTTGCAAAGCTGGGACAGGAGAAGGAATTATTTTAATGTGAAAGGGAAGGAAGGGGGGTGATACAGGAGCTGTTCTCTTCTATAAACTGGGGCAAATAAAGTGACTCTGCTACCACAGTTCACTGAAAATTAAAAGAAAATCAGAAGGAAAAATATTTTTTGATTAATCTAATAGACTTTTAACCCTTCCTTTTTAATTGTTTTTTACTATCTGAAGACCATTGCTTTTGTATCTGTAGAGGATGAACTGAAACACACAGTCAGGGTTTAGGCACTTTTTCTTCTCATGAAGCAAGAAACACATTTTGAAGGAAATTTTCAGCTGGAATTCTATTTTAAATAGATCTGACAAGGGATTCTCCAGCCAAACTTGGACTACCTGCATGCCTAAATTAACTCATAAATTGACAGACACCAGCTAACCCAAACACAAGGTGATTTTCCTTCCTATGACATGCCTTTCTCTGCATGGAAAGAATGTATTAATAGTCGTGAAATTCAAAGATAAAATCACTTTTTACAAAGCCTGACAGATTTTTTTTCTGTTTTTAGTTGGATCCCTTTGTGTTACTGTGAACATGTACCTCTAGTAGTCCATAATGAGCAAATCTAAACCCTGCCTTACTTAGTGTGGACTTTCACTGGTGCCAGATTCCCCTTGCAAAGCTATGTGTCATTAATGAACAAAAGAAAGGAAGCAGGCTGGGAATAAATCAGATATCAAGTCTAAGAGCAAGACAAAAAAGAGCTCAGTCCATCTCCTTAAGTGTCTTTTCTGTAAAAGAGCTCTGCCATCTCACTTTAGTTTTGTACACCTAGCTCAACCAACTTAATCAATGTCACTTTGGGTGTATTTTCCAAAATGTCTGACCCCTACACTCAGGGCAAACTTATGTTTATTAATTCTCATTATAATTTTTTGCTGAAGTGAAAAAAAAGGAGTAAAAATATCAGTTTCAAAAATTAAAAATATTAATTAATTAATTATCATTCAGAAGTGCTTAAAAGCCTTTTATTGACTTCACACTAAATTCATAATGAAGCCACACTGTAGTTTTGCTTGCTGCCTCCTGGTCTCTAGCCAGGCTTTGATTTCCGTGCTACATTTCAGAGATTTGCTCAGTAGATGATGTTCATGGCCAGAGACCCCCACAAGGTGCAGAAATAACTGAGCCATGGAAGAAAGATTGTCATGGGGAACATCATCTGGTCAAATCAAATTGTATGAAAAATATCAGTGAAAGATGTTCCACTCTAGAATTTTTGTTCACCCTAGACTGAGAAGAATATGTCTATTTCTTGATTTAATTTCTGTTTCTGGGGAATGTCAGTAAAAATGGTTTAAAAAATGATATCACAACACCACAGAGTATTATTGCAGAGCAGTTAATTTTTGGTTTTACTATCAAGTGTTACAGTTGTTACTCTGTCTCAGAAAATTGAATTTAAAGAACCCTCCTGCTCAGGACCTCTGGCAAGTGCATCCAGTGGCAGAGCCTGGCCCTATTTCTCTGCTTAGCTTCATTTTCTGCCATTCTGGGGATTAAAAAATGCAGCCCTTTCACAGTACAAAGGAGTGAAATACAACTTTTTATAGGAAATCCCGATCACAAAGGGATGCACCTTCAGATTTGTGCCTTAAACCTGTGCTATGGATTTTGACAACATATTTCTCCAGAGTATCAATTTGTTTTGTTGTTAGTTTTTTTTCCCTCTTTGGGAAGATGGGTTTTATTGTTACAAGTCTCAAAGCCTGTTCTTTTTGCCAAGGTACTTGTGGAGAAGGAAAAATAATAATAAAAAACACCACTACACAGGCAGTAATGGCTGAGAGCGCCTGATAGGTATCTCTTGTAAAGAAAACATTTTACTTTCATCTCGAGGCCCTCAGTATTTTTCTTGTTTACCTTTCCCTGAACTTTCTGGAAATGCTGTTAACACTTTTCTCTAAGTGGGCTATTACAGGCAGATACAGAAGAAAAGATGTTAAATTGCTGCTTCCTCCCTGCCCTACCCAGTCTCTTCCTGGCCCTGAAGACAAACTGGTGGATGTCACGGTGACTTTTTACTCCTTCTCCATGTTTAATACAGGGAAAAAAAAAAAAAGTCTTTAAAAACCTCACCAATTTCTGTACAAAAAGAGAATTTGATTCGAATAGGTGGAAAAAATTCTCCAAGGGCTCCCCAGCAGAATGTGAATACAGAATCACAGAATCACCAGGTTGGAAGAGACTTTCAAGATCATCGAGTCCAACCTCTGTCCCAACACCTCAACTAAACTAAACCATGGCACCGAGCACCACATCCAGTCTCTTTTTAAACACGTCCAGGGATGGTGACTCCACCACCTCCCCAGGCAGACCATTCCAGTATTTTATCACTCTTTCTGTAAAAAAGTTTCTCCTGATATCCCACCTATATTTCCCTTGGCACAACTCAAGACTGTGTCCTCTTGTTCTGTCAGTTGCTGCCCAGAAAAAGAGACCAACCCCCACCTCACTGCAACCACCTTTCAGGAAGTTGTAGAGAGTGATAAGGTCACCTCTGAGTCTCCTTTTCTCCAGGCTAAACAACTCCAGCTCCCTCAGCTGTTCCTCACAGGGCTTGTGTTCCAAGCCCCTCACCAGCCTTGTTGCCCTCCTCTGGACACGCTCAAGTGTCTCCATGTCCTTCCTGCTGTGGGCTGGAGAGAGAAAACTGCTCAGGTGTTACACCAAAGAACATTGAATTCTAAGGGCAGAGTGATGAAAGGCAGTGTGGTGGCTCAGACTGGTCTGGGAGCAGAGACCCAGACCATTCCCCACAGACCCACCCTCACCTGCACATGCTGTGAGTTCCTTGGGTTTATTTTGATTTGTTCATGGGTATGACAACCCCCTTGGGCAGAATTGGTCTGGCCATTTTTATCTAGAACTGAGCTAATTATCTCAAATTCTCTTTATAGTTGTGGAGAGGCATTCAGGGGTGATTCATCCCTTCCTAGGTGTGTGAATCCTTTAAAACAGGTCCCAGGAATGGCATCTCAAGACAGCCTGAGGTACAGACCAGGGTGCCAACAGCTGTTCTACAGTCGGAGCTCCCTCCTCTCGGGCTCAGAGAGCAAATCCTTTATGGAAATTTGCCACAGCTTCTGTGATTGTCTCCAATGTGGCTTTTATTTTTGAGTTCATCCAACTGAAGTGAGGAACGCAGGGAAAAAAGGCAGATTGGGATGTTAGTCAGACATTTTTTTAGTGAGACAGCAAAAATTTTCCATTCCCTTTCTTCCCATTGGACTCCTCCTTCCCAGCATGTTATTTGTGATGGCCTTTTTTCAGTGAAGGAATTTTGGGGTTGGTCTTTCACTCCATCATTTGTTCAAAGGACTGATACTGTCCTATTCTCCTATTCCCAAATGTAGAAGAAAGCATTCCTATTTTTAGAGGCTTGCTATAAATAGAGTCACATAAACAG
Source organism: Notiomystis cincta (assembly GCA_013398075.1). Taxonomy (NCBI): domain Eukaryota; kingdom Metazoa; phylum Chordata; class Aves; order Passeriformes; family Notiomystidae; genus Notiomystis; species Notiomystis cincta. Next base: position 35,479 of record VZRX01017104.1, on the reverse strand, counting down.
TTCATTTCCTGCACCAGTTCTGAGCTGAATTGTTTTGAAGCATTGTCTTCATTCTTTTCCAAAATAATTTTAGAAAAGTTGAAAAAAGAAAAAGCTCCAAACTTCTTTTTAGCTCAGAGCAGGCATTTTTAAGTACTCTTTTGAGTGACTCAAGCACTAAGATAAATTTTTGCTCACTCTTACTTATGGGAGATGCAAGATTCATCAAGGAATTTTCAAGTGTTTTGCAAGGATTACCTGACTAAACCACTGGAAGAAAGAGAGAAAACATTGCTGCAATGGGAAATACCAGCCTGAGAATGTTATGTGATGGTTTGGGCATTTTTTCCTGGTGCTTTGGGAAAAAGTGACAAAACCCTTCTGGTAAAAGCAACGTTTGCACCCAACCTTCTGCTCCCTGTGTTGTTTGATTTGCATGAACTTAGCTCTGAAAAGGAAAGGATCAAACACAAAACCACTTCTAGCTTTTAACGATTTTAACTACATTTCTTAGTCCACACTGAGTTTTTGGGCTGAGGGGGAATTCAAGTCTCATCCCATGGTGGTTGGTGCTGGGAAAAGTAACTGGTGCAAAGCAATTTTGCCTTTTACCTGCAGCTCATATTTTTGATGTTGGCAAGTGCAAATCTACTTTTCCTTTGGGTTAAGGGAGAGAAAGGAGTAGATAACTCTTATCTCTGCAAATTTTTTCTCTGACCTTTAAAAGCAACTGGCCTGATATATTCACAGCATTCTCCCTTCATCAGAACTGAGCTAACAGTAAGCCCTGCTGGGTTTGAGCTCGCAGATCTGTGTACTCCACTTTCAGCTGGCAAGTAAAGTAAAGCAAAGCGGACTGAGTTGCCTGAAGAGGAGTAGTCGTGACTGCTGGTAAAGTGAAACCATGGGAAGGCTTTCAGGCTGCCTGACTGCCTCACTTGGCTGCCCTAGATAAGGCTTTTGTGGTTCTTCTCTTGGTGGGAGTCAGTTCCCAGCTGGAGACACACAGCTGGAGACACTTAACCAGCCCCAGCTCCCGGTGCTGCCGTAGGAGAGTCTCTGCAGGGCCAGGGGCAGCATCCCCTGCTGAATCCTCTGGGATGAAATCCCCTGCTGAACCCCCAGTCTGCAGTGCCCTGTGTCAACATCCCCTGCTGAATTCCCAGTCTCTGCAGTGCCCTGCGTCAACATCCCCTGCTGAATTCCCAGTCTCTGCAGTGCCCTGCGTCAACATCCCCTGCTGAATTCCCAGTCTCTGCAGTGCCCTGCGTCAACATCCCCTGCTGAATCCTCTGGGATGAAATCCCCTGCTGAACCCCCAGTCTGCAGTGCCCTATGCCAGCAACCCCTGCTGAATTCCCAGTCTCTGCAGTGCCCTGTGCCAGCATCCCCTGCTGAACCCCCAGTCTGCAGTGCCCTGTGCCAGCATCCCCTGCTGAACCCCCAGTCTCTGCAGTGCCCTGTGCCAGCATCCCCTGCTGAATCCTCCGGGACAAAATCCTGGCTCTCACTCCGGCCTCTCCCCCTTCTCCTTTGGGCTCTCAAGCACTTTGCCCACAGGAGCCACGTGAAGGGGCTGAGCTGGCACCAGGGGCAGTGGGGGGACATCAGAACCCTTCTGATGGGACATCAGAACCCTCCCGAGGGGTGGCAGACACCTCACTGCGTCCTGCTCGCCGCCGAGTCAGAGGGGACACCAGGCTTCATTTGCTACTTAATTAAAAACCCTCACACAGGTCCTATCTGTGACAGCAAGAGCAATGTACCATGAGTGCCAATTCTAATTGAATTTTCAGGCTTGTGAAGTTGAAAGAGGAGGAGGTTTCCATGTCCCCTATCAGCTGAAAGATTCTGTCGCTGAGAATCTCAGACAGAGGTGGGGCAGTTCAGCTTCTCCTGGTGCCAGGTCTGTGAGACAAAAACAAGAACAAGCTAAATCACACTAATGAAACTTTAATTTCATTGTCTATTTCAAGGCCTGAGGCCCTTCAGGAGCAGAAAGGAATTTATTTACACTTTAGAAACCTTTTGTCAAGATTCTGATACAGAAAATATGTGATGTCCCAGAAGGTCAGACTTGATGATCTTGGGCGTCTTTTCCATTCTTTATGATTCTATAGAGATATTTTACCTCCCTCTGGTAATATTTCTTCACTTAAAGTGGGGTGAAACCTTGAGCTTTGACTATATCTATATATCTATATATCTAATAATCTATCTATCTATTCTATATATCAATCTATATATCTATATATCCATATATCTATACATTTCTCAATTCTAATTAATTCTGTGTTGAACAGTCCAACACTGGAGCTCTGACAAAGACTGAAACCCACTAGCTTTCCATTATGGCTGTGTATATAATTTTATCACAGAAAAATTAATTCAGTGTTTCTCTACGTTGTGCACGTAGCTTGACAAAGCGTCTGCCTGAACAGGGCTGTGTAAAAATAAAAATAATCAGTTTTGTGCAAGTTTCATGAGTCAAGCTGCCAAACCATGTTTTTGAAATGGATAGATTGCTTAACTTTATTCATATATCTTATGGTAATTTCCCTTTCCTAAGGTATAAAAATGACAGATATGAGTGTTTTGTGGTCGTTTTTCCTTCCTCACATCTTTGATTTGGAAGTGAATTTAAGCTCTAGAAATTAGTGAGGGCTGAAGAACAACCTGAAGTGCTTTGCAGCACAGAAAATGCACAATTTACATCTGAATCTGGGCTGTAGAGTAAGAACATGGAAGTGTCACTACAGACAAATTCAAAGATGCTCTTTCTGCCTTGCATTTCCATCTCATTTGGAACTCTTGCTCTGTTGCTGCAATGGGTTCCATGCTGAACTCCTCAGGGTCACACATGGAAATGGAAGAGCACACGTGGAAAAACCTGTGTGATTGTGGCACAATGAGAAGAGAGGCTCTGGTGGAAAACTCTCAGAACTCCTTGAGTTATTTCACTCCGTGTGTTCCTACTGTGGGCCTTCATCCATGGAATTCCTGTAGGATGCTTTACTTGTGGATTCTGTACAACAGGATGGGTAAAATAAGACATGATCTCCAGCTTGTCAGGGATTATCTGGAAGAAAACCACAGAGAACCTGGAAACCCTCCAATGAAAGCAAATTTTGAAAAAGACTTTTGAAAAAGACTGAGCTACACCCTTTCCCTACAGCACTAGAAACTAACTGTTTACTAATAACTTTATTATGCTTGTTTACTGCTCCCTAGTGCTTAATTATTATTTTTAGGGATGTAGGCTTTATTCCATCATTTTAACACAAGAACTGTCGCTCGAGCTGAGGAAACAGAAAGGATGGAATGTGCAATGCACAGCCTACAGCTGGGTGAACTGCTCACAAAAAATCATTTACTGGCTCAGTTAAGCCTTATTATCTCTCTGAAAATTGTCCAGACACAGACTTTGATTATTATGAAATTGTTAATTACTCAAAATCGTTTGACAAACATTTTATAGAAACAGAGTCCAACTTATGGGCTGGTCTCAAGCTGTCTTTTATTCTCCACCCCGAGCTCCTGCAATGTGCTGGTGGGACAAACACGACGTGTGGTGCTTTGGATGCACGAAGTCAGCAGAGGGGAAGCCAGTAGATGGTGCTCAAGGATGTGAAGCCAAATTCTGGGGGTTTAGGGAGGAGGAAAACGTGTTGCTAAGCCCTGCAAATGTCAGTTTTGGTCTGTTTGTGTATCAATGCTCAGGTAAGTCCCCAAGTTTTGGCTTCCCACCCACCTGAAATATTTAAAACACTTGAGGAATGGGGAGTTGGGTGAACTGAGCTCATGTTGCCAGGAGAAATCACTGCACTGCTCTGGAGAGAAAAACTCCCAGTGTGGAAGAAAGCTTAAGGAGAAGGGCACACTGCACCCAAAGGCCACAGTGCTCCATTCTTCCCTCTCCTTCTGCACAGCTGATTTACCTAAAATCTCCCCTCCTTTGCAGAGCTGGTTTACCCTAAAACTCCCCTCCTTTGCAGAGCTGATTTACCCTAAAAACTCCCCTCCTTTGCAGGATGACAGCAGGAGCAATCTCTTTAGGCACTGCTGTCTACACTTCACTCAGTCCCTTCAAAGCCCTGCTGCCACTGACCATTGGCCAGGAATGATGTTCACACTCTGCTTTTTCCAAGGGAATTTTCCCTCTTGAAAATTAACATACCCAAATCTTCAGGCACCTCTGCTAAGAGCTTTCTTGTCTGCATGAATTCTTAAGTGCCTCATTGCCTGCCTGAAAGGTGTGGATTCTCTTAGTCTAAGGTGGAGAAGTCCAAAGGGAGACATGGTAATTATGTCCCAGTACATAAGAGAAGCAGGTGGTCATAAATTCTCCATGTCTGCTCCACAGAGTGCAAGTTTGAAGGGGCTTAAATTAAAGCAGGGGATATTTAGTCTGAATATTATGAAATCTTTTATAACTTTAAGGGTGATGAAGCACTGGACTCGATTTCTGAGAGAATATCCATATCAACAGTGATTTTTAAGCAAAGACTGGGAAAAAAGTGTCAATTTAAGCATAAATAAAGTATATTTTGTTCTCAAGAATGTGTGAATATGTGTGTAGGTGATCTGGATGAGTTCTCGAAATCTCCTCCATCCCAAATTCTGGTTTCTCACCAAAGGTAGATTCCATTGGCTGTTTTTCATAGTTCTGCAAACAGGTTTTTTGATAATAAAATGCAGTGCAAAGACTGGACCTATCCATATGGGCTTTTTACCTGATTTATCAGTTTTTACTTCTATTTACCATTTTCCTTTTAAGTCCTATAAATACTCCAGATTCCCAGCTTTTGAGAGGTAAACAGGAAGCCTGCTTGTACGCCTCAGTTCTCTCTGCTTTTTACAGAAAGAAGATAAAAGAGACATAAAACATTAAGTCTGCAATTTGGTCACATGTATATTTCATAAAGGCAACTTACTGAGTAATATATGGGAGGCTTTTGCAGGCAATCTTTACGAGGCACACTCTGCTTGGTGAGCGAGGGGCTTGCATTATTGATTTTAATAGAATTCTGCAGAGTAAGGATAAATTGTGGTAATACTGCCTAAGAAGCTGCAGCAGACTAAAGCTCAGATGGCTGCTGGTATATATTCTGTGACCAGAACGCTGTTTTATGACCAATAGAGGCAGCAATTCCATAATGCACAGGGTCCAAGTGCAATAAACAGGGCTTTGGTAGCAGAGATTTCACCAGGACTTGGAGCAATAAAAATGTTTATGATGCTGAGCATTATGGTGGTATATTGCTTGGAAAACATGCAACAATAAGGAGGGGATTGTATTTGCAGCAGCACTTTGGGAAGGTTGTGGTTTGCTCAGAGAAGCTTGCACCCACATTTTAATATGTGTCTAAACAACTTTGTGTTCACTTTGCTTTTTCCATGTAATTTCTCCAGTTTTCTCCAAGTGTTTTCCAAATTGGGGCATGTAATGCATCTCTCTCTATAGCTGGATATAGATAATGCCTATCTCAACCCCTCCCCTGTTCTGTTTGGGGTGATTCTTTGTGGTTTAATAATAACCAGTTGGTTCTGCATGGTAAATGTTCATTTGTGTGCTCTGCACTCTCACCCTGAGCAAGATGTTTTGCCTCAGCCCTTAATGAATGTGAACTCAGCTCATAATGAAAGAATTCTGGCAGTATCCCTCTAGCACATCTCCAAATGATGCAGTGTCTTGTAGAGTACCACCAGGGTATCATTACACTTGATTTTCACTCCTGCCCCTTCCCATTACACTCCTAGTCAGAGCCGGATTATTAACATTTAATATGCTAAACTCATCATTAATCCTGAATATCAGTATTGGGTGAGGTGAGGAAAATACTAAATGCTGCTTCAAATACTAAATGCTGCTTCAAATACTAAATGCTGTTTAAAATACTCACTAAATGCTGTTTAAAATGCTGGTTTGTATCTGTGTGGGTGTATCTACATACCTGAAAGTACCCAAATACTTGTGTGCATGACAGAAAAAGCTGTGTTGGGGCTGGTGCATTCAGTTCCACGTGGCTGGAGGGCAGGATGAGGACTGGCACAGCAAGAGTGCAATCAAGGGTTGAAGGCTTGTGGGAGTCTCTGGAGTGGAACACAGATGTGTGTTCACTCCTGGGCCCCAAAGCAGGCACTGCTAAGTGGAAAATCAGTGGCTTGCATAAGGCAGAGGAAGAAGGAGAAGGGAAAATCCACCTCAAATAAGTGATTTGCCCAAACTGATGCAAAGTTTAGTGGCTGGGTCATTACCAGAACCCAGGTTTTCAAAATCTCCAAGCCTCTGCCTTGGAACTGAGAAACAGCAAGGGAAATTAAATGGCCCTGAGCACCAAATTCTGCTTCAAATTCTGAAATCCAGTCCATTAAAACAATAATTTTGCACATATGGCTAAAAACATTTGGGGGAAAAGAAATTTTGCAGTAAAATTTGATTGAACCAAGCTTCTTCATTTTTCTTTTATAACTATTACCCTTCTTTTGGTTTGGTTTTAGTGTTAATCATTCATGAGGAAAAAAGGCAAGGAGGGAAAGGAAGCAAATTCTGAAGAAATAAACACTGAATTGATGGAACAGAAAATTCCCATGCATTCCAGCACAACTTGCTCATAGCTACAAAGTCTTCTGCATTGCTGTTGCAAACCTTATTTTTGTTTAATAAAGTTTATACAATCTGTCAGTTTTTAAATTAACTGCATGGCTGGCTCTGACTTCAGTCACGACATTTTAAGACCATGTAAACATCATCACTGGCTGTGAATGAAATACAAGGATGTGGAACTGGCAGAGACTGCAGAGAATGTGAAGAGAAAACTTGTTATTTTACTGACAAAACAAAACAGCAAAAATATATTTCTAAATAACTTCCCTACTGCTTTTCTTCTTCTTTTTTTTTTTTAGAGACATTTGTAAGATGCTTATTTAGGTTTATTTTCCTTTCCATGAATATATGGCTGTTTATCCTTAGTTTGAACTTTTGATAGTAAGTTTTCCACATTGGTTTTCCAAATTGCTTTTCAAAATTGTGTGACAATGCTGAAAAACTACTTTATGAAATCAGACTCTTGCCACTCAATTTTCTGAGTGAGGTAAAAATAAAGAAGGAGAAAAAGAAAAGGCCTATTTCTGGTCACAGAATATATACCAATGAATTTGATACATTTGCAGCCACGGTTTGTTAAAAATAAATTAAATATATATATATATAAGTGTCCAGTGTGATCCTTAAGGTTTTCAGGTGGCAACAGGTGTATTGCAGCATCTTTTATGAAGGTTGGGACTGCCTGGGGAGGTATCTCTTAATTCCTTTGACCATAGACCACTGCCTTTGCTGGCTCTCTCAGCAGTCTGACAAAATGTGAATAAACTCTTGGAGAAATCACAGACCACTGCATTCCTCACTACTTTTTGCTTCAAGTGACAAGTGCAGGTCTAATTATATACATATATTCCCATGTGAAATTCCTAATTGCTGAAGAGTTTTCACCCTGGGGAGAGGGTGAGAGAACCAACCTGGCAGATCTGAACTGTGCTGCCTCATGCAGCACTGGAACTGCTCAGGCACAAATGTGGAGAGCCTGGTAGAAAAGTCTGTCTGGGTCAAAGTCAGCCAGAAAATGCACTTTGAGATGAAAGGCAAACACAGTCTTTATGTGACCAGACAGGGATGGAGTCTGGAGAGGTTTCCTATGAGAACTTTTGGTCCAGTTCATCATACAAGAACTCACAAAATTAAAGTTTTCAGAAATCATTACTTTAAGGTATGTGTTGAATTTTCTCCTTAGGTTCTAGTGGATGAAGGCTATGCTTACAGAGAGGACAAAAAACAAACCAAGAGGACAGAAACTATGAAATATGGTGTTAAAATTGCAGTGCCAATTATTTTTGATTGAAAGAGTATTTACAGATATTCCTCTCCTTTCATTGGTGTTGCTATATTCCAGAAATCACTTAGCCTCACTGAGGAATTACTAAGAACTTTTTTTTTTTAAAAAATTGAAACCTTTTTCATCCTCCTTTCAGCAGATTAGCAGTATTAAAGTTTTCAAAGTATGTTGGAAATACAGCCTAGGGGAACTGATGGGCTAAATCCTCAGATGACAGAAATCAGCTTACTTTTGGTGATTTCAGTAAATACAGTGTTAATCAGAATGATATCAGGTCACTGTGGAAAAGACAAAACCAGCAGGCAGAATATAAACCCCCCACCTCGAGTCTGTAGGAAAAGCAGTTTGAGATTGCAGGAGGTGCAGGTGTGGTTTGAGTTTCTCTTACACAGAGATCCCATCTCCAGGCTGAGAGGAGTGTAAACATAAGGCACTCTGGGATTAGTCCAAAATATCTCCTCAGTTCCTTCTGGGGATCGACAGCAAACCTTTTAAAAGACACAGCTGAGGCTTTTTAGTGGCACAGGTAAGAAGCCAGGGGGATGGGAAGAGTTGGAATTTCCCAGGGGAGGTGGGCAGGATGCTGGATGTCACCAGTGTGCTGGAAACAGGACCCTGCCCTAGACAAGAACACGTGTTAATGGAAATAATTTTAGCAAGGTAACCTAGTTGTAGGTGGAACAATTAATTTGTCCTATCATGGGTGTTTTATGTCATTTCAGAGGGACATTGAACATATTTGCATTGGGCTGATGGGACAAAGCAATGAGAGGAGCTGCTCTGGAGCAGCAGCTGCAGTGTGGACAGGATGTCTCAAATAACATTGCAGTACTAAGCTGACACCACTGAATTAATGCTCAGGATGTTTTATTTCACTGCAAATTAAAATGGGAAGTATTAATGCTATGTAACATTATGTCACAGCCACCCATTTTTCTTCCTGCCCTTTATTTTCACAAGTACAAGGGGAGAAAACTTTTCTTGTAGACTTCATCATGTAAATGTTTGTTTCAGTTAACCCCAAAACTTGCTGATCATTCTATGGGTAACTTGCATCTACCTGTAGGATCCTTGAGTATCAGGATGTCATTAAATCTCCCTGGAAGCAGCCCAGGTCAGAGGAAAGATGATGAGGATGATCAGGAATTAATAATGCCATGATCCACCAGACATGGAAGTATTTAATGTAATTTGAGCAGCATTCAGACTGCACTGACATGTCCCAAAGGACCAAAAATAGTTGATAATCAGCATGTTCTCCCTTAGATCTGCTTAGCTCAGGGTAGCTGCACTCCTGGGAGAGTGACAGAAGGACTAGGGCATGGCCTCCAGTCTCCAGCAGAAACCCTGGCAAAGTCAGGCTTGGCCAGGGGTGGATCAATAGGAATCTCATTTTCCCCAGTGCCTTGTTCTTGCAGAGGGTTGTATGTTTGGTTAATATATTTGGGTGTTATATTTTTGTGTAAGACCTCAAAATGAACTGTGGAGAAACCATAACAGAGCAATGTAATAAAAGCATCAGGAGATTTGCTACCAGATCAGTCATGGGAGTTTATGGAAAATATGCCTCCCTTACAAATTAACATTTGTCAGAGAACATTAAAGCCAATATGGCACATGAATACTTTTTTATTGATAAACCTGAGCATTTAGATTTTTCAGTCCATGAGAAAGTGTCATAAAGTGAGTGTAAAAGTCAGAAAACAAAATTTCATGTTGCCAAAATGCAAGATGGTTATTGTATACCAAAATACACTGGCCACTGGTTTGAACTTTTTTTAGGTCCAGCTTTTGAATCCTGGTTTAAAACTTTCCATGGAAGCTGGATCATATTTGAAATATTAACAAGGACTTAGCAGAGGCATCAGGAATTTTGAGTTGCAGTCACCACACCTGACAGGAGTACTGGATACTAAACAAAAAAAGAGAAATACATTGTTTGCCTCTGCCAGTACAGACAATCTAGAGTCTAAATTAAGCAAGATATAAAAATAAAAGTAAAAAAATAAATTTCAAAAAATTAAAATTTGTGTCCAAATGAATAGTAGTAGCAGTAGTATTAGTAATAATAATAATAGTATCCAATTGGAAGTGTCCAAGAGATTAAATTAAGGATATATATGTATAATCCACATTCCCAAGAGCTGTTGCTACTCTCTGCAAATGAACTGTGTATTTTTCTTAAGAGAATGACACTTGCTGTAATTACTAATTGGGGGTTAATTCTATGGAAAGTAATTTTATACCCATTTAAATTTTCTAAATTATTGTGTGTTATTGGGTCATCATATCTGTCTGCTGTCCTGTTTCACTTTTCAGCTACATGGTGAAAGCTGCATGGTAATTCAGAGAGAAAAAAAAAACTATTTTCATTAATTTATTTAGCTGAATGTAGCTTTCCAGTGAAGTGATAAAAAACCTACCCCAGAGATAAATAATGAATCAAAAAATACCAAAAATCAAGATTGAAAAGGCAAGCAAAGACAGGTGTGTGATCAGATGAACAATGGAAGGAGAATGGGAGTATCTGAGGCAGAAAGCTGAAGGAGTCCCTGCCTGCAGACCTCGAGGAGTGTCTCCTGTGGGATGAATCCCAGGCTGGGGCAGAGGAAGAGTGTGGAGTGCTGCCCTGAGGAGGAAGGAGCAGCAGCCCAGACAAGGAGTGATGGACTGACCACAGCCCCCATTCCCCATCCTCCCTGTGCTGCTGGAGGGGAGCAGGCAGAGAATTTGGGAGTGAAGCTGAGCCCAGGAGGAAGGGAGAGGTTGGGGGAAGGAATTTTCAGACAGGAAAGGATCAATGTCTGTCCTCATGATGTGTACTGAAAAATATTGGTTTACTAAAAATGTGGATTTACTGGGACAAATAGGCTATTTCAGCTTGCCCTACTTCTGCTGCAGGCTGGGCACACAAACTTTGCCCACAGAAGAGGAATTTGGATGAAAGAGTCTCTTCATGCCAGTAGAGCTGGTTTTAGAAATGAAAATCTAGGGCAAGTGCTCAAGATTAAAGAGTTCTCACAATGGCTGATTTACATAGCAGAATGAATCAGCCAGTGTTGGAGTGAAAGAAGGGAAGCATTCCCACCTTTTTGTGCTCCTGGGAGCTCATCCCTCTGCTGGCCCACAGAGCCAGGAAAACACCTGAGAGCAAGGCAGGTGGCAAGGGGTAACATCCCATGGGAATGATGAGCCCTCAGTGATCAGGAAACAGCCTTTGTTCAGGAATTCCTACAGCTCTCCAAACCCAGGAGGCAGGAAAAATGTTGATGTCTCATTTGACATAAATTATTTTGCAGAAATGAAGGGTGTGACCTTCTTCTCTGAAGTGAGCCAGTGGAAATACTGGGACATGAACCCAGGGAAGTTCAGCCTGAGGAGAGCTCCATCCTGTAGGCAGCACTGTCTCCTGTGCAGCAGGACCTCCAAAATCACAATCTTAATAGCAGGATAGATAATTCTGTGGGGTGCTCCAGCCTTTACATTTATCAACATAGAGAACTTAATGAAAAACTTCAGCTTTCAGGGTGCAAATCAGAAATTGGGCAGCAGAGAAGAGGGATGTTTTATTCCATGTGGCCAATAATGCCAATCTCTCCTCCTTTTCCTCCTCTAAGTCCTCAGTCAGTCTTTAAAAAAAAGCAATTCCAAATATAAGAACATTACATATGTAAGAAAGGGCAGTGCCTGGTTACTGAACACATTCACACAGAATTCAAGAGAGCAGATCTAGAGCTGGCCAGAGAGATCAGATGCCTGTTCATAGTCTGCAAGTGACAGAAAAAAGGAATCATAGTTAGAAAAATAAAAATAAAAATAAAAATAAAAATAAAAATAAAAATAAAAATAAAAATAAAAATAAAAATAAAAATAAAAATAAATTTAAAAAGGGACCAGAGATTCTGAGTGTTTTATCCTTATTATAAAATTTTCCATTGCCATTCCAAATTCCCTTTACATAACTGTACTGGTTTTGACTGGGATAAAGTTAATTTATTTCATATTAGTTTGCATCATTCTCTGTTTGGTACCTGTCTGCACAAATATTTGTGTGCTGTCCTGGGACAGTGTCCACCTCATTGATTTCAGGAGAGAGTTCAGACATGAAAGGACTTATCTGCTTTCAATTTTATTAAATCTTACTAGACTTTATGTCAGAAAACATCTTTTTGGTGACAGTTTCTCTTCATATCTGACGTGCAGGAATTACCATCTTTTCATAGGTTCTGAAAAGAAAATCAGATGTTGCAAATAGTTAATGTGAAAATTAAAATTCTCTTCAGGATTGCCAAAATTTCCAGAAAGGTAGAGAGGAGATGAAGAGCTCCTGGAAGAGTAAAAGGCTGGAAATATAATAAATGACTGCAGCTGCTTCAATACTTCATATTCTGAATTTTTAACATTAAATAAGCTCTAAATAAAGCTTTTAAGTCCTCCTCCCTTTTTATTTTTTTTTCTCTCTCTCTGTCATTTTTATTTAAGCCTCTAAGACTCGCTGGGTCTAAGAAAATACAAACAAGCTTTGCTCTTAAATCATTAAGATTTGAGTAAAGTGTGAGCTGTTCAATATCTGTGAGATTAGAACTAAGCACTTTTTTCTTTTATGGGGCATCCATGTACTCATAATGTTGAGAATTGAAGTAAATTAATAAACACAGTTCAAGTTTTGGAAAAGAAATCTTTTATAGAAGTGTTTCATTTTCTCCCCTTTACAGAACTTTCATAATTACATGTATTGGTAAAACTAAAGAAAATGTGGAAACAAAATTGTTTTACCTGTTCAACCTTCTCCTCCAACTGCAAGAATTTTCTTATGTAATTACCATTTCTAAATTCATTAAAATGGTTAAACTATTAATCTAATATATCTGTTTTGTCTATGTATTAGGTTAACATTTGTTTTATTTAATTTTCCAAAGAACAGATCCTATCAACCATTTTATTTTCATTAAAATGAGAAAAATATGACTGCCTATTTCTACAATGTAATTATCCAGCTCATTTTGTGACCTTTGCCTGTAGCTACTTAGAGACAGGGATTTATTTAAAAGCATTATGATATTATCTTACTCATCAGAAAACCAATTTAATGCAAAAGCTAATTGTTTCCAGGACACTTTTTGGGGGGTTTGATGCATCTTTGAGCTCAAGTGATTGTGAATTTCCAGGAGTTGAGCATCAACTGAGGTGCTCACCAGATGAGCTGCAGTTTGAGCACCTGCTTCCCTTGGAAACCAGATTGTAATTTGGATATTGTGCAATTTTGCATTTTTGGGGGCCTTTCCTGTGTTGTTTGGTACACTCCATTGCTGCACATTTTGGTGATCTCTGTGCAGGGGGATGCTCAGGGAGGACAACCCCACATCTCTAATATTAATTAAAACTTTGTGACAGGTTGATCCTCCATCTGCTGCAGCTGGATACCAAATAACTGTGTGGGTCCAACCTGTAAAATCAGCAGAATTACATCCTTGTTTGTACATTTACTGGAAACCCAAATGGTTCTGTTTTCATGGAAGTCATTCTCGCCCTGCTGCCTCACAGTAACAGGTTTTTCTTTTATGTGGAGCAGGTGGCTAACACTGAAAAACCTGTTTTCATGGTGGGAAAGATTTATTGCCCTCAAAACTGGTCTCAGAATATTTGCAATTGATGAGCAACTGCTGTTTGAGAAGCAATGTAGATAAACAATGCAAGCACAAAAGGCAGAATGCAGAGAGGGAGGAACAGCTCAGCTATTTTGTCTTGGGAATTCATTTTTATTAAAAAGCCTTCCCAGTTCCCTATAAAACAAGTCAATGAATAAAATTAAAGCTTGGAAGTTTCTTGTGATGTCTTAGAATATCTTCAATCCTTAATTGTTTTAAATTAATCATAAAAATGTGAGGTTAAAATAATCTTGGATGATCTCCAGGAAATCTTTTTTACTACATCAAATAAAATATAAGTTCTGTGCTCATGGCTCCTGTTGAAGAATTGAACTAGAGTGTCCATCACTAATTATGTGTTTAATTATGCTTTTCCTTCTTGATTGAGCTGTGAAAAAGAGGAAGACACTGAGAGAGGAGACACTGAGGCAACTTTCTATTCTTTTTACCTAAAAAAGTTACTTTGAATTTGATGGTGCTTTGATTCAAAATACTGGATGTGACATTTATTTGAAATGTGCTGGCAGGATTTGACTGATTTCCTTGAGGCTTAACAGACTCACATTGACTGTTTGGTTGATGAGGTATAACAACAAATTATAGAAAGGAAAAGGAGGTAGGCTATAATTAACACATCTATTAATTAATACAGATTTAACTTTGGTTTCAGTACAACTGATGTGATGCAGAGTAGATGTGTTTGAGTTTTCCTCCTAAATTTAGCCAAGATTTTGTTGAGGTATTTGGTGTAAAAAAATTCTCTTAAGCTCCATCTGGAACCAATGGAGAAACACTCCAGAGTCATGACCAGGCATTGATAATAAAGTCTTTTAACCTCTATTTTCAGACTGAAATGGGACCTTGCTGATAATTTGACCCCAAACTGTAGAATTTAGGAGAAGAGGCACATTCTCCTTCCTGAGTGAGGAGTAAATCTTGGCTCACAGAAGGAAACTGGAGCAGAGTTCTCTCCCTGCAGCATTTCCTGAGCTGGGCTGTCCTGCAGCCTCTGAGTTGTAAAAGGCAGCTCAGGGTTCTGGTGGCAAAGCACTGGCACTCAGCTTTGCCTGAAAGCAGAAAATCACATTTTTTATTTCCAGAGAAGAATCTGAGGTGGTTTGTGGGGCTGGACATGAATATAATGCATGATTGAATAAAGTCTAGAGCTTGCAGAAAAGAAAATAAACCGAGTTAAATGTGCCATGTGTTTTTTTGCTTTTGGGTTTGTTTTCTTTTTTTTTTCAGGATGTGACTTAAGTTTCCATCAGAGGTTCTGCTCACTTCCATTTCCTTGTGTGAAAAGGCATATCCTTCCCATCTTCATCCATATTCAAACACTAATAAACAGATGGTCAAATTAAGGAGACCCTATCATCCAGAAAATTAAATGAATTAGAAAATCACCAGAGCTTAGTTTTCCAAAACATTCCTTCTTCCATTAAAATAAACACACCAGCTTACTTTCCCCTCTGCTTTTCTTCCAAACACTTTCAGAATCATGAGATCAAATAATTAAGCAAGTGGAAAATCCCTTGTTGGTATTAGAAACAAGCTCTACTGGGAGGAAGACTAAGATAACAGCTGGTTATTACAGAACAAGATATTTCATTACATTGAGCATATCTGCTTAAGAAAAAAGAGAAGTCAGACTTTGAACTTGTTGGATCAATGCTTACAATGGTATTGGAACAGACTGGAATAGCTGTATCCTGCATTGTGGGGAGAATAAGGAGATATTCTAAGAGGATTTACTTGTTATACAAAATTCAGGTTAGAAAACAAATAACAAAGAAGAGAGGATCTCCTCATGCTCAAAGCAGAAGGCAGGAGGGGAGGAAATGACACGAGGGCAGCAATTCATCCCATCAGGGCACACTGGTGGCTGTGCTCTGGAACAAGCTGAAACAAAAAATGCAGGCAATTTATTTTAGGAGGTGAACAAAACTTGCTTTTTTTCTGTAGCTACCTTGCCCTGAGTCTTTTGAGCTGCAAGCTCTTGACCCTTCCCAGGGCAGGGGCACTGCCTCTCAGGAGCTCCTGTCACCTCAGGGGCAGCAGAAGGGGACAGGCGAGGCCAGGAAGGGCAGTGAGGGCTGACAAGGACAAACCTGTGCAGGTGCTGAGGGAGGAGAGGACTCCTGCACCACCTCTCTGCCCAGCTCAGGGGTGGCACACCTGCCTACTGAGACAGGGAAAGGATGGATTAGAGTAATTTTAAGGAGTGAAGCTTAATTGGATGGTCAGTGCTAAGAGCAGTAGGAGCACGGGGATAACCCCTCCAAATCCTCCAACAGCAGCTGGCTCACCAAACCTGAGCTTTACTGGTAACATTAATTTAAGTATTTCCATCCTCTGTGCACCACTAGAAGGGTCATGTGGGGCTCTCCTCTCAGTGCAGGAGAGAGAGGCCTTAAGCATCCCCAGATCCCTTTTCATCTCAGTCTCCAGAATTTCAGATATTCTTTTGCAAAAGATAATGTTCCTTCTGCTTTCACACAGTATTTTTTTTTTTGTGCTTCTGACAGCTGGACTATGAGATTTCTGAGAGAGCCCTGAACATACTGTACACCTTAAATAAAGAGAGTGAGTTTATCTATTAAATAGTTTGGGAATAAAAGTGTTTGCCTCCCTTTTGAAATATCCTTTGCACAACAATCCTCATTTCCTCTGATATCCCACCAAATGGATATCCCACTATGACAGTAAATGTACTGCTGGACCAGTCTGACTCTTGGTGTTAAAAAGACCACTGCTGTTACTCCTCCAGCAGCTTTTACACCTTCCCTGGGACAGATAATTCCACATATACGCTGTCAAACCTTTTCCAGAGCAGAGCCAGTGGTCCTTCGTGCTGCACTTACCCTCTGAGAACACACAGAGGCTGCTCTTGAGCTCAGCAGCCCAGAGTGCCCCAGAAAAAAATTGTGCTGGGTCATTTGCTTTGAGCAGTCTCCCTTTCTGCCCTTCTCCTCAACAGGTGAAAAAAAATCCTCAACAGCATTTTGCTCTCTGAAAAATCTCTGTGCTTATCCTTTCATACCACTGGGGTACTTGAGGAGACATAAATTATCTGTGTTTATGACATTTCCATTCTTCTTGTCAATGTTTAAAAATTCCAGGATGCAATGAACCTGGAAACCTCAATTTTTTTCAGAAGAAAACCTCAGATAAGGTTGCTTTATTATCCCACATAGGATGCAGAGCTTGTTTTATGAGTCTGATGCTGTAAAACAGTGACTGCATTAAACAACTAATGGATTTCTTCATCTAAGCTGTTCAACCTGAAATCATCTTTTCATGATTTATCCTTCTTTAACCTCTCTCTTGAATTCCTATAACTTAACATAAGTAAATAAAATTAGGTATTAATTTTTAATGAAAATATTCCACTGCAAACTGGGAACTCAGAAGGTTCGTTCTGGAAATGTCAATGCAAAACATTTCAACATTTCTGATGTGAAAGGTTTTGCTTGAGCATTTATAAAACTGAGAGTTTTATTTCAGAAAAAGTTAACTGCCACTCTCAAAAACTCAACACTTTCACACATTTTTCCCTAGTAAAATCAATTTACCAGATCCAATACAAGTTCATGTGTAATTCTGTTGTTTATAAGACTGAATTTTTTAAAGAGATTTTACTTTTCTCAGAAGAAAAAGCATCATCTCAGCTATGCCTTCTGAATTACTGCTTCTGCCTTCTTCCTTGCAATTTGCCTGTGAAGCCTGAAATCATTAGATACACAAAATGTACCTAAAATCCCCAGGCTGCACTAAGGCCTGTGAGTTACAGGTACCTCGACTGATGAGCAGATGAAGGGATTTATTTATCGAAATAAATCCATAAATCCAGCACCCAAACAAGTAAGTGTGTGGCACGAGGCCTTCTAGGGAGTGATGTTTGGTTTGTCCATTACTGGAAAGGGAAGGTAATGAGAATATTCAGCTTTTTTTGGGGAGCATATGACAATGTGGAGCCTTAGCAGTTTGTTAAGAGCAACGAGTGCTTTTCCATCTTTTTCACATGCAAATCCTTAATGTTTTTGCTAAATCCACACTTCTGTGGGTCCATCTGTGCTGACCCCTCAGCAGTGAGGTTTGGCTTGCAGAATTCCTCAGCAGAATGGAGATATGGATCTGCTGCACCTTCCCAATTAACACGGTGAAAGCCACGTTCTAATTAAAGGAAAATTTGTGTTAAACCTGCACCTCTTTCTTTGCAGGCTGCAGTTCTGCTCTCTCTCTTGTACAGCAATTGGTATTTCCCCCTCAGATGCACCTTCCTTTTAGAACACTCAGGAGGTTTCCTGCACTTCATTTTCCGTGAGGATGCACTGAAAGTGAGGATGTCAAAATCCTTGGAGCCTTTTCCTTGTGAAATACAGAGCCTCAGAAGAATTAAAAATTGCTTTTGCTAACTGCTTTCTTTCTCAGGCTTTTTCACAAACAGATCCCTGCCCAAATCTCAAGGTGATCAGTGTGGTCTTTCAAAATCATTCCTCAGTGGCACACAGTTTGAATAAATGAAAGTTTAGGATTCAGGAACCCAAAGCAATTTAATTTTTTACGTGCCAAATGAAAACATGATTGCTTTTCCATATCTACTGTATTAGATTTTGCTAGGCCCTTAAAAAAAGAAAAACCCATAGAAATTAATGTCTTGAAAGCCCTTATTTACCTTCCTAGGAACGTTTATAGGAATTTTTAACTAATTGCTACATTAATTATTTTAAATTAGCCAGCACAGTGTAGTCTATTGATGTCTCAAACAACTGACTTTGCATTTTCAAATAATTTCAATATTTTCATAAATCAAGCTTAACATTTCTCATTAACAAATGCTTGAAGTAAAGAGATTAATTTCTTATAAAATCAGACTGAGAAAATACAGTATTTTTTGAAAGAAGATCGTACCTTGCTCACTCTGAAGCACTATGAAAAACAGAATATTTGGAGATTTTTCCAGAGCTCTGAGGTCTGACAACATTCCCCCAAAACAGGCATCAAAAAGAAGGTCCATAGCTGAAGTACAATTACCTTTTTGCTTGTTATTTATGAAATAAAAAAGAAAGAGGAAATAAAAGCAACCAGAAAAAAATTACTCAGCAGGTGTTTTGGAAAGTATAAATTAAAGAAATATAAATAGTTGCACTTGTTAGCTCAGCCAAACACTTGGTTCATGACCTGTAAAAATCTTTAAATGTTCCTGAGCTTTTGTCCAGTTACAGGAGCAGAGACAACGATTAGAGAAGGGAAATGATCCCTGGTGATATTTTAAAATGAGGTTTCCCACCCATATTTGTAGAAGAAGCCTTTTCTGCAGTCAGAGAGAGGAATGGCTGGAATTTGTTGCACTGCTTGGAGCCAAGGAAAGCACTTGGGCTTTAAAATAAGAGGGATGAGTTTGGTCTTCAAGGATCTGGTGGATGGGAAGGAGCTGGGTGTTCTCAAACCCTTTTAATCTGAACAAGCAAATCATGATTTTGTGGGAGGTGTTTCTCTACTAGATTTGGAGATGAGTAAACATTTAATGCCTTGAAAACAAAATTGAAAAAAATCCTCCTCAAGGTCTTGACCAGCTGAATTTCATTCACATTAATGTCAATAATTTCATCATACAAAACTTGAGAAAATTCAGCCTCTGTTAGTGATGTATTAACCTAATAAATGGAGTTCACCTTGGAAAGGGACTTAAACCAATGGAACTGGTCCAGTCCAGAGCAACTGAAACCCAGGATAAATATAATGGATTTTAAAAAACCTGCTTGGCAAACCTGATCTTTGTTGCAAAATACCAAAGCACAACTCAAAAACACATAGTTACATAACTTCAGAAACTGCAGAAGAACAGAAGCTTTGTTGGGTGATGTCAGGGCATGCCAAGAGTGCAGAGAGGCTCATTCTAAAAGGAAGTGCAAAAATGACTGATATTTCTCTGGATCATATGGCTTGTAATTAACAGAAAATTTATCTGGTGATTTGACCCTTTTATATTTACTCCTTTTTAATTATTATTGGTTTTTATTTTTTCTCCAATATGCTGGAAAACAGAATTGATGGGATGATTTATATTCTGCTGCCAGGCTCAGTCCATTACCTCAGTCTGCACCTATTGCCATTTGATTTTTCTAGTGAAGGACCTCTGTAAGTGGGGCAAGCTAAGACCAAACTCTTGTAAAGGGCTGGAAGGAACCACTGAATAAACGACAATAATTTTGCAAGGAGAGATAATATTTCTCATTAGATCAAGTCACATGGTAGAAAAAACCAGAACCATGACCAAACTAAACCAGAAAAACCTTCTGAATCTTTCTCATAAATCTGATATTAAAGGGTGGTCGGTGGGCTGAATATTTAATTCTTATTAAATTAGACTTGTGTCCTGGTGCTGTCAGGCCTGACATGATAGTTAATGTAGGGTTAATAGTCACCTTTATTTTTCAATGGTGATTTCTTCTAATCATTTCCTCCTCCACAAACTCATAATTTTTTTTCTTTCCTTAAGTAATGAGTAAAATGAATATTCACCTGCCTGAAAGTGATTTTATGATGATAGCAGGTTTATTATCTAATGTTGGTAAAACACTTAGAGGCTCAAAACTGCCATGTATTATCATTATTGACAATAGAAACAACTCTAGTGATGAATACTATTTCTTCTCCCTGAAAATGGGCTCTAATTTAAATTAACTGAAGCATCTTTTACATGCTAATCCAATTTCTTTTATCTGTTGAGGACTGAGAATAAATGTTTTAATGTTTTACCATATTCATTGGTAAACTCTTTAGGACTGACACTGCTTTTTATATATTCATCTATGACCCAGCACTGTGAATCATGTCAGTCCCTTGGTGCTCAAACTGTAAATAATATTATCTAGTAATTATATATGATAAAAAAGTTTGCAGTAATTTCTTTATAGTGACTTGACCCCCATAACTTCTCTAACTTAAATTAAAAATGTATTTATGAATAGTCACCATGGAGTGTCACCATGAGCTTTTTACACACTATAAATACACCATGATTAATTTTCTCTATGCATCTGATACACTGTAATTTATTTAGGATTAATGGACTCAGCTCATCAGCAAATGCTGAGTTCCTCCATATTTCAGGAATGTCTAATCCATTAGCTGCACTGAAGGTTATCTCTAAGAATAAATCAATGGGCTGATGCTTATCAACCATTGCACTATTCAAATAGTTTGCACTCAATAATATCTGTAAAAACTCCTGTTGTTTAATTTGCCACAATTTAAAGGAGACTTGAATTGCCTGGAGTTATGCACCAGGGGGATTATTTTCTTTGGGATACTGTCCCAGAATTATAAATTATGTGTATGTGTCTGCATTCTTCATGATCATTTGTAGTATCATTTTTTTTGTTTGCAGACATTCATGACTGTGGAAAAAACAAAGCAACAACAAAAAACCCCCAGTGAAGTCCACATTTATTTATTTGAAATTATCTTTTAGAAGCACAGCATCTTTCAGGTTTAAGTAAGTCTAGAATGTGCATATCACATGGGAAAAAAACCACTAAGCTTACATGCATGGTGAATGTTTAAAACTACAAAGAAGAGATGAAAGTTGGATAATTTTCAGTGCACCAGTGTCCATATTTTGTATCAAATACTGAAACAGATGCAGTCAAAGACAGCTATTCAGTGTATTATGTGCTCATTAGGTTTAATTGCTCTGTATCACACACATGAACATGTTAAATATCCAAACATTGTCCCAAAGCACAGAGGAGCTAAAGAGGAGAAACAAGGAAGGGAAAGGGAGGTGAGATACTCTACATTCTCTACATTTATTGTAACAATATTTTGGCATAAGCATGAGCCAGGCCTGCCAATTTTTGGTGGCAGCATCTGAATATTTTATTTTGAATTAAGGATTACTTTGGCTTGGAAAAGAGCTCCTATGAAACCCTACTTTTAAAATGGGGATGGGTGTGAGATAAATGGAGAGAGTTTGTGGAGACAAGCAAGGTATCATGAATTTTAGGGTTATTTCTTCTCTGTGCCAGCCCTTGTTCTGTGGCTGGCAGACACAAACTTTCTAGGACAGGTTTCTGCTTGTACCACTCTTCCCCCCAATTCCTTGCTGAGCTTTTCCAGACTTGCATTCTGCTTATGGATCCAGCACAACTGAATACTGATGAACTCCTGAGTATATCAGGAAAGGTTTTTTTTTAGTCCAGCATGACAAAATCATGTCTGGAAAAGGGAAACATGGTACAGTGACAGCTGCTAGTCAGCTTGTGTTCACTGCCTGCTTCCCCAGCATCTGCAGAGCAGCATTAGAGGGCCTTGGGTGGAAACTGAAAGTACACACTGATGTCTGTCCAATGCTGGCTATAACTTTACAGACAGCAATAATGACCCTGAAGCACAAAATTTATTTTATCACCTGTCTTTTATAGAATTTGGCCCAAAAGCTTTGTAATTTAAATGCATAGACTTATGATCAGAACAGCTCCTAAACCAATGAAATGTTGGCAAAGACATAAATCCAGTACATACCCACTGGTTCACAGCTTTACAGAGATATAAAAAGAGCCTCAGAAAGACTAAGATAATGTGAAAAAAACAGAGCCACTGCTCATGGCCAGATATTCCTAGCAGAGTCTCACAAAGATAAGAAAAAACAGAAGCCCTCAGAGAATTTTTCCTTTGAGCTAAAAAATAATTAATTGAGAATAAGGAGGGGAATTAAAAGTTTCCATTTGTGTGTAAAAGGTATTCTTTATGCTGCCCTGAAAACTGGAGGAACAAAGATAACTTCTGACTCTTCATGGGCTGTTGTCTCTGCAGAGCAGGAGGCTGAGCTGGGTACTCAGGGCTGTTCCTTGATGGCACAGGCAGGAGGATGAAGAAAAGAATGAAGTGAACAAATCCTTGGCTCTCACAGGTCCTTGGCTCTTCCATCCCTCCATAGCAGACTCAGCATAGCTGAACCATCAGTGTGGAGTTTGGGTGAGATCCATCTGCAGCAATAAAAGCAGGTTTCTAAATAAGGATGACATGGATTTCTTGCTCAGTTTTATTGTGTGTGTTAATAAAACCTTCATGGAGTCTAAAGGGAGTTTAGGGGACTTGCTCAGGTGTTGATCTTACCTTTATCAGGATGAAGCTAAGCCTTGGTGTGAAGTTTAAGTTGCCATTTGGGTTCTCCTTATACCTTAGACACACATTAAGGTGAGATGTATCTTGCTTTGCAGGCACTGGATGTCGAGCTATTGGGCAGCTAAATTTGGAGGCATTTTATCCTGCCACAAAGTGATGAGATGTTTGAAACCCCTCAGGTTTACTTCTGTGTTCAGTAGTTTACACTTCAGTTCTGGGTGCTTTTCTTTGATGCCAGTGAAGTTTCCTACAATGCATTCATGCTTGGCCTTCATTTTACATATCAGGGAAGGACCATGAGTGTCAAAACCACTTGGCTCTGTCTTCTAGAAGAGCATAAAAATATCCAGCCCATCCATCAAGCTGGGCATAGCACAACTCAGTTTGTCATGACAACAAAGTAATCTGAGAGCTCTCAGATAATGATTCTAATAAATGCCTTGGTGCATGAGAGGCTTATCAGCAAAATGACAAATTGATAAAAGAGAAGGTTACACAAGAATTCAAATAAAAAGCTTTCAGTCTGTGTCAAGTATTGCTTCTTGCCTGGTAACAGCTGAATAGAGAGGAAATGAAAGAAATTCTCTTGACTGCAGGATCAAAACCACACAGAGAGAAAGAAACCCCTTGCACCATGTGTGAGGAGTGGTTGACTTGAGAGCAGCCTTGGCACTCTGAGGAACGAAGGAGGGTTTGCTTTCACTGACTCGAGGTGCACAGCCTTGGCCAGGGCTGGGAGCCATGGATACACTGAGTAAAGCTTTCAGGATCCAATTCAAGCATCAAGATGCTGGAGCAGCATGAATACCCCATACCTGCTCACCAAAGGCACTGCAGCACCCAAAGGATGTGAGTCAGGTTAAACTGGGACAGATCAGGTATTTCACCTAGGCTCGAGAATCCTGAAACAGATATTTCAATATTTTCATATTTTTCTGCTGCTGCAGAGTTAAAACCATGGTGTTACCATGACTTCTAACTTGGGGTTGTTTAGACAAAGCTTTGGGAGCACCTGAGGCATCAGAGGAGAGCAGGATGTGCTGCTCATGAGGTTATTAGGATTTTCATCTCATCAGTGCACCACATTATGAGGAAAGAAAATATTTAGCACCCAGAAGATAAAAGCCAAGATGGTCTTGAGCAGTGAATAAAAACACAGTGTCAGAGTGTTTTAAATTTTTGTAAGATTGGAAGTTTGAATACAGAGCAAAGCTTTTCTTGCACTCTTACAGTGTTATTTTTTTCAAATGTGTTTTTAGTGACAGAGAATGTATATTTTCTCTATTTTCTTTCTTTCAGTAGACCTCTGATATTCCTGCAGATTTTCAGTGTGACACAGACTTTTTGATTATAAAGGTCTTTAGTTTGGCTTGCCAAACACTCACAGTCTCTGAAATACCACTTCTGTTCCTAAACCATCCAAGATTATGTAATCTACTTCTGCTTCTTATAGTTCTTCTCTAGAGGCCTTTGGGAATCTGCCCTTTAGCTTCTAAGTTTCCTGAAAACAGGGGCAGGCTGTTACCCACCTCTTTTGCACCTTAACCCTCCTTCCCAAAGGAAATTATTCTCCTGGGAAGTTACCCAAACCACAAATGTACAATGTGTAACCCACCAACTGCCCCTAATGTGCACTCAGCTTCAGAGGAACTGAGACTTCAAAGTCTTGAAAGATTCTACAGCTTTGGTTTTGGGTGAAGGTTGTTTGATTATTCCTTTTCCTGTATTTCTTTTCCATGTTTGGTTGTAGAAAGGTAAAAATTAATTTCAAGTTGTTGGAATGTTGTCTCTGATGTTTTAGTTGGTTCTGTGTGGCAAAAACTTCTTGTTTTTAGTACAGATTGCATTGATTTAATCAAAGGTACCAAAGAGCCAGTAGCAGCTTGTAAAGAGTCTCAGTTCTCACTTTTCTCAGTCCAGATTTTGTATGGGTTCAGTTTTATTAACAGAAACACCATTGTGCTGTCCCATCTCCCTGGGACAAGGAGAGAAGAAAGAGCCCTCCTGCAATTTTTATGTGCAATGCTCAGCCTCTTTAGGAATTACTCCATTTTCAAATATAATTAAAAATAACTGAATATTTGGTTAGCTTTAATGAACATCTGGGATGGTGTTTCATTCTGAGATTCCAGGAATGGTGACTTCTTTTTATCTAATGCCTGAGAGACAAGGTGTGAGGTGGCAATTTAACTGTGTGGGTCAAGAGATGGTGCTCCAGGGGTTTGAATGATCCTGCAGCCTTCTCTTGTGTAGCTTCATTCACCCCCTGCCCCTTTTTTGCAGCTGTACCTCCTCTGTCACCATCCAGCTGTCAGACCTGCACCCTCCCCAGCTCTGCCTTGTCCTCAGCAGGATTTTCCTACATGCTGTCAAATGTCAGGAAATGTGGGATGGACAAGTGTGATACAAAACTGTGACAAGGAGAGCACATCCTTCATCTTAGTGGTGTTTTTACCTGAATTTTATTTCAAGTGTTTCCCACTAATCCCCAGTTTCTGAGAAGGAGAGAAAGGTTGTGTATGGTCCTTTATGCTTAGGCTTGGTTACTGCCTCTCCTTCCCTCTCTGCAGAGTGTCAAAACCACCTGATGGGTGAGGCTGTGAGATCCTGTGTAACCAAAGGTGTCAACAGAGGTGTGGATTTGGGCCAGCTCTGGAGCCCTGTGAGCTTCTCCACAGTCCATTCTTACCCCAAGTTCTTCTGAATGGTTGGATGGTCTCAGCTTCTGGCCAGCTTTGGCCAAAGGTCTTGAAGGTCTCTTCCAACCCAAACCATTCTGTGATTCTCTACATTTAGCAGACACCACAAACATCATCTTATTGCTGGGCAAGGAGGTGGGAAATCACAGGGAGGGAGTCTCCAGAAGGAAGTCCAACAGTTTCTGTTTGTACCAGCAATAAAGTCTGTAAATTAAGAAGCAGCTTTACATTTGCTGAAGCCCAAGGAGAGACCAGCTCTCTGCCTGAAGAGACTTTCAATCCAGTAGGATAATCCCTCAGATGCCGGTGATTGATTTTCGTTGCCCAAAGCCTGTTCTTGTTGTGTTAAATAATGCATCTGCCCTGTGAGAGAGGCTGTAATTCTCTCTGCTGGAGCTAAAAGGGCTGTACCCATCTCCCAACTGGGAGCAAGGCCCTCCCTGACAGCATCAGACACAGAAATCTGGGGCAGATTACAGGAGAAAAGTGAGCACTCAACAGCATTTCCTCTGTGCACCCTCCTGGCTCTCAGCAATCTGCAGCTTGGCTCTTAATGAAGCTTTCTTGCATGAATCTGCCTAACTCTCTTAATTAGGTTCTCTGTGGCCTCCTGAAGCAGGGAGTTGAGCAGTTTAAGTGAATGACATGGAAATAAGCATAAAAGAATCCCAGAGCACATTGTGTGCTGATGTCTACAGGAAAGAACCCTGCAGGCAAACCATTTTGGTGCCCTTGTTGAAGGACATTGGAATGGAGCCACGTGTGGAAAACGATGGGATTCAGCACTGTTAGGACATCCCATTCTGATCTCCTTTGGGCATTAACCCAAAATTTATGGGGAAAATATATTGGCCATGTGTGACAAAAATATCTCTTGTGCATGTTCTGCTGCTGCAAAGTACAGCAATGTGAAACTTAGGTTTTAGTGTCTATTATATTATTTTTTTCATTTAAAGTGGAAATGAAAACAGGGAAGTAATTCACAGATAATGTCATGAACCAAATTACTTTTTGTGCACATATAGCAAAGTACACTAATATAAATTCTAAGCTTAAACTGGATGGTTCAGTGAGAAACAGTTTAATTTATCACATTAATTATGTAATTAAAGCATGAAGGAAGCAATGGTTTAATTGAATACAGGCAATGTTTATTTGTTCACACAGGTATTTTGTATCCTTGTAAATTCATCAAATGAAGAAAATGTTTGCAACACTATAATTGGAAGGCCTAATTTATCCTTTTTTTAACTACCTCCAAATATATAAAAGTTGTTTGTTTATTCATGCCTGGAAATTGAGTAATTTCTTTTTTTAGAAAAAGGTAAAGAGTGCAGCAAAGTTAATTCTTATTGCAGAAATCTGTATAGAAATGAAGAACATACATTCATTTATCTCCCTGTATAACTGTGCCATAAAGTAACACATGCTTGATTGTAATTCTAAAAGAAAATCTTATCTGCAAACCATATGCTCTCTGTGATGCCCTTATGCAGATTGCTATTTTTTTCCGACAATATTCAAGTCAACTATTTTTCTGAAAAAATGACAAAGCAGAATAACATTTTGGTTGTTGCTTTCATCTCTCACCCATCCATGCATAGATATTTAGCACTGCTGGCTGCTAATGGGGTACACGAACTTCTGTGGGATATGGAGCATGGATGACCTTTCAGTTTCATTATTGTACAGTTTATTTTAATTCATTTATGCTATTATTATTTTCATAATACAAAACAGGCTGACATTACCTTGCAGTTCTGTTCTTTCATTCTTTCCTGACCTAAATTACAAAAATAAGATTAAATTGTTAATGTAAAACTTTTAACATGCATCTAACTTTGCAGCAGGAGGGGTTTGGCTTATTGTTTTTTCTTCTTTTCCTTTTTTATGCTCATTATCAATTTGATTTAAATCCTCCTGTGGAGATGGTAAAATGTTTCAAAGGGCAGGTCAGGGAACTGACAGGTGGTCTATACATCAGATCCCTCCTCCACCTCAAAGCCCAACCTGCAAAACGTGGTGTGAACAAATAACTTGAGGCTTCAGTGGGGTGAATGATCTCAGCCATGGCTGGCACCAAGCAGAGCTGCCAGGGTGCAGGACACACTTGCAGGCAGCTGAGAGGGACACCTGGGCTGCAGGAGGGAACAGATAAATGAACTCTGAACCCCCAGCTGATTGTCCCAACATTCCTGTGCAATCTCTTCCATGGAGAGTGAGGGGAGGGGAGAAACTCAGTGCAAGATGAAGGATAAGATCAGCCTCAGGAAGGACTTCCATGCCTATGGCCAGGTCTGATCACAGCAAATCATCTTTCACTTTTTTTATTCATGCTTTTTTTTTCTCATTTGGTTCCCCCCTCATACCATATCCTGCACCCTCTTCCTTTTTCTGTCTCCTTCCCTCCATATTCTCTGCTAGTCACACCTGTGTTACCTCTGGAGCTGTTGGGTGGTAGCAGCTTTCCTTCTTCCCAGGCTCTCCAAGTCCCTACAGTGAGGTAGAGAAAGAATGCAACAAAGTGAAGAGCTGAGACTTTATAGAGCCTGAAGGTATCAGGACAAGGATTTGAGAAAATGGCCTCAAGGTACACCAGAGAGGATTTGGACTGGGTATTACAAAAAAATTCTTCACAGAAAATATTGCCAAGAATGGAAACAGCCACCAAAAGGTCACCATGCCTGGGAGTGCTCAAAAACCATGTGGAAGTGGCACTTGGGGACGTGGTTTGGTGGTGAACACAGCAGTGCTGGGCTCAGGGTTCACCTTGATGATCTCAGAGTCTTTCCTCAAAATTCTGTGATTCTGACTCAGCTCTCCCATGTCCTCCTTAGCATTTGAAAATCGTGATGGAGCTCACGTTTGCCAACTGATTAACTAAACAAGAAATGGCATTTTTGGAGTGTTCATCTGGTGTTTTTATTAAGAATGGTTATTGGTCTGACAGAATTCAAGCTTTTTCATCAGTGATTTGACAATAAATACGAATTTTGTGGATGACAAAGTCATGTAGCCTGCAGTCATCTCAAAAGAGGTATTTGTTCAAAGAAAATTAGTTTTAATATCACTGCAAAGCCACATCTTACAGAAGAAGGAATGGAAAGCATTCTGCCCATGCTGGGGACCATTTCTGGGAAACCAGACAGACTGAAAAGTGGCTTTGGAGTGGATGTGGTCAAGCAGCCCTGCCCCAGCTGTCCACACAAACAGCCATGAAAAATCCTTGGTTCTATAAAGAGATAATTATATAATAAACAAATTTACCTTTTAAAATATCCCTGTTGAGGATGAAAATGGAATATTGTCTCCTGTTCTAAAAGCTTTGTATTGTGTGTGTAGTCTTGTCTCATCTTCTGTTCCAGCCCTACCTATGAAATGAGCGTCTTAAGATTGTCTATCTTCCCAAAATGCAGTTTTATTTTATTAAGAGTCCATTTCAACCCAGACCTAAAATCAGGGGCATATTCAGAGATGTCCTTACTTTCTCTAAAGTGTTTCACTAATGACTCCCAGATGGCAATAAAACAATTGCCAGGGAAAACAAAATGTAATAATATTGTCACATAAATGAAAAGATGCCACAAATGAATGCATTTACAGAAAATACTTGAGAGCAGACAAGTGGCAATTGGTTTGCAATGTCTCTGCTGGGAAACTCCATACAATTATAATTAGTGCTCTGCCTCTTATTATTCAAACTTGGTTGGGAGATTGACTGCAAATGATTTTTTAATGGCTTTGGTTGCGTATTTTTCCTTTGTTATCAGACCATAACAGCAAGAAGAACAGTATTCTCACTGTACTCAATCTGCCAAAGTGTCCTTTGTACCAGATGGTTTTGGCTTCAGCAAGCTAAATTTAAATCATTAAATTATTGCACTGTTTCCCACGTTATCATCCTGACAGACCTGGCAGTTATGAGCTGGTTTCCATCACTAGGTTTTTGTCCAAGATAAAAACTTAGTCAATAGGGAGTGATTCAAGTTTAGCCAGTTATTTACTTTATTGGTGCTTCCTTCTACCACTCATTCATATTTCCAGCTCCATCCAGGCCTCCCACAACACAGGGCTGATGATTATTTCTCTCAGGGGGAGGAGATGGTGTTGACAAAACAGAGGATCAACAAACAATTGTAGATGATCAATTTTCTATTGTTCTCCTGTTCCTTGATGCTTCCCAGAGTGAGGTCACCTGGGGAAATAATGGAGCTAAAGAAAAGATTAGGGTAGTTAGGAAAAATGAGGGGAGTAATGAAATTCTACTCCTTTGACATGTATGAGTGGAACATCAATAATGACTAAATGTGTTTGCAGTGTTTGCTGTAATAATCTAAATAACATGATGAGGCCTCCAGTTACTAAAAAGTATTGGAAAATATTACAGATACCTTATTGTCTTAAAAAAATTAGCTATATCAATTCATTTTCATGTATTTATAGTACTCTATTAATCATTACCAAACCATGATGGGCTTTCAAAAGTGATTTTGAAGCTTTTTTCTTTTCTGTTATATAAGGGAATCATTGTACATATCTGTTAATTGTAAAGGTTTGTTGTTTTCTTTTTGTTAGGAAAATGGAGGAGAACAAGGAATGAAAAATCCTATTTATCTTTTCAGTGAAGTGTATTTCAAATATTCTTTTATACACAATGTAGAAATAAACAGTTAATGCAGGCTCTGAAATAATTTATTAAAGAGACAAAGTCACAGGACAGAAATAAGCAGTTGTGAGGGGAGCTAAAACACTGGTGTGGGGAATCAGTGGAGTAAATGAATAAGATTTGGTTAATGATGCAGTAAAGAAACTGAGGAGTAGAATGGGGAAGGCAATCTGAGGAAAAACCAATTTTGTGAAGAGTGATGAAAAGGTTCTGATAGAGTGACCCATAGCTTGGATATTGATTGGAGCACATCGATCACCAATACACTTCATCTCTGAATAAGCACTAAAATCAGAAGTGGTGCAAACAAGGACTGAGAACATTCTGGGAAATGTAGAAGTGAAAACTAAGCTGCACTGACTGAGAGTTTGATTTATGCTAAATAGAAATAGGTGAATTTTTGATGTGCATCCAAGATCACAGAATCTTAGAAATTATGGAACAGTTGGGGTTACAAGGGACCTGAAAGACCATCTTGTTCCACCCCCCTGCCATGGGACACCTTCCACCAGACCAGGTTGCCTCAAGCCCCATCCAACCTGGCCTGGAAGACTTCCAGGAATGAGCAGCCACAACTTCTCTTGGCAAGAGACTAAAATTGGTAGAGAAAGAAAATTAAGAAAGAAGAAACTAAGAAAACCTTCCAGTTAAACTTCCTAGACTGAAGAAACCATGGATAAATCCAACTTTTAACCAGCTGTAAGGGCAAACAATGATGATCATATCACACCACTGACCCTGCTGTTATTGCTTTATCTCCTTGAATTTATTATTTTTGTTGGTGTAACATAAAAATTATACCAAGAATCTCAAGGGTCACACTTGTAACTCCTTTTACCTTAGATTCACTCCTTTTACCTTAGATTTCTCTGTGCTGGAGCCAGCAGCTCCCTGCACCACTGTGGGAGAATGTGAATGCCTCTCTAACTTGGGAAAAGAAAAAAAAAGTTTCTGGGGAAATTAAGGAGAGAAGAAAAGAATGAAAATGCAAGTAGCAGCAGTGATGAAAGCTCTGTCTTTATGAAGATACTCAATGTCCCTGTTGACTCCTTGTTCATATTGCCTGCCCCCTTCCATGGCATGTGACCATATGTTTAACAATTAGCTCGGTACAGATTTTTCTGTGCAGTTTTTATTGCCCTTATGTCAATCCTAGGCTGTATTTTGCATAACATTAGTCAAAGAATCAGTGGAAAAAAGAAATTATCATTTTAATTGCAAATTTAAGTGCTGTGATCAATATTCCAAACATGCTGAGCTATAGTATCAGAAACCATACTTAGAATAACATTTATATGCAGCTATTCCTTTCTGACAGATTTTCTGCCTAAGTACCATGCCCAGTAAGAAAAAGAAGACAAACAGTGAAAGTTCTCATTCTGGGAACACACTGAGTGATCAGGAGAACAATGTGGAAATCAAAGATGTCCCTGAGGGATGTGTTTGTCTGAGTCAGTTCAAAACCCTTTAAACTGGTCTTTCAAAAGAACATGATGCTCTTATTTGTTCTGTTTTGCAGCACTGTGCTGATTAATGCTTGTGCAAATTTTGAGAAGACTAGCTTGGCATAAGCATTTGCTTTTCTTCACCCCTTCTGCTCCCTCTTTTTTTCTTTTATTATTTTCTTTTTTTTCTTTTTTTTCCTTTATTTTTTTTTTCATGTGGGCTTACTGCTGACTAAGCCAAGATCAAACTTAAAGAGGACACTCATAGAAACTTTGGTGCAAAGTGAGACAGAAAATATCAGGCTCCTTGTTGTTCCTTGTTATGTGAAGGCAGAAGTGCAGAGCTGTGTCACAGCTCCTTTTTTACAAAAAATGCATTATAACCAATCTTTCACTGATTCAACAGATTTGAAGATCTGGAAGGGATTCCTGGGGACATCAAACTTCCCCTAACAATGTGGGCAACTGAATCATGGAATCATAAGGTAATAGAATCCTAAACATATAGAATCCTAAACACACAGAATCATAACCTCAGAGAATCACAGAATGGTTTGTGTTGAAGGGACTTTAAATTTCATCTTGTTCCACCCCCCTGCTGTGGGCAGGGACCCCTTCCACTAGATCAGGTTACTCAGAGCCCCATCCAGTCTGGCCTTGAGCACTGCCAGGAATGGAGTAGCCACAACTTCTTTGGACAACATGTCCCAGTGCCTCACCATCCTCACAGGGAAGAATTTATCCTTAATCTCTAATCAAATCCTGCCCTCTGTCAGTTTAAAGCCCTTCCCCCTTGTCCTGTCCCTCCATGCCCTCGTCCAAAGTCCCTCTCCAGCTCTCTTGGAGCCCCTTTAGGCACTGGAAGGTGCTGGAAGGTCTCCTGGAGCCTTCTCCTCTCCAGGCTGAACACCCCCAGCTCTCCCAGCCTGTCTCCACAGCAGAGGTGCTCCAGCTCTCTGAGCATCCTCATGGCCTCCTCTGGACTTGCTCCAACAGCTCCATGTCCTTCTTCTGTTGGGGACCCCAGAGCTGGATGCAGTTTTTGAGGTGGGGTCTCACCTGAGCAGAGCAGAGGGGCAGAATCCCCTCCCTCACCCTGCCCACCCTGCTGTGGATGCAGCTCAGGACATGTTTGGCTTTCTGGGCTGCCTGTGCACATTCTCCAAGGAAGAAACCTAAAAACAGTTACACAGCAGATACTACAGAAAAAGAACGTGCTCTTTTTAAGTCTCAACCTCACAGTCTCTGCTGGCCAGGGTGTTATAACTACCACAGTAATGATCTCATATGAAAAAACTCTCTACTGAGCAGCAAACACCTAGCAGAAGAGGTGAGAATAGCAATTTCAAGCTTTCTTCACAGAGAGTCCTTCTAGTTCAAAATACCACAGATATTTTGAGTTGAAAACTCGCTTTACCAGAGGACTGATGCTGCAGCCAGGCAGCTTGCTGCTTCACTTTTTTCTCTGCCCTGATCTTTCCAGTGTAAGCAACGAGATTCACAAAACAGCTTCTTATATCACAGCAGGAGGGGGAAAAAAGGCTTGCTTCAAAATACAGCATGTCATATCATCTCTGTGTGAGTCAAAATACTAGGAAACTTCCTCTCCTGTAGAATATTTACCTGCCTTGGACTGAGTTGCAGGTTTTTAGTCAGTTTTAAAGAAAAAAAGCTGCAGTCTGATGTCTCCTACAGTGAAGAGCTCTAAGAACCTATTGTGAAGCAGTTCAGGGGGGGAACAGAGTAATAGTAAAGTGTTGTTAAAAAAAAAAAAAAAAACACAAAAAAGGGTGTGAGGAAAACTCAGCAGGAAAAGGTAGATAATATTTTCTGTGGAAGGAAAAAAAATGTAAGAAATGTGAGCCACCTGGTCTAGGGGAAGGTATTCCTACTCATGGGAGAGGGATTGGAATTAGATGATCTTCAGCACCCTTCCAGGCCCAGACATTCTATGGTTCTAAGATTTTATGACTCTGTGACTCTCTGAAGCAATTGTCTGCATTGTTGGGGGAGGTTTGATAAACCCAGGATTCTATGATTCTATGACACAGCTTCTAATTTACACATAGGTAACAGAAAGATTAACTCTGCTCACTAATTAGGGGTCTCTGTTCCTCTGGTGGCTGGATCCCAGAGGAATTTGAGTCTAATATACAGCTGGGGTATCTGGATTGAGGCAATATGCCAACTGCCAAGGTACCACATTGAACATCTGATTGCTGGGGAGACTGAAGCTTGGGGGGTATAAATGGACTCACTGTCTAGGACAGAGCCAAAATCAAATATATAGACTCAAGTCCAGATCTGTAGGTGGAATTAAGCAGGAAAATGCTGTCATTAGTCTTGCTTGGCTGTAAGCAAGAAGTTCCTTGAGTGTCTGGGCCACAGAGAAGTGCAGTCAAGGAGCCAACCACAAAACGAGTGCGTGGCAGCACATTCAGAGACTGTTGTGAAATCTGGGCAACAAGAAAGACTGTACAGCAAACTTTGATATGACAAATGAGAGATGTTTCACTCTGCCCATCCATTTTTCTACCTCTGGGAGTGGTGTTTTGCCAAACACGTGCCAGCATGAAGGGTGGGTCTGCTCTCCTCTCCCATGTTCCTGGCTCTGCATTTCTGTTGCTTTCCTTGTATTGTCAAGAACAAATTGACTCTAAGGATGTGGCTTCCCAAGACATGGTGAGACAAATTAATAAGCTGTCCTTTTTGTCTCCAGAAGGGAATATCTCCCTGCACACTCTCATCTTTGCTGTCCCCCCTCAGCTGCTCTCCCACTTCTCACCCTGTACATGACAAAAACACTTTTCTGAGGTAATAGACCTCAGTGAAAGGGAGGAATACAAGCTCAGTGAAATACTGGATATTTTTCTGCCTTTTCAGTGAGTTACATTAATTCAGTAAAGGTCTGACAGGTGCTAGAGGCAGCACAAATGGTTGAAAGATAAAATTATGTGGCTAGGACTTTGGGAGGGCTGAGGTTAGTTAGGGAGGAGGAAGAATTGAACAAGACAAGAGGAAATAGGGAATCACAACATGTAGAAGGTGTTTGGCTGGTCCAGGAGTGTGTTCTGAAGGCAACTTACAGGAAAGATGGGGAAAGAGTATTTACTAGAGCCTGCAGTGACAGAACAAAGGGGAGTGGTTTCAATTTGAAAGGGAGTAGGCTTAGATTGGATATTAGGAAAAAAATATTTACTGTGAGGGTGGTGAGGCCCTGGCACAGATTGCCCAGAAAAGCTATGGCTGCCTCATATGTGAAAGTGTTCAAGGCCAGGTTTGATGGGGTTCTGAGCAACCTGGTCTCGTAGAAGGTGTCCCTGTCCATGGCAGGAGATTTGAAATAAGATGACATTTGAGGTCTCTTCCAACCCAGCCTGTGATTCTGTTGCAGAGCATCTTCAGTGCAGATAGCTCAGGGGGCAGCTGCAGTCCCAGCTGCAGGTTGAGCTCTGGGTGGCAGGAGACCCAGGCAAGAGCTCATGAACTGCTGGCCCTTGGCATAAAAAAGGACACAAGGACCAGGAAGGGACCCGAGGGCTCCACACTTTCCTTTGTGAGGGTACAAAAGCCCAGGGCTTCATGGGTTCAGAGTCCCTCCCTAGAGGCTCAAGCTGTTGTTTTGTTATTACACCAAGATTAAACAATTTGTAGGATCTGTACTTCTGTGACTCTGCTGTGGGAAACTCAAGATGGAGCTGGTGAGGAAGCCTGGTTTGAGCACATGGGTGTGGGGTGTGTGCAGGGAGCCAAGGCAGGAACTGGTGCTGCATCACTGGCACTGGGGGTGTGGCTCCTGGATGGTCTGACAGAGAAGATTCTTTAACAATTCTATGATTCAACTTTCCAATTAAATTTTCGGAATTTCACTTACAGAAATAATTTAACCTCAGTGTTCCTCATTGTCGATGTTTTTTAGAGAAATTTTTTCCTCTTCAGAAATGCTAATGATCCTGTACTTAAGGAGAAACAATAGGAAAATGGCTGAACCTGGCGGCATGTGGGTGTGGCACCTCCC
>VZRX01017100.1:7484-49416 GCA_013398075.1 Notiomystis cincta | reverse complement strand
CTCCTCACCGACGTGCTGCAGCGGTACCTGCAGGGGCTGGGCCGGGGCTGCCACCGCTACTGCGAGCTCTGTGAGTGCGGGCTGGGGTCGGGCCGGGCCGGGCCGGGCGGGGGACGCGGCCCTCGGAGGCCTCTGCGAGCGGCCCTGCTCGAGCAGGGGCCGGACCGCCGGTCTCGGCCGTCCCGCCAAGGAAACGGCGCTGGGGGCTGCTGGGGCAGGGCAGGGGCACGGGCAGGTGGGATGTGGGGTGTGGGAAGGGCAGGAGGGCACACGGAGCTGGTTTGGGGCCGTGCTGGGCTCGGGGGGTCAGGGCGGGAGGGCACGGGGAGATGGGATTTTGGTAGTGGTGGGGTCTGGGCGATAGTGCAGGAGGGTACAGGAGGTGGGATTTGGGGAGGGCAGGAGGGTGCAGGAGGTAGGATTTGGACAGGGATCTAGGGGACAGGGCAGGAAGGTACAGGAGGTGGGATTTGGGGAGGGCAGGGTGGTACAGGGAGGTGGAATTTGGGCAGCCCTAGGGGCTCTGGGTAGGGGTGNTACAGGAGGTGGGATTGGGGGAGGGCAGGAGGGTACAGGAGGTGGGATTTAGGGAGGGGTCTGGGGGACAGGGCAGGAAGGTACAGGAGGTGGGATTTGGGGAGGGCAGGAGGGTACAGGAGGTGGGATTTAGGCAGGGGTCTGGGGGACAGGGCAGGAAGGTACAGGAGGTGGGATTTGGGGAGGGCAGGAGGGTGCAGGAGGTAGGATTTGGACAGGGATCTAGGGGACAGGGCAGGAAGGTACAGGAGGTGGGATTTGGGGAGGGCAGGGTGGTACAGGGAGGTGGAATTTGGGCAGCCCTAGGGGCTCTGGGTAGGGGTGTGCAGGGCAAGGCTGTGGGGTATCAGTGTGGAGGTGTGGAGAGAGCAGCTGGAAGCTGCTTGTCAGGCAGTGCCAGGAGCTGGGAGTGCTTGGCAGGGGAGGTCATGGAGGTGTGGTCATTTGGGCAGGGTAGGAGAGTGCTGGGAAGGGGGATTTGGGCAGTGCTGGGCTTTTTGGGTTAGTGGATGTGAGGTGTGGGGAAGATCGGCCCGTGGGCCAGGGCTGGGGCTGTGGGAGAGGGGCCAGGCTGTGGAGCAGTGCAGGGGACTGAGAGGATGGCAAGGTGTGAAGAGGTCCTGGTGCCAGGGAGGGCTCTGGGGCAGTGGGTCTGGGTGAGGAGTTGGGACTGTGGGGCTGGACTTGGAGAAAAGGAGGATCTGTGGCAGTGAGTGTGGGGACATGGGGCTGCATCCCGTTCTCTGTGGCTACAGGGTGCTGGGGAGGGGGAGACACGACTACAGGAGGGGGAGAGAGGACTGCTGGCCCTATTGCTGGGCTCCTCTGACTCTGGAAGGGGGGTGAACTGGGGGGAGAAGGGGCAGCCAGCCCCTTTTCCTGGTGGGATGTGGGCATGTGGTGCTGTGTTGTCATGGCTCATCTTTGGGTCATCACTTGTGCCCTGGGGGCAGTGCTGAGGGGGTAGTGGGGGCCCACTGCAGGTGAGGATGTGTGTGTAGGGTTCACTGTTCTGGCACAAGGGGAAGTGCTGAGGATGGAGGATGCAATGTTTGGACTCTCTCCTGCATGGGGAGGGAGAGGTGTGCCTGAAAGCTGTGTTGCTGGGATGCTCTGGTTTGGGAATGTTTGTGTAGAGGAGGGAAGCAGTGGTACTGTGGGACTGGGAACATGTGTGGGGAGTGTGGGAAGGCTGGGATGCACTAATGGTTTTTGGGGAAGTGGAGCTGTAGTGCACAGGATGTTGGAGTGTGGCAGGGCTGCACATGGGGATTGTGGAGTATGTGTGTGCAGAAAGGGTGGGTTGGGGATAATTTAGTGCACATGGCATGAGGTGTGAGTGTCCTCATGTGGATGCAGTGGAAGAGGTTTGGATTTATATGTGGGGGATTTGAATTAGCCAACACTGCTACTGAGGTGCTGCAGAAGGAGCTGGAAGGGATGGTGGGGGCAGAATGCCCAGGGCCTCACTGGGTTTGGGGTGAGGTGGTGCTGAGGTGGGAGCGTGGAAGGGGTGAGTTTACAGCAGGTGGGATAAGAGAAAGAAGAGAGGCCTGGGAATCAGTGCCAAGGACTGCTGGCTGGGTCACACAGGAGTGTGGAAGGTGGAGTTGATGGGATTGGGAAGGGAGTACCACTGCTGGGTCTGGGTCTACAGCAGAGGATGCATCCCAAGGTGTGTCCCTTGGGATTGTGAGTGTCAGGCTCAGTGTCTGTGAGTGTCAGAGCCTGCAGTGGAGGTGCCCAGGGGTTGGATGTCCTGCTGGTACCTGCAGAACATGGGGTGTGGGAGGATGGGATGTCCAGTTGCTTGCTGGATCAGTAATGCTGCCAGTGGGGATGAGAGCATGGTAGGGATGTGCTGGGTCTGGGAATGTCGGGAAAGGATGCTGATGGGTCAGGAACTGGGGGGGAGGTGACAATCTTTGAGAAGAGGGAGGCTGTTAACACATGGATATGGTGTCTAAACAGGGCAAAATATTGTGGGGAATGCAGAGCAAGGCTGTTGGTGTGGTTGGAGGGCCATGAGTGTGTGTGGGTGGAGGCCTTAGGTGCCCAAATGTGGGGCAGGGAGGGTGTCATGTGGCAGAGATTTGTGTGCAGGGATGGGGCTGCCAGTGCTCCCGCTGGATCTGTGAGTAATAGGAGGGAAATGAAGGGGGATCTCCATAGTGGAGGGGCTTTGGGTACCCTGGAGAGGAGGGTGTAAGCTGTGTGTGACTGGAAAAACAGGGCTGCTCGTGCTCCTGTGCCAAGAGGGACATGTTGGCCCTTCCCTTGGCATGCTGGAGAGCTGTGGCATTGTGGGCAGCTGCTGATCTGTGTGTCCTGTACTTCTGGAGAGCCCCTGGGGCAGAGGTCAGAGCAGTTGGGTCTGGCAGGGGTTGGAGCTGGAGCAGATAACTGATTGCTTGCCTGAAGTGCTGGGTAGGGAGAAGGTGACTGACTCCCTGCTGGTGGGTTTGGGGCCACCACCAGTTCAGAGAATGTGCTGGGGCCA
This sequence comes from Notiomystis cincta, assembly GCA_013398075.1. Taxonomy (NCBI): domain Eukaryota; kingdom Metazoa; phylum Chordata; class Aves; order Passeriformes; family Notiomystidae; genus Notiomystis; species Notiomystis cincta. The sequence continues at coordinate 46,379 of VZRX01017100.1, read as the reverse complement.
GTGGGAGGTTACTGGAGAGGTGACAGGGGTGGCAGCCCTGAAATGCATCACTGGAATGTTTGCCAGCTCTTCTGTCCAAGCTGTGGGAACTGTGCTGATGAGGTATCACAGCCACAGGTGAGAGGAAAATCAGAGGCATGCTGCTGTCAGCTGGTGGTGGGTTGGAGGCAGCATCAAGATCCAAGGATCTGTGAAGGGCTGGGTGTGTTGGATTCCTCTGCAGGGGTGAATTTGGAGAGTGTGCAGAGCTGGGAAGTACAGTGTGAGTGGCTTGGTCAGGAGAGGAGCAACCACAGCTTGAAAATGCTGTCACTGGAGGTTGTGTCCCTTCTCTGAGAAGTTCTCACAGCTGCAGGGATCTCCCTGAAGCAAAGTGATGAGCTGAGTGTACCTGGCTCTGCTCCATCATTTCAGGAATAATTGAGATCGAGTCTGACACTGCCAGTGTAACCAAGCTTAGGTTACTGTGTGCTGCAAACTGGATTTCTCAGGTTGAATAGGTTTTCCTGCACAAGCTTTCCCCAGATTTGAAAGCAAGTTAGTCCAGAAATGGGACTGTGCAATATTGACCCATATATCCCAGCAGCACAAGTGCAGCTGCTGCAGCTCTGAAGTTTGTATCCCAATCCACACAGAAATTATCTTTAAAGCAGTTAAAGGAGACAAGAGAGGGGGTTTGGGAGCATGGAGTTGTGGGGTGAAAAAGAAGCTCACCTAGAGCTTGGTCAGAGATGTCCTTTCATAGGTTTATTACAAATTTTGGGGAAGATGCTTGTGCTGCAGTGTTTCTAAGGCTGGGAGGAAAAGACACAGAGATGATGCAAATAAAACTTTTTCCTTTTAGTGCTGAGGATTGGAAGTTTGTAGAGCTCAGTTAGCCCTCTCTTGCTTTGAGTTTGTGAAAGTGGGGAAAGGCATTTTTCTCTTCTATGAAGAGGGAAGGAAGTATCCTTGAAGTATCCACAAGTATGCTTCAAGATACCACAAGTATCACAGTCTTTTTGTTTGGTGGTTTTTTGTTGTTGTTTGTTTGGGGTTTTTTTTTGAGAAGAAGGGAATATGCTGGTTTTGTGCCAGTGATGTGGTATTTTTTGTATTACCTCTTTTAAAACGATCCCTGTATTTCTTTCTTTGAAAAGGTTTGTAAAACAACATCTTAATATTGAGCTGACATCTCCCTGCAATTTCAGAATTGCTTCCTTTTGCTCCTAAAATAAGTTACTGTACAAACCCAGCTCTGGATGAATGAGCTGAATTCTGCCATGGTTTTGCATAAGTAGAATTAATTAAATTCCAATTGTAGCATCTTCATTGTCAGGGCGTTATCTCGGAGTCAGACCAGTGGGGTTTGAGTTAGCAGCTGTCAGCTGAGGGACATAATCTTTGTGTTGCAAACTGAGTGGATTTGCTCTGACGTAGCTGAGACACCGTGGTATGGCTGTGCAAAGCCTGTCATCGCTGCTCACGTGTCCCCTCACTTGGAGGAGGAAATGATGGCTCTCCCAGCTGGGTTAGATCTTTGTTCCAGCTGTTACATCCCATTAGGAGAGCTACATTCAAGGTTTTCATTACTTTTCTGCTGTTGTTTCTTTGCATTTGCAGTAGCTGTAGTTGATGGGAGCTTCTGTGGCTGCAAAGAGAAGGCGAAAGGATTTGCAAAGGGGGTTTGAGATGTGTTTGATGCCGTGAAATGCTTCTGAATGCTGTGCTGGGGGTGGAGGAGAGGCTGAACTTACAGGGAGAAAATCAGGGTTTTCCTCTTCAAGTACACAGTATTATGCTGCTCAAATTCGTGGAAAGCTTGTCAGAGGAACACTATTCAATATGCTGTGTGCTTATTTTAAATTAAATATTTGAAAGCCAGTGTTGGAGTATGTAATTAAGGTATTGAGCTACAAAATGAACTGATGTAGAGTGATTTCTGAGAGCAGAGTTCTGCATTGTTGTTGTTGCTTTTAAGCAGAGGTGAAAAGGGAAGAGCTCCCTGTTAGGTGCCCCTTTGTTTTGCACTCCTGTTTCACATGGTTCCATAGAGGGGTGGCAGAGCTGGTGCTTTCTTTGGGTTATCTGGATTGTAAAGCTTGGGGTTTTTATGCTGGGGAGCTGTCCACGAGGACAGATCAGAACCTGCTGTGTTTGCCATGATTTTAGCTGATATAGATTGGCAGTGGATGGTGGGTTAGAGACATGCAGAATATGTCATGTTTTACCTCTTAACACATCCAGTGAGGGAATTCAGTTTCCAGTAGAGGTGGGTGCTGCAGTTCATGGGAGGGATGAGGAGGGGAGTTGTGGTTCATGCCCCCCAAAGTCTCCTTTTTCTCTTACATTGCTCTCAAAAGCAGTCAGGTAGAAGCTGCTTAACTTCTATCACTGAGGGCACCTGGGCATACTTAAACAGGACAAATTTAGATTATCCACTGCTAAAACTAGAAGTATAATAAACTAGCTAATTAACTTTTTGAATCTAGAGGTGGATTTTTCTTTGCTTTCATTCAGTTTTCAGTGTTGAGCTTATGCTTGGATACACTGTGATTTTATTTTTTTTTCCTCCTGAAATTTGCTGACAGGAAATAAAGATGGTCTTCAGTTTCATATTATTTGACTTCTTTTTTGAAGATTATTTTTATGCAAACATTGAATTGTAGAATATCTCAAGTTGGAAGGGACCCATATGGATCATTGAGTCCAAGTCCTGGCTCCTTCCAGGACTAAATACTAATTATGTATGCATATAAAAATATTAATGACTATATTGAAATTGGTATTATTAATGCAACTGCATTTTTGTTAAAATAAGGCAGGTTCTGCTCTGGTGAGCACAATATTGTGACTGGAAGGCAAAATTGCCAATATTGCAAAATGTTTTCCAAGGCAGAGCTGGCTCCAAAACTGCTCCAATGTCTGCACAGTCTCTCCTGTAAACTTCATTATAGCAAAGAGAGAGTATAAACAGCAGACCAGGATTTTCCTTGGTAGTTACCACTGAGGAGACAATTAATCTGGCATCAGCCAATTTTTTATTTGTTTATAATGTCAAGTTTACCTCATATGTTTTCTCTGGTTTTGTTCTTCTTTTTAGTTACTTCATTCTTAGCACTAAACAATAATAATCTATCAAAGGATTAGATTTTGGTGATCAGTTTAATCTGCTGATTCCCTCTGCTGGTCCTTGAATGACTTTGTAACAAGGATCCATCCTGGGCCTGTAACATTCATTATAAGTGTACATTTTATGTCCTGCTAACCTTAAGTGTTGATGTTTTTAAGCTAATTAACTTCTTACTGACCTCTTATCGAAAGAAGGACAGCGAGGTTTTTTGCTTGACATTTCTGAGGTTATTGGGAGAAGGAGCAGACTCTGAGCACCAATAGCAAGAAGAGGCTTTTGCCTGACTGGTAACTACATTAATAGGAGCCTTTTTACTCCCACTTAAGTGCATTTAAGCAAGGCATCTATACTTATTAAATAACCTATTGTGCCTGCTTATGACTTTGCTGGATGGAAGCTCTGTTGTCTCCTTGAAACAGTTACCTTGGAGTAACTTTGTGTGATGTGCTGGAGTACAAGGAATCTGTGATCGAGCCTGTAATTAAAATACCAAGGAGCTCTACCTAATAATTTGCCGGTTAAAATAAAATCTAAAAAAATTCTCTTTTACAGCAGCCGTGAGGGGGAATGCTGAGCTATTTATAACACGTGTACATGTTGCATGGGTGGTGACTTATTAATTTTTCTCAGTATATTTATTACAGAACTGTAGTTGCTTCCTTTAAGAAACCTTGTATGAAACTAAAAGCTTTCTGTTCTGTACTTACTCACCTGTTAAATTTTCACTCATTCATATGAACTTTGGGCCAGGAAGGAGGAGGTGGTGGGGGTGAGTTTGACAAAAGGAAATCAGCTCTTCCTGGGACTGAATTAAATGAAAGTAAGACAGTTCCCTAACTCCCACACAGCCCCTCACAGTGCCTTGGGATGACATGAGCACTGGCCAGCTTGTTTGCTGAAGGAATTCTTGTGACTTTTTCAAAAATAGCTAGGCTTTAGGAGCTTCTAAAAATTCCTTTTCCCCACAACCCAAACCCTTGTTTGTAGGGGAGTTTAGCGCTCCCTCCTCGTTCTGTTGGATTTGGTTTTCCTTGGGGACAGGTTAGTTCATCTGCAGGTGATGCTGAGCAGTGAGGCTGAGGGCTGGATAACTTTGCACAAAATACTCTGCTCTGCCTGGATTCTCTTTGCCCATCATTTCAGTCCAGTACTTTTTTGGGATCTGCAGATTCCTCGTCACCTGGTGCTCGTTCTCATGCCCAGGGAAGCTGAGAGTATCGTAGTTGCACAGTTGTTCCCACAGGTTTCTGGTGAGCTGTTTTGGGTGAAAATGGTCTTAATTTAGCTCTGCTGCCACCACAGCTTTACCAGTTTTGCAGCACAGTTCCCATTCTGGGAGACAGTGCAGCTTAAAAGCTTGTGAGAAAGGTATTTTCCTCGTTCACTGTTCAGGGGTTATAAGGAGGAGAGTTGTAACTTGCTGGAATAACCATTCCCACTTCCTTCCATCTCTTCCCAGTCCTGAACAATGATGGTATTTAAAGTGTTGTGGTATAAAGAACAGCAAGAAACTGGAAACCAAAGCTCTGAAGTGTTTGTGATCTGGCACGGACTTGCTGTGTGACATTGGATTAATTATTTCACTGTGAGGCTTCAGCATCTGAATTTTTAAACTGAGGATAGCACAGATATCTGAAGAATAACGAGATAAGTTCAGTATGCACAGATTAAACTTTTCCTTGGCATCATTTGCTTACAGGAAAAAGCCCAAGACTAAATGAAATGCCAGGAGAGAGGATGTTACATGTTTGTCAGCATTCCCTTTCATGTGTCTGGCTTCTGCTATTTTACTGATTTTTCTATTAAGCCAGAGAGAGAAGAGAAATGCTAAACTGTTGAAATAAAAGTGTAAAGTCTTTATTTGGTGAATAACTTGGAATTACATTTAATGTATTTTTGTGCTGTGATAATTTCCAGTTGATTTTCTGGTTTGATTTTAAATACAGGTGTGAATACAGACCTGAAACTTTTCTCAAACACTTTTATCACTGAGGACGCTGTCTTGAAAAGAAGGGTTAACTACTCCATCTTTCATCCCTCTGACAATTGCAGGTTTAAACATTATTTTTAGCTTTCAATCAATCTTAAAACTTGGCATTGTCTCTTCGGAGGCAAATGTCAAAGCTGTGGGAAGATTGAATCTTCTTTGGGGTTTTTTTGGTCACCTTTTGAACCCACTCTCTAACACCCGTAATTGTTTCTTGATACAGTTGTTAAATATTTCCATGCTTCAGTTACACTTAGTAGCTGCTTCTCTGCCGCACCTTCTTAAAAAGCACTTGTAGAAAGAATTCCTTTTTAGCATTTATCACTTGCTAATCGTGTCAGCACACTTTTCTGGAGGTTAAAAGGATCGTGTGCAGATCTAGGAAAAGACCTCTGAAAAGTTCTCCCTAAGTTTTTCCTTTCAGCTGTCTGTCTGTCAGACTTGTACCTGTTAAATCTTGACACCTTAGAAAATGCTTCAGTGAGTTCACAGGTACCTTCATAGCCTGAAGAGCGACTAAAAGCAACAAGACAAAATTTCTTAGTGGTATCAGTTATCTGAGTTTAATTTTTTAAGCATAACCATGCTTTTTTTCCCCCCTAATAAATACAAGGATCTCATAACTACTCTGGAGTGGTGGTATCCTCATGTAATTATGTGGATGCAGGTCTGGAGTTTGCAGAGGAAGCTGGTATTGCACTTGTACCAGATATTACACAAACATAAAGTCTGAGGTGGTTCTCACCCTGCAGAGTTCACATTCCAAATACAGGAGGGTAAAACCAGCAGTAACTTGGTCTGATCTCCCTTTAGCTGCGGAAAGAATTAAAACACAAGCGAGACTTGCCCGAAGTCACACAAGAGGCTGGTGTTGGAGAGCTGAGAATCAACCCCATAATCTGAGTATTATCCTTATCTTCACTGCAAGACTTAAGAAGGGAAATTCTAGAACAAAATTCTCATTTTCTAAACGTACCTGCAGGCGTGAGTGGCTGGGGGGTGGAATTCATTCAGTGATGTGAGAACCAGCCCGCTCAGCTGCCTCGGCTTCAAGATAAACCAAGAAGAGATTAGGTTAAAGGACAAACAAAAAAGCATCCCCCCATTCTCTGGAGCCAGGGCTCCACAATAGTCATTGTGTTCCTTCAATAAGCACGGGCTGCTTTTCCATAATTACTTTTTAAAGTAAATCACAGCTTATCATATATAGGGATGTAATATCTTCATAAGCCAATTCTACAGAATTGTAATAATTCAGTAGATCATTTTATTGAATTAAAAATCATGTTTGGGGTTTACAGCATTGGTTTGGGTTATTGTTGTTACAAAGAGTCGGGAAGAGACCTGAAGTGGTGCCTTGGCTGCCAAAGCCAGGTGCCCACTTCTCCCTCCAGAGGCCTTTTGAGGGATTTTCCTCTGTCAAGTCAGGGAAACTGAGGTACTTGGGAAACTTCTGCAAGTGTAATTTAAAGCTTTGAGCCAAATTAATTGTGTAGCACAAACTGCATCCTTTGTTGGACTGTTTTCTTGGAGATCCTATTAAATAAAGATCTCAACTGCCTGGCCAGTGAGATTTCACTGTGCTTTTTGTGAAAAAAGTAAGATTTTTGCTATAGAATCAAGCTTATGTTGCACCTCAGGAAATCAGCCCCTGAAGTTTAGTATAAAATATTCTCTCCTCATCAGACCACTACTTAATATTCCTCTCTTTTATCCAGGAGGTGGAGCTAACCAGTAGGTGAAGTGGCTCATAGTTTTTGAAGCCTGTAGATTTCATCTGATGGAAAGATACTTTGTGAAGATTTGTTTTGTATCAAGATTTGTTTTCTCTCTGTAAATTACAGTCAGTTCAAAAAAATGAAATTGTTCCTCTTCTAGATTGAGAAATAATATTTGATCTGTTCCATGATGGTAAAGAGCACTTTCTGCATATTGGGGTCGTGAGATGTTAATTGGCTGTTGCCAGGTAGAGCTGCCTGTTGCTGCTCCCTCCCTCCCTGGAGTGCAGTTCTTTAATGGTATGATTTGAAACAAAGTGATGGCTCAAAACAAAACCCTTCTGAAAGTAAACCTGGTAGAGCTGTGGGGCAGTAAATCCATCTCTCTTGCTGCTGATGAGCTGGGGGACTGTAATCTCGAAGCATCTTCGGGTCAGATTTTTTACCCTGGATTTCTGTGAAAATATTGTTCCTCTGTTGTTTTTCTGTTCCAGATGGCCGCACAGATCCCATTTTGGATGACGTAGGCGATGCCTTCAAGCTGATGGGGGTTAACCTGCATGAGCTGGAAGATTACATACACAATATTGAACCTGTGACTTTTGCACATCAAATCCCTTCGTTCCCCGTCAGCAAGAACAACGTCCTGCAGTTCCCCCAGCCGGGAAGTAAGGATGCAGAAGAGAGGAAGGAGTACATCCCTGATTACCTGCCACCCATTGTCTCCTCTCAAGAAGGTGCGAAATTAACCCTTTGCTTTCAGTTTTGGTGTGGTTGGGTGTTCGTGGGCACCCCCCAGCAGCTCGAGCTGTGCTGCCCTGTGGCAGAGGCTCGGGAAGGGCCCCTGGGGTGTTACCCAAGCAGGGTTGCAAAACAGGTGGCAATGCTGTGGCAAGTTTGTTTTCCACTGTTCTGACTTTCCTTCCAGATTAATTCATGCCAGAAATTCACCATGTTATCCCATGTTTCTGTAGTGCATTCTAAATTTTAAGTTTTCAGATGACAATGGAAATGAATGCTGTGCATTACCTTTTATGTGTTAGTTCCCCCCTTATGCATCCTGAAAGAGCTTCTGTAATTTGGTAAAGGTAGAAGAAGGAAGGCTGGTGAGACTGGCACAGCATTTCCTGCTCCTGACAGCCATTTCTCCTTACTTGTAACAAATTTCACCAAAAACCCCAAAACCAACCAAACAGAAAAATCTCATTTTCCAATGAAAATGAATTCAGCTTTAAAATATGGAAGTAAAAGTATTCTAGAGGCATTGTAGTGGCTTTTAATTCTCTTTGCTAATGTTGATTAGGGTTTCATCATCACTGTTCCAGCTGCTTCTTCCCATTCTTGTCCCACAGAGGCAAAGGTTGAGGAAACAGTGAAACCAGCTATACAAGTGCTAGAAGCTGCAATTAACCTGAGAATTTTAACTGTGGCAGTGGAAAAAGCGTAATTGTTTTCTCTATATTTCAGCTATATGAGACTTGATTGCTAATAAGATAAACCTTTAAGAAACATGACCTAGTCTGACCTGCCCTTTGAATAGTAAACAGCACACAACTGCACTTTTTGTGGAAATAAATATATGTAAGGTTGTGGATATAAAATCCAAGACAGAAGAACTTAATTTTCCAAAAGAGTAATGATCAGTTGCAACCTGCACAAGATGTTTCTGTGGGGACAGAAGGAATATTATGTTCTATTATGTATATTGTTATTTTTCTAAGAACTAAGGTCTCAAAGTCTGCCTGTTGAACTAGTTGTAAAAGTTCTGCCCAGAGTAAGGATGAACATAAATGACATTGGGCAAAGAAATCCATTGCTGTGCTGCTACAAGTGTGGCATGGGGCAGTATTCCAGTGATTTAGCAAGCTGTAGGAAGTGTGTGTTCAGGCTTTCTTACATCATCTTCAGCTAAAGGATGCAGTTGCAGTGTGCTCCAGTTGGACCAAGTGAAATTGTGGTCAGGAACAGGTACTGGGTTTGGTATGTTCTGAACAAATATGCTCATTCCAGTAGCAAGGTGAGGACTTACCCTGGTGAGTATTTCTGAGGCTCTGTAGACTTTAGTTTTCTGTTTCCTTTAGTTATATTTTATAGATCAATAGCATTTCAGTGTTTCTTGCCTTAATACAACCCAGGAAATGGAATTGCTGTTCACAACAGAAATACTTTCCTAAATTGGTAAGGAGATCTCAAAGTCTTACCCTTGTGAAGTTTGTTAAAAGGGTTGTTTTAAAAATCTAACAATGAACTCTCTCAGACCAGGAAGAGTCAAACAAAATGTAAATATCATATGTGTAGACAGCATATATAAAAGAAGAGTACAGAGGAAGAAGACTTTGAGAAGTGAAGGGGGAATTTAGCTCCCCTGTTCTGGCTACTTTCTTTGGTCTGATTTTTCAGGAGAGAAACAAACACCATTCTGTCAGAGAAATCCGGCATCTTTGAAGTGTAACAAGTTGCCCAGCAGTGTTGCAGTTGTTTGGGTTTTTTTTTTTTCCCTTGGAAAATCATACTTTAAAATATGCAAGAAAAATCAAATCCAGCAAGGCTCAAAGCAGCTGCAGACAAATATCTGAGCATGGGGAGGGAGAGATGAGAGTTACAGACTCAGCCTGACAATACACGACTTACAGAGAGGCTAAAAATTGAAATGGGGACAGTTGTGCTTTTTCTTTTTTTTCTATATGTAACTTTTTATACTCTTTCTCTTGCAAGTTAGATCCAGGAGTTAGATTTTAGCAGTCCTTATAAATAATGTATGAATCCTTTTAACACCTGAAGCAAGAAGATATTATTTCCAAAGTTGGATGAGAACCAGGAAAACTTCTGATGCCTACGGGTAGTGTATCAGAGGACCTATAGACACACACAACTTGAAAAAATGAATAAAATATTTTTTTAAATGGAAATTTAAAGGAAGCATTAAATACAGTTGCTGAATGCAGATTTGTTATAGTTGATTTAAAATATTTACAGTTGAGGACGTTTTAATTTTGAATTAAGTGTTTTCTGAAAGTGGTGTTTGCACTCTGTGGTTTTTTTTGAAAGGGATGAGGTAGGTCAGAAAACTGCTGTATATGTTTTGTTCTATGTTATTACATGTAAAATTTGGAAGAAAAACTTACTTTTGCAAATTAAAGGAGTGCACTGTAAAAATACTGAAGAATTGCAGAAGCCATTTAAATACTTTGCAATATTTTATAGCTTAGAAGAAAAATATGCATCTGCTCAGATTGTGCAGTCCATAATATTTGAGTTGCTTTGAGTAGGTAATAATTAGTAATGGAGGAAGGCTTTGTGCACATTAGGGTGTGTGATGTAAATCTTTCAGGGACTTTAAGGAATTGTCAGCAGGACTCATTATGTCCCATTTTATATCGAAGCCTAGAGCTCAGCTCAGTTACAAATATTTATTTACTGTTAGGGGTCAGAAATTACAAGTGCTGATATATTTTAGCAATAATGCAGCCATGACTTTTGGTAAGAAAAAGCTCTTTTTTTAGTACTGTTAATTTAAAACCCAAACCAAAGCAGTGTTCAGTCTGCACCACGACCAGTAGGTGTTGCTGCCCTCCTTCCCAAAGGTCCTTCAGTTCTGCTCATGTAACCAACTTCTTATTTGCACTTACTCAGAGCTGCTGGTGGTTCAGGCTGTGCAGAAGCAGCACAGCAGCTCGAGAGATGTCTTAGTTATGATTGCCAGAGAGTCCATAAGAGCAGAAAGCCCTTCCAGACTGAGAGGAGCCATCTCCTTCATTGTACTCAGCAGTAAGAAATTCTGAAAGAGCCCTGAATGATCCCTGAAGTTGTAGGGGAAAGAGAGGAAGACAAATAATTTTTAAAAATCCATAATTTGTGTCAGTCAGAAGTTCAGTTCAGTGATACAAGTTTTGTTCCAAGAAAGCAGAAAATGTTTTCTTGCCTTTAATACAGAGTGCAAGCTCTAACCAAATGCTTGAGCTGTGAGGATCTGCATATATAATTCTGTATATTATAAAACAATCTGACTGAGTATTGCCGTGCAAAATGTTGGGTTTTTAGCAGTATTTTTACAAAGGACACTGAAGGGAGAATTTTATGCCAGTGTATCATGATGTTCTCTGTCTGCCTATTTTTAATTAGTCTCCTTTTTGTTTTTGAGTTAGTTTAGCACTGTTGTCACTAAAATGTCATGGTAAACTTGTAAGACAGATTAAAAAAGGAGAAAAAAATAAATTAGTTACAAAACATGATGGTCATGCTTTATTTCTTGTGCTTTAATGCAAGAGAACATACATTTTGCAATAATAAATCAACTTCATAGAATTTGTTGATTGCATTTGAAGCAAAACAGTATGTGCTGAAACTAGGCCAGCTGAGAAAGCCCAGATACTTCTCCACAGCTAATAATAATCACTATTACATTTTGTGATAATGTTGAGAGGACTGAGTCTTGATGCTGTAAGAACATGTACCATTCTCCATGATTAAAACAAAGAAAAGTGAATCCTACATGTGCCACAGTATCCTTATTTTTAAGCTTCCTGGAATTAATTTCTGCTTGTGCTTGCTGCCTCTTGTTATCACCTCATTTAAAAAAAAATAATTTTTTTAAATAACTGCTTTATGTCACCTGCTCTCTTTCTGTGACTTTTTGAAGTCACAGGCAGTCCATCCCAGCTTCTCTGTCTGGAAAACCGAAGAAAACACACTGGTTTTGTGTGTGCAATACTGTTCATAGTCTGTGGTATTTGCATTAGACCCTTGTTCCACTCTAATTGTGCTGGTGCATGTCAGGAAGATATGAGGGAGAAGACACGAGAGTCTCTTCCCACTAATTAAGATATATTGTGGGGAGAAGAGTGGCTTTTAGAGAGTTTTTCCACAGTTCCAGCTGAATTTTTTTCTGTCCTCTGCTTCATTCCCACTCCCAGAGGTTCAGTTCCTTCCCCTTAAAAATGGTGTGGGAATAAATGTAATTTTTACCAGGCTTTAAATTTTGTTGTCTTTCATTCCTGGTAATGTGTGCTCAAGCACTGGCATTGTATTTCTCATCATTAAGTCAGGACAAGTTCTTGGCACAGTTTAAAAATTCAGATTTATTTGTAGCCTTTTCTGTCAGAGCATTTTATTTCCCTGTCAGATCAAAGCATAAAATTGCTCATCTTCTTACAGTCCTGCCTTTTCCTCTCTTTGCTGCTGATGTGATGTTAGGACCTGTTACCTACCAAAACCTGATGCTTCCAGCCACCTGGTAGTGTGGAAACCCAGCTGTCAAATGCAGTTCATCTCAGCACATCTCTAGTTTTTTTCATGCTGTGGTAGCTGCTGCAAATCTCAGACTGAATTGATGAGAATTGGGGTGCTGGTGAAGCAAGGTACTGATCAAAAGAACACATTTTTGTGTCTAGGTTCTACCAGTGCTAAAATTGTGATTGTATAAGGCATTAAGGTTGAGCTAGGATGGGAAATAGTTCAGAACTTCAAAATTGTCACTGCCCCTTCAGTCTGGCAGTGCTTTCTGTGGCTGTGGTCCAGAACAGAATGTAGTAAGTTGTGGATCTCAGACCAGAGTCATTTCAGTCTCTGCTTTCTCCAAGGGTTAAACAAAGCCAATCCCTCTTTGTAAATCAGCATGTGAGGGATCCACTTTGCCATTTTGGTAACACAGATCTCGCTGTTGTCATTTTTCCCCAGCTCTGGTTTAACCCCTCATATCAACTCTCCCTCATTCCACCAGCTGCACCGGTGATTTTAAACAGCAAGGACCTTTTCTACAGAGCTTTTCCAGTGTAGTTGCTTAGGAAACCACCACTCCTGGACAGACAGGTACTGTGTAGCCCAGCAGTCTGAGGAGTTAAAGCCCTGCCAGCCTGGGAAGAGTTTGCTCCTGGCTGCTCACCGTGCCTGGTTGCTGATACTCACAGGCATCCTTTAGCCGTGCGTGCGGCGCGCTGAGAGCTGATTGCTTTTGTGAGGAGGGATCCTCACGTCTGCAGCAGCCCAGCAAGGAAGGAGCAACAGGAGAAACAGACAAAATGAGAAAAGCAGCCAAGCTTGAGATGCAGCCAGAAGAAAGGCATTGGGAAAGAGCCAATAGGAGAGGCAGGTTTCAAAGGAAAAAAGGAAAATATGAGACAGGAACAAAAAAAGTGTACAGAAAATGTGCCTGGTTTAAATCTTGCCATTAGACAGAAAAATAACTTTTCTGGAAGGCGTGCTGATAAAGCTGTAATTGGGAGGACAAATGTATCTTTACCTTTTCTTAAGAAGTTGTGTCATAATCGAAAGCATAATTTCCAGTGAAATCCTGCAAGAAAGGATTTAATGAAGTTTTGGGGGTTTTTTAAATGTGAAGTTAAGTAGACTTTCATAGGAGAGCTTCTTTCATTTGCAGCACCTGGAGGAAAAAAAAAAAAATCAATGTAATAAATGCCGTAGTAAAACTTTATCTGTGGTAGCAACTAAATCACATAGCTGGGTCCGTAGACTGTGGAGGCAGAGACATGCACTATTTTATATTGTCTAGTACCTAACTTCTAATAATTCATGTATTTGGAAAAAAAACCTCCAAACTCTTGCTATTTTGTAAGGAAATGAATGGCAGCTGGAAGTGGGGAATGGAGGAAATGGATTAAAAAAAAATTTTTTTAATTCTAAGAGAGGCTTGTGATGACTTTTCATGGTTTTGTTTCTTCAGGTCTTTTAAGTGTTTTATCCTTCAAAATAAATAAGCCAGGTGGAACCCAGCTATACATGAAGAAGCAAAACAGAAAATAAATTTTATAAGATGCTGCCTCCATTTTTTACAAGTAATAGCAAGGAGTTAGTAAAACTAACTATAAAAATCCAGCATTGTGAAAATTTATTGGTTTAGCTTCTTAAGCTATCTAGTTTTATTTGCTGCATATAGCAATTGAAATGAAGCTAATGTGACTTCAAGGGGATATCATCCTTTTAAAACCTTCTTACAAAGATTTTTCTGTTTTTCAGACCTGTTTAGATAACTTACAAGTTAGTGATTCTTAAGGATTCAAAAATAAAAACTGCGAAACACAGAAGCTGACTGATAAAAGCCAGCCTTTTTCAGTAAATTATTTACATGGAATGGGAATGAAAGTCATGGATCCTTTCACTGCATTGTGATGTGCAAATTGCAATTTTGGTTAGAATAAAACTGGAGGAGAAAATGGGACTTTGTGATAAAAGGATTCTATTGTCTTGTGTATTTTGAACAGAAATGCTGTCATGATTTTAATTTCCTACTGATCCTTTTTCAGCAAAACTTTTGTCACTTGTCTTGACTCATCACGTCAGATCAGTTTTTTCCCTTTTCTGACAATGTGTTACTTTGTTTAGTGCCTGTGTTGCTTCCTGCACTGTCTACTGCAGCTATGCTCCAGGATTTTATTTCAGCTGGATCATCAGACACCTTTGTGCCTTTGAAAGCATAAGTTTCAAATTAGGTTATCGTCTGATAGCTGGGTGTTAACTTCTCTTGAGCTTTCAGACTTTCCCTAACTGCCCCGAGTGTTTTTGGGGACTTGAGGGAAGAGAGTGGGAAATGGAAGTCTGGCTGATTCTTTAAGCAGGATAAAAGAGAAGCACAACTGGCCTTTTTTAAGGGCTGACCTTGTAACTTTATTATTTTTCAGTGTTTTCACTTCATGCTGGAGCTTTTCCTATTTTTCTTTAATCAAATCCTTTTCTTTCTTTCTCTGGCTTCAGCCACCAAGGATGAACATGTTAGTGATTGCTAACAGTTCCTGGCACTTAAAAAACAAATAAAAATAATTTTAGCTACTGGGAGCAAAGCCACAGATTTGATTGTTACCTCCCTGCTTGGGAACTTGTGCCAAACTTTTAGAGAAATGTCTCAGTCCAAGCAAGCCTTAGGATGTGCTAGGATGTAGAAGGAGAACATGTTGGTTGAGACCTCATACATGTGTCTGGTTTTGAGACACGTGGCCTTAAGCAATGCCAGCATCCTCCTGCTGCTTATTAGCAACTGTGGCATTTACATGGGCACAGGGAATGGTTCACACCTGGAATGCAGGAGGTGGCCCTCCAGGTGGTTGTTCTGAATAGCACAGCTGCCCAGAGGAGTGTTACTCGTGGAGTAACTTTTCTCAGTTGAACACCTCCGAAGTGTCTGAAATGTTTCTTACCTCCTGTGAGAAATATCCATGCTTGGAGCTGTTTGGGAATAGACACTGCTTGGTGTTTATGTGCACATTTTCAAGCCTAGCTGAGCCTAACCTTGATCTCAGCATCAGAAAAAAATGTTGTCTAGACAAAGATCACGAGTGGATTGTGGGACCCCATATCTCTCTTGCATTAATCAGGGCAATGACTCATTATAAACTTCTGCATGTGGTACAGTCCAGGTTAAGACTAAGGAATTCTGCCTTCTAATTTTTAAAATTATGACTAAGAAAGCTCATTTGAATTACTTGTCTTTTGCCACACACAGCTAAGCACTTTAGCTTTACCATACAGCTCTTGTATTCAGTGGCTTCTTAGAATTAGGGTTGGAAGGGACCTTAAGATCATCTTCTTCGAGTCTTCACCTTTGGTTCATGCTCCTGTTTTCTCCAACTCTCAGCTACAGAGAATGCTAGTGACTGGGTAAGTCATTAGGAGGGGATAACTCATTTTTGTGTGTGGGCAATTCCAGTTAATTCTGCAAGGCTTGGAGAAATGCAGAGTTGGATGGATAACAGGGAGAGTTCAAATGCGAAGGCATTCGGAGACATGACCCCGGTTCATCAAGCCAGACGCTTGGATAATTAAAGTTCATCTTTAGCTGTGTGTTTTCAGAATCTTTCATTTTTGTAATTGCACTCATTAGAAACATTAATGGTTTTCTGATGACTTGACAAGACAGTATTTTTCTATATTTCTCTAGTTTGGATTCTGTCTCTTTGAACAGCCTGACTGGGTAAAATGTAACCCTGTGTGCGTGCTGTGTATAAATGTGCATTGTTTGTGTCGGTTAGGCAAAGCCTACCATAGCATACCTGTGTTTTTGAGGAGCAGTGTCAAACTTGAGCAGGGCTGGATCTGGCTTGTACTTAGCCCAAGGCTGGAAAACAGTGGGTCTTCAGGTTGTAACACAGTAAGTCACAAATTTCTCTGACTTGGTTTGAGATGAATATTTCGATGATGGTTATAAGCGATGACGCCTCGCTGCCAGGGGTGGTATTTTATATGGAGAGATAAACTGAAGTTCAGCTCTGTGTGTGTGTTTGCAAGAGGTCGATAACAACTTAAATGGCCTTTATTCTGGCCACTTTACAACCTGCAACATTCTGCCTAATTTATTTTCTTTGGTGAACTTGTTTGCCCTCTGCGTTCTCACTGTTGATGTCTGCTGCTTTTCCATTCCAAAGGGTTGTGTTTAAGGAAGACTTTGTGTTTCATGTGTATTCCTACAGTTGGGATGGAGCATACTTTTCTTCAAACGTTATGAGCTCTTTTCCCTGAGGGGAGGAGGATGGTACTGATTCTGGGTGTCTGAGAGGTACAGCTTAACAGATTGGCCAAATAATCCATCCTGAACTGGAGAGTGAATAATTTTAATACCCCTTATCTTGCATAGATTTTTATGGATATTCATCTCAACGAATGAACTTTGTATTTCTAAATATTTACAGCAGCATGTTCGTTCAGGCACAGCATATTTGAATCTTAATATTCTCCGAGTTTCTCCACGTTTCTCTGGGTTTCTGTGCATGTGGGACTTTGGTTCCAGGCTTATTTAAACAAATATTTTGCTCTTGTATGTGGACAACGCTAATTATGTCTGACAGTCACAATTGGGAATAGCATGGAGGAAATAATAGTTCTTGACCAATCGCTAAAATACAGGAAGTGCCGGTGCCATAGGAAGGGAGAGGAACTCACTTTTCATTTCCTTTGGAGTCCAGTGTGTTCAGATTAACTTTAAAGGGAGCTGAGGTGCAGCTCTGAGCATTTAGGCTTCAATCATGTGTTCCCTTCGTGTGGAGCCGTCTCAGCAGGCAGCAAGGCACCAGCCAGGAGAGCTCTCACAGCTCAGCTGCCGGGGATCCTATTGCAAATTAAATATGAAACAAGGATGCATTTGGTTTTGCATGGGAAACTTCTTAACACACTCAAGAGGCTTTCTCTCTGCCCTGAGTATTTGAAATCACAATACTGCTGGAGATGATAGCTCATCTGTAATCTTTCAGAACTAAGAATTTCTTTTGCTGTTTAAAAGAAAATAGATGGATTTTTACAGTTTTAATTTTTACCGTACAGTTTTAATTAATTTTTATTACAGGCTTTACGTGTTCAGATAAGCAAAGTTTACATTTGGTTACCTTTTTTGGGGATGTGAATAAAATGCTCTACAAACAAATATCTTCAGTTTGATCAAAACATGTACATATATTCTTTGGGGTCTTTTAAGGTAAAAGGTACAATTAAATCAAATATCCTTGGATAGGGAACTTGAGTTGGGATATTTTGGGGGGAGGATTTTAAGAAGCTTTAGAATTGAAAGTAAATATTTAGATTTTGGTAAGATTTAGCCATCCATTTATCCTCTTGTAGCATCAAACCTTTACTTTTTTTCCAGAGCCCTTAAAACCATGATATTAAACCACATTGGTTGTGATGAGCTGAAAAAACAAGGTGGAATTTTATTGTCATGGTGTTGCTTTATAGTTCAGTTACACTTAAAAACTGCAGCATGTGAAGGGTTTATCTCAATATTGCGTGTATTAACACAACTCAGTATTTTTTTAGTACTCTTTGGGAAAGTAAACTTTATGTGAATTAAAAAGTGATAAGTATCTTAATGCTGATGTTGCAAACAACAAACTTCCCTTAGATTAGCTGATTTTCACAGTACAGTTTATGCTTAGTCTCTGATTAAAATTTCCAGTGATTCAGGCTGAAACACTGAGTTTTTTTGAAACCTCAGTGTAAACCTCAGGGATTTTTTACAAGGAGCACATCTATTTAAAGGAGTTTTTCCTTTGCACAGATATTCCTTCTGCCATGAGCTCACTGAGCTGAGCTCCTTGCAGGTGTCTTTGGAACTTCTCTGCTGAGGTAAACTCCCATCACATCTCCCAGATCCCCTGGTGGAATGTCGCACAGATGGGATGCCAGGGTACAGCTGTGGTCCTAAAATCCAGCCCTGCTGCCTGGCCAAAGGCAAAATGCTCCCACTGGCGTGGGAAGTGAAGAATGTCAGATGAAACTGGAGGTTGAATTTTGCAGTATCAGTGGTCCATATGTGCTGTGTGTGGGATGTGTCCTGTGCCCTGCTGTGGTGGGCTAAGATTTTCCTGGGTCACAGGCTAAGCCAAGCAGGGCTGCTGCAGGGCTCCTAACAGGAGACATCCAAGCCCATCTAATGAAGCAGGAAACAGTGTTGATTAGTAGATGGCATTTTATAAGAGGCTCGGTCTGCTGTCGAGCCTGGCATATTTCAAATGAGATGAAAAATTAAGTCCTTGCCACTTGTGGTGATTAAAGCCTCGGTGGCTCACTTTTCAAGAGCAGCATGTGAACCCTGCTGGCGTGGTTCCAGTTGGGTTATAGAGTTCTGCCAGCCTAAATGCCCCAAGCAGTTTCAAATTCGTGGAGGAGAAGCAGCTCGGTGCTGTTCTGTGCCGCTGAGCAGCCGCCACATCCTCCCACCACAGTTCCTGTGTTTCAGCAGCAGTCGAAGGGATGCTGTGCTTAGGCCAGTCCCCTTCACTGAAAGCATCCAGCAAGCCTCTATTTATTTTTTTCAGGGTAAATCCAGCAGTGCATGTGTGTTTTCTAGCTTGGTGTTAGACTTGTATGTGTGAATGATGATAAAGAAGTGCATGGTTGTTACATTGTGAGTAGAGCCCATCCTGGTGTCAAATCTGTGTTTGCAGAGGAGAGAACCTTGTTTGATAAAGAGGTGATGCCAACACAGTGAAAAAACTAAGACAAATAGAAATATTTAATTTTTTTAACTCAATAGTTTTTTTCCTTTCTTACATATATGAGGACTGATTCTGTGCCTAATATAGAGAGTAATGTCCATGTGGTGTTTTTAGCAGTCAATGTCTAGAAAAGGTGTGGATTTTAGAGTGATTAAATGCAAAGAGCCAAGCAGAGGGACAGGACAACTGGTTACAGTCTGCTGTGAAAGAAAGGTATGGGATGGTGGTGCTGGCAGTGCCACCAGGGGAATGCATGTTGGGGTTAAATAACTTCCAGTAGGATTTGTATAAAATGGAATGGTTCTTATCAGGCCCTGGTGGAAGGGCCAACACTTGTGCTGCTGACAGTGTTACCCATGTGCTTGTGCTGTGCAGTAGCTTTGGCCTTATCTAAATGGAAAACCCTTTCCAGCTTGAGAACAACTTAGCAACTTTTTAATATCAAAAAGAGCACATTATACACAACACATGTACAAGACTCAAAGGAACATGTATGCTGCCTAAAGTTTTTGGAGCTGTGGGGTGTGTGTGCGCTAATCTCCGGAGAGTTCATTGCTCCAAGCTTTTATCGGGAGCAAAGGGAGGCAGAGCTGAAGACTTCTGTGCACTGCCACTCCATCTGAAAGAACCAGCTCCTTTTTCCTTAGTTCAAGGCAAAGAAGTGTGTGTACATCGTTCCTATCAATGCAGTCACAGGACTCTGACTTCCTTTTTAAGTGAAAATAAATGAAAATGTTCTCACTCTCTATTGTTAAGTGGCGGAGGAGCTTTCTGCTACAGCCTCATTGTTTTAGATCTGTTTCTCAGTGCAGCACATCTTTGCATTAAGCTGTTATTACCTTTTAATGTCATTCAGAAAAGATGAAGTAGAGTGGTAGTATCTCAGAGGAAGACTCTAGATGCTGGTTTTCTGAGGAAAAGCTTAGATGTGGATTAAAAACCTGCTTGCTCTTGCTTGTCTCAAGCTTATTTGCTGCTCAGACTGCTCAGAGTTACTGCAGCCTCTCCATGTCCAGTTTTGCAGTTTCTTTGCTGCCTTAATTGGTGTAAGTTTGGCTTTCCCAGATAATCTTTTCTGAAAGGACAAGTGAGATGAGGGAACAAGTGAGATCCAGAGGGAGAGATCCCAGCAATAAGTCGTGTCCACTTAGTATCAAATTAACAGGGGGAGAACAAGCCAGAGATCAGGTAACACCTAAACACTATTCTCCAGAATTAGATGACTTTGTTTCCTTCCCTGCATTTGGTGTCCCTGCATCCCACAGAGGTCGGTGTTGCTTTTTGAACAGCTGCATTAGTGCCATTCTCTCTGTGAAGGGTGGGTCATTCCTTTCTGTGGCATTAGAAAGGAGCTGTAACCTTGTGATTTTAATGAGCCAAAGCTTTGTTGAATGTGGAACCTCTCCTGGTCAGAGGTACATGGTACATAAACATATCTAAGGCAGTTTGATTTCTGTAAGAAACAGCAAAGAGGCAGATTCCTCATTGCCACGGAGTTGACAAAGAATGACTTCTGGCAAAAATCCAGAGCAATATTCAGCCTCATTGCCTCCTGCTGCAGAGTGAGGCACCTGAGCTGCCCTGTCATCACACCTTTGGATTTAATGTAAGGAAAGTTAGAGATATTAAGTGGAGATTTTCAAGATTTTTTTCCCCTCACACCTCTCTTTGAGAGCATATTATTGGTCTACTTATCAAGGATTTATATTTCTTTAATGTTAGCTCTCTGTATTGAGCTACCTACCTACCTACACTGTGCTGTATCAAAGCTGCAACTTTTATTTTACAAAACCCAAGTAATTTCTCTCAGTTTTTATGTTGCCTTTAATGTTCATGTCTCATTTACAGCAAAATATGTGTTCTTTAAATAACAACAGCATAATCTGGTTACATATGACAAAAGAAATAATACAGATGAAAAATCTAGACTTTCCCAAGTCTGAGTCCATATAGCATCTTATATTGCTATGTGTTCTATGGCTATAAAATGCATTGCAGAAGTGGAATATTTTAAATTATATATATGCAATTAATAAATTATTAGCCATTTTTTAAAATTTAGTATCACTAAAAAATTACTAATGTTGAATGCATTTTATTTAAAACTAATTAAATGTGTTCACTTTTA
Source organism: Notiomystis cincta (assembly GCA_013398075.1). NCBI lineage: Eukaryota > Metazoa > Chordata > Aves > Passeriformes > Notiomystidae > Notiomystis > Notiomystis cincta. Next base: position 25,501 of record VZRX01017100.1, on the reverse strand, counting down.
AGTTTACTTGAAATTGCTTACTAGCACTCAAAAAGAAAACAAAGGAGCATGTATCCAGAGGGAGGGATTGCTTGCACATCACACACAGGCTCTCAGAGTGGAAACTTCAGGAGGGAAGCCGAGAGGAGCCAGATGAGCACATGCAAGGAAAATTAAATGTTTCAGGATGATCTGAGCAGTGGAGATCAGGTAACTACACTGGTGGTGTATCTTCTTGGAGGTGGTGTATGTAGTTCCTCTGCAGTAATCTCTACTGAAGAACAAGAGCTCAGTGTGTGATATGCCTGGCACAGTTTGGAGCTTGAGGTCCAGGGGTTTGCTCCTGGCAGTCCTTGGGAGACAGAAAAAAGAGAGACACCACAGTGGAGCCACAAAGAGGGTGTAGCAGGTGCTAGAGTTTGGGGGAAAGGAAAACAGCTAAAGCACTAATCCACACTGTGGAGTTGAGCCAGAGCCAAAAGGGCAGTGTCAGTGCCCTTCCTGTTGCAGCTCTGGGCCCTGGTCTGTCCCCTGTCACACCCTAATCAATTTGGGGTGCCAAGGACAGGGTGATGCTGGGTGACAGGAGAGGATGCCTTGGAGAGAGCCAAACTCTTCCCACAAACTTGCTATGGTAGTACATGTAAGGATGTCTGCTTGGACTTTGTTTGTCAGAGGCTACATCCACGTTTATTGCTCGGTTTTCTTTTCTGGATCACCTGAGGAAGAGCAGGGATCCCTGCTGAGAAGCAGAATACATCAGTCCAGGTGGAGTGCCACGTTCAGGGACTATACCAGGCTGCTAGCTGAGCAAGGATTTAGGATACAGGGACACCACTCAGTTTAAATGGCTTTGCAGATGTCCTTTTTTCCTGCAAAACAAGGGATTTGGTCAGTGTTTAGGAGTCTGTTAATGAGCCAGTTGTACAGAAAATCTATATTCCACTATTTTTTCTCTTCATCGATCTTTTAGATATCCTGGAAAATTACATGTTTTCCTCTATCCTCTTAAAACTCAGTCAGATGAGATTAGGTGTTTTCCAAAAACACAGCTGTGGTTTTTCAGCCCAGTTATCACATCTCATTTGCTGCTTAATGCAAATTCAGTAATCATATTGGTTCAGACTTATACACTGAATTTTAACATCAGTGTTTTAACAGTAATATTTTACAAATCACTACAGAAAGTCAGAGGTTGCACTCTATTTTCAGAGGAATTTCCAACTTGAAAGCACGGTGAGCTTTACATGAGCTAGAAAATCTCAAGGTGTAAAAGCCCAAAAGGTCTCTATCACTCTTCTCCTTTCAGATATCACACATGCAAAAATTTTACAGCATTGTTCCAAGCCTCAAGTTGAGAGAAGTTATGGCTTAAGGCTATTGGACATGGAATTTTCAGACAGCTGCAAGTTCTGCTATTTTTAAACCCTTCTTCATGTGCAACAAAGTTTGGTTATTATACACAAAGACATATTCAAAAATCTTTGATTTAAAACGTTTTTTATATTTTGGCTGCATTTAGCTAATAAAAAAAAATGTGGAAGGAAATATTTTGTGGACTCGAATAGTTTAAGTCTTATGATAACTTTCTCACAAAAATTCAGCTTCTAAGTGGAATTCAGGCATAAGATGTTGTATTTCTAATAGATACAGTTGTGTTTGGGTATTTTCCTCTGAGAAATACAAATGTTTGAGGCATGATTTAAAATGGAAATAGCATTGGAGCCTTCACTGTCAGGTCACTGTGTAATTTGGTAGAGTTAAACCATTCAGGGAGATGAAATAGGTTCAGTGGAGCTATCAGACAGGATCTCACAGCCTTTCTGTTTAAATGTGCTTTGCTCCTAATGCAAAGAGAGCATGTATGTATGTGCCTGTGATCTTACTGAAATGGACTAAAGAGACTAAATACTGTCAGTGCTCAGTGAGTTTTGGTCTCTCTATTAACCCATGTTTTTGCAAACCTCACATGTTCTTTCCCCCATCTCATGTATTGCTTTGTGAAACTGGCTTGGTTAGGTTTGGTTTTGGTTTTTTTTTCTCTCTCTCTTAAAGTTCAGTCTCTCCATCATTTTGGAATTTTTAATTTTCCTAAGCCCCTTCCACTTTGTGTGCCATTTTCCCAGTTGGAAGTGGAACCTGGTTTTGACAAACAGTTCTGTGCTGTTCCCATGCTCTGTTGTTCATCTTTTGAGCCTGACCTAAATGCTGTGGTCAAATGTGCTCTGCCTTTTCTCTGCCAGAGCCTTGTACCAGTTCTTCTGACTCCTAAGTATTCCATGATTCTATTCCTAATGAACAAGCTTCTTGCAATGCACTAAATATCTTTTTCCTGAATGCCAAGATCAGCTTACATTGTTCTAAGCATAGTAGTTTATTTAGGCATCTGTTTCTCAGAGCTGTCATTTCTGTGAACATTTGTGCCACGTTTGCAGTGTGACACTTTCTGACGAGTTCCATTCACTGGGATCACCCTTGTTTTTGGAATATGCCACAATAAATGATATTCTTTCAGTTTCTTTCTAGCTCTCCCCACTTGTTCATCACCACTTGCCTGCCTTCTTTCAGCATATTTAATTTTTTGTCCAAGACTTTTCAAGTAACATTTTGTGATGCTGTCAGATGTCGAACTTGAAAGCTCCTATTGCGGTTTCCAGTTATCTATTATTTTTGTAGTTCTTTCAGAAGAATCTGAAAGTTGATCAAGTTATCTTTTTTTTTTTCTTGTCTAATCTTGTAGTGTTGTGTTTTTTTTTCTTAATACATCCTAATCTGTGGTGGGTAGAAGTGGTAGTTGTTAGGGTCATTCTTTTGAAGTGTGTCTATATTCTGGACTCACTGATAGTAGTAATTAGATACATGTGATAACAAGTAGCTTTAGTAATTAGTGAACTCCTGATAGAGGCAGCACAATAGTTTGACACATTAATTGTCTCAAACAGAAAGACAAAATGATCCAGATGCTCTTTGTTTCAGTGTTAATGTTTCATGCTATGAACATATTTCTTGGGTTTGGCTGTTCATAATTCTAAAATTTGGTAGTGATGGTTAAAATCTGAGGCTACTGAGAGTGAATAAAAGGTGAAACAAAAATAAAATTGGGTTTGTATCACTGAAAAAGCTTTGCTTCGCTACAAGTTTTACTGCAGAAATGTAAAAATATTATTAAGTGAGCAGAAGCAGTTTTCTCCTGAAAAGGGAAACTGTTCAAGAAGTTCAAAAAAGTCAGCATAAGGTGCAGAGAAAGAAGGAGGCTTAAAGTGTTTGCAATTTGTATTTCCATCCCTGTTTGCTGTTAGAGAAGCTTGCCCTGGAGTTGTACTTGGGACCAGCTGTGTGTGGCTGTAACCCGTGGCTGCCCTTACATGGAAATATTTTTCTCTGCAGTTCTTGCTAAAGAATAAAAAGAAAATTATTTTTCAGTCTATTTTCATTAGAATTTAATTTTATTTCCCTACTTTGTGTTTGTCTGAAAAGGCAAAAGGGTTTTCCTTGCAGAGCTGGACAGTGCAAGAGTCTTTGGCTGTTAATTTTTCTGTCTGGTTTTATACCCAAACTCCATGGCTGCTGTGGCCCAGGGCTGAGAATTTTCAATGTTTATGTTTCCTTAACATGAAGAAAGTTTGACATGGATATTGACACTGTTGCATCAGTGCTATTTTTAAAAAATCAAATAACAGATTTACTATCATATCCCATTATTTTCCCCTATTAAATGTGCTTTTCTTGGCTTATGTACTCCTTATGCTTTTAGTAAGATTCATCAGTTTCCTTAGTAAAGCCTGATGTGAGATACTGAGGATACAAGGAACAAAACTAACAAGGAAAAATGGCTGAAAATGCTAAAAGGTCATTTTTACTGGAAATAAAAAGTTACAGCAGCAGATGGTTTTGTTGGTTTTGTTGTTGGGTTTTGTTGTTGGGGTTTTTTGGTTTTGTTTTTTTTTTTTTAATGAACACTTGGCTTAATTTTTATAAACAGCTTTTGTGCAGATTGGTAAAAGGGAAGAAAAATGTGATGACTTTGTGAGTGGAGCAGCCTATTTAATCACCTTGATCAGGTCCTAGATGAGCTTTCTGAGGCTTGGATAGTAAGAATGCAAAAAGCTGGATGTGTCCTTCAAAGGCTGATTTCACCCCTGGTGCTCATGATCTTCCTGAGCATCTTTTCTTGCTCTTCTCACTGCATCTGCAGTGCTGAGAGTGGTTTGGTCTGATGAACAGACTGTTGTTAAAAGCATTTGTTACTGCTGTGTGTAAATCTAAAAGGACAAATATAAAATCAAGGTACCAAAAAGGCAAAATGTTCCCTCTAAGTGCCTCTTAACAAAGTTCTCACAGTCACAATTAGTTTTCCCTCTTCCAGTTACTTTTTTATAATTGTGATGATTCTTCTTTGTTTTCTCAGCTTTCATATTTCATATTTTTTTCTGAATCTTGTAGAAATCTTTCATAGAAAAATGATGCAGTTTGGATTTGTTTGACAGCCATCACTATTTGGCAAGGGTCTTCTGCCTGTATATTTATTTGTACTCTGAAATGAGCATTTTTGGAGTTGTATTATTTCCTGAGTTTGGCTAACAATTCAATTTGAAAATAATAGTCTGTTCTAATTCCTTTTTATTAGGTGTCCTGTTTTAGGCTGAGTTATTTTTGGAGGGATGAAAGGTGAAATTTCAGTGCATTTCAATAATTATTTAATCACTCAATTTAGGGCATCTTTTTGGGCTAAAATTACATACATAGAGAAAACCTTGTTTCCCTTACTGACCAAAGTTTAAATGTGCTGACTCCATTAGCTTTCACAGGAACAATCTGTGGGTTAAAAGTTCTCTTTTTTAGTGCTTGTTAGAGAGTCACTGTTTTGGGAGAAGTTCCTTAAATTCCTTTACTGCATGTGTAAAAGTGTTTCTGTAGGATCAAATCCAATACTGATTTTCACATCATAGAAGATGTAACTAAAAAATCAGTTTGAGGCAGTGCATGAATCTCTGGTAAAGACATAAATTTACTCCTGGAAGAAACTCTGCTTTTCATATTTCAGCCTGAATTCACATCACAATAAATATTAATCACAAAAGCTACAATGTACATCCCAGCTATTGGCAACTGACTGTGTATCTGGATAGTTTACACACAGAAATGGAGGCATTCTCTCTCATTTTCATTCAGCAGAGAGCTAAATGTCCTGACTAAATGCTAAACATCACTTTTAGGGCAGAAGCCAGGATTTTTGTGATTGGGGGAAAACTACTCTGTAAAGTGCCTTTTGTGTGCTGTGAAATCTGTGCCGTAGGTGCAGCAGAGCGTGGGGCGCTCAGGGGAACGTGGGTTTGGACTCCCCAGTTTTAGCTGGCTTTGACATCTGTACATCCCCTCTGCCCTTCCATAGGAATCTGTGGACAGATTGCTTCTGAGTAAAATATGGCTTCATTTTTTTCTCCTGATTAAAAAAAAAAAAGTTGTGTTTGCTGGAGGAAAAAGAAAAAAAATGTTCCTGAAATGGGCTCCAAAAATGAATTGGATTTGCAGAGAGCTTCAGGTTTATTTGGGCAGCACTGATCATTTGAGGGATGCCAGACACTCCTGCCTTATTCTCCTTCCCCTTTCCCCCCCTCTGCTGCCTCCAGAATTCCTTTTCTCCTTATTGTACTGACTGGCAGCAGGTATTGAGGAAGGGAGAGAGCCAAGTGTCTCCCGAGACAGATCTCATAGTTCAGGGAATGTCCTTCTGTGGCATCTGAATTGAGAATTCCTGAAAATCTGAATTTTTAGATTAGTGAACAGATCGATCTGAAGTAAATTGATCATTTGTTTGCTGTTTTGATTACATTAACCCGCTTCAATTCTCTATGGGGACAAAAGATGGACAGATTTTCCCTCTTTCAGCCACCATGTTGCTTAAAAAATTGCTTATTTAACCCCTAGAGGAAGAAAGTGCTTTTTGCCTTTATTGCCTGCTCCATCTGTGTATTTTGCACCCTGAACTGTCTTCATTATTGTGATTATTCAGACGATTGTGTAATCATCTCTGAAGTTTTGTTGACAAGTAGATGAGTTTATGCCGGAGAACTTCTGTGAATCACAATGTGTTGGATTTTCTTAGAAATACATACTGAATTTAAAAGTCTCCCTTTGGGGAATGAAAAGGAATAACTTAATGCAGTTAATCACTCCTGGCACTACCTGTCTGCAACTGGAAGGCAACGGATAGAGATCTTAGATTGTACAACTGTCCTGCAAAATTAACATTCCTTTTAGAAAGCCAAAACCAAGCCACCTACAAGCAGGATATTGCTTTAAGGCTACAGATTTAAACAGGCAGAAAATGGACCTTTAGGATCCAACAGCAGCAGTAAATCTGCCATCATTTGCATTGTATTTTGAGTAAGCAAGTTGTTAAATGTTTTTGTCTAGCTTGAACTTAGGGCAATATTACATATCCTTGATATCGCTTTATTAATATGGGCTTTTTTATTGTTGTTATTGCACTGATGTGGCTTGAAGTAATTTTATCACCTCCATTTAACCTTTGGTGTGTATTACTGTAATATATATACTGATATATAAGTGTATATATGTATATATTCTTATTTATACTTAAATATATGAAGTGACTGGAGGCTTACCTGCTGTATCCATGCAGTTGTCTCTCTTGAGGGGAGTAGAGAGATTTATAAAAATTACGCTCAGAACACAGATTTGAAATTGAAGTGGGGTGTGAGGAGAGGTGCTAAACTCCTGAAAAAGAAGCACTTTTCATCTCAGCTGTTTTTATACCACTGAGTTTAAGCAGCGAATTTTTCAGCACAGTTAAACAAAATATTCCAGCTTTGCTGACATAAAACAGAGGCCGAACAGAAGCAGAGCTGGACGGAGGAAGCCCGGGGTGTAGTAAATAAAAAGGCTGTTTGGATTGCTAAGAACTCACATATTTCTTTGAAATTAGCAGCACCTTTAGGTACTCAGAACCCTGAATGTTCAGGCAGTTTTAGCAGCCTGGTTTCGAGCCGCCCTGCTTGATAAAGGTTGTGGAAGTCGGTGTCTGTATCAACCCTGAGCGAAATCCCACTCCCCTTGTCCAGCATCACAGCTGGATGAGGGTCTGATAGTTTGCCACTTCCCAGGGGGCTGGTGAGGTGCTGGAAGAGTTGCTGTAATTTGCAGGATGTGCAAAAACCCCTCACCTCAGGACTGGCAGCCTGCGTTTGGTTTTTACACTCGGTGCTCCCCGTTATTTTAAACCACTTAAATGTAAGAATCCTCAAGAATAGGGGAGGTTTTGGAATTTCTAATTTTAAGGTGAAAGTAGGAAGATTCCCCCCAGTTTTATAAAGGTGTCACTGAGGTAGGAAGGTGTGAGTTTTAACTGAGTCTGTTTGCCCCTTGCTCCTCTGAGTACCGGAGAGCGCCGAGTTTGCTGTTCAGAGGAGCTGAGTTTCAGGGAGCTGCTGGAATGAATCGGGCTTAAACAATTCATGGCCAGTTTGGCATCGTCTGCTTCCTGCAGCCATAAAATTATCTAAATTCTATGGCTACAATCTAATCTGAAATACCTAGGCATTTGTGGCTGTAATTTTTTTCAGGTGATAAACTATTTGGCAGTTAATCATTAGAACTATAGAATAACTTGTGAATTTGGGGAAAAGGCAAGGCTCAGACTTTCAAAAGTGTGGTTCATTTGTATTAGGAAAAACTCTAAAAATTTGGGTAAAGAAAAAGAAAACATATTGAAGTGGAAACAAATAGCTCTTTGCTCTTTTTATTCTCCCAGATTAAGGTAGGAAAGCCAAAGGGTAATTTAAGAAAAAAACAACTGTATTTTTTTTAGAGAAAAGGAACGGCAAGGGCGCTGTCAGGAATTTCTATGCTGCACTTTTCAGCTGTGCTGAGATCCTTTGCCTGCTGTTTTCTTTCCCCTTTCCCTTTTTCACTTGGCCACCTGAAACTGGAGTTTTGAAACACACCATCCAGTCTTCCCTCGGTGCTTAGAACAGCGTGTAGTTCCCTGGTTTGTTTTCAGGAGCCAGACAGCAATATTTTGGGATATAGTTACTGTCTGAAAAAATTCGTACTAAAATGTAATGAAACAGGATTTTAAAAATTTGCTTTAGATTGTTTCAGAGCCTATTTGCTTTCAAAGGTTTTCTGGTATCACCCAGTCGTATCTGTCACAATGCAAAAGCAAACTCAGTTGGATTTTAAGAACAGCAGTGCTTTAAGGTCGGGATCCTAAACAGATTGGTCTTTGGAAATATCCTCGTTAGATGCGTTTTGTGAGTGAGACCGAAGCGATTCAGACCTCAGATGTTGCTTTTTGGCTGTCTTTGAACTACAGCTATCTTTGAAATCATTAGCTGCCATCTCACTGTAGAACACACGCTGGCTGCAGTGCTGCACTGCATATGTGACATTCATCCTGCAGGAAGTTGGCTTAATTGCGTTTTGCGAGGGGCTTAATTTTAGGCAGAAACGATCCCAAAGTGGCGGTGCCCGGTTGTGTGCCGTGTTTGGTGCTGGAGCACTAATCCAGCACTATTTGGGAGCCTCGGCAGAGGGCACTGTTGGAGCATTAAAGGCACTTGAAAGGCTCATCTCCAGTTTTTTCTTGATTTTTTTTTCCCCCTGTTTGGAAAGTGTTTAATGTTCTCCATGTAATTAAATTCAGTTCCCTGTATAATTAGCAATGGAGCCTTATTCTTTGGGCTACTGCTGTGGATAGTATTATTTTTGTCTCTGTTTGCCTTCAGTCGATGCAAAATACTGTTGCCTATCAAAAGGTAGAAAGTTTTATTGCTATCTCCCAATCCTAAGCAATATTTAAAGGTAGAAATAGAAAACTATGGTGTTACTTTCATTTAGTTTCTCAGAGTAAATAAGAAACCTTTAAAATTCCTGGTCTTGGTTCAGAAAGGAACAGAGTTAATGCACCACCATAATTTTACATTTGTATCCAAATGTGTATTATAGTATTTTCGAATTGCAGTTTGTCAAAAAAAATATATGAAACACTTAATATTTAACTCTGTGTGATACCTCTTGATTTTATTTGGCAGATTTTGTTTTCTTCTTTAGTTTGTTTTCCTCTGGATCTTTGCAAGAACTTGTTCTGTATTGGTGCTGTTTAGCATATTGAAATATTAATTAGAGTGATCAGACATAATTATTTTTCATTAATTGCAGATGCAAAGTAATTACTGTGACCTAGAAATAGTTTCCTTGTCCAAATTCCTGTAAACATCCTAATTTTTTTACAATTTATGAGGACCAGCTACAAAACACAGTGTCAGAAAGAAATGATTTTCTGTAGTACTAGAGTACTTAGCACTGACGTTGCATTAGACTGCTCTTACTGCTTGTAAAGGAGAGATATTTGGAAGATGGAAGTCTGATGTGTTGGCTCTTGAATTGGCAAATACATAGAGCATTAATTGCAAAAAACACATTATAGGTTTCTTTCAGAAAGTGCCTCTTTGTCCGTAACTGGTTGAGTTACACGAGCAACCCGGAGAAGTTTGCGTTAAAGATCAAGGGATATGCTCTGCTGCCGACTGGCAGGATACTCTTGCATTAATTTCAGAATCAACCACAGAAGACATCTTCTCCAAAAATCTCTGTTGCCTTAGAAATAGTGGGGAATATTTTTTTTTCCCTACGTGAAAATGTTAATTAAGTTATCGACAGCTGAAGGCAGGCGGATTGCGAGGCAAGGAGCACCAAAGAGTTTGAAACGAAAGCGTTCGGTGTGGGTCCGCACGGCTCTTTGCTTCCAGGGGAATCCCAGGGTTGGAGCCTGAGCCTGAGCCTGAGCCTGAGCCTGAGCCTGATCCTGATCCTGCTGCGGGCTCTGTGCCCTGGTGGTGTTGTAAGGTCTGTAGGGATGGCAGTGCAGGGTCTGTCCCTGCCTGCAGCGGGGTCCGTGTCTCAAGGCCAATGCCGCTGTCTGCAGTCACAGCTGGGATTGCTGCTGGAAACAGCAACTTTAAATAACAATGGCAAAAGTTGGTTGGGTTCCTTCTCAGTGCAGCACAAGGCAAGTGGTTCTGACTTTCAGAAAGAGAGGTGATTGCCTTCAAAAAAAAAAGCATACTCAGTAATATTGCCATGCAGCGGGTTGTAACCATCTCTGTCATGTATTTTCTAAGGGGACTAATACAGTGCCCAAGAAGACTCTAATTAAATGTCCATATTTGTTTTTTACAGCCTTCTTTCATATCGTTTCCTATTAGTGTCTCCTTACATGGGCTCGGCAGGGTAATATTCAGGCAAATTTCTGTTTTGTCTGAAGCATTAATAGTGATGTTGTGCTCCTGTATCATCCCTGTAGCTGTTATCTGCTGTGTTTTCCCCACGAGAGGCTATCGCAGGTTTTTACTCCAGACTGTTTGTATTCGACAAGGTCAAGATAAGTTTTATCTCTATAGATAAGTCAAGTGCATTAGGATCAATACAGTTACAGTAAAATACATTGGCAATATTTATTGCCAAGACTCTAATGAATTTTTAAAGCTTGGGAGACTCTGTCGGTGGAGTGAGGATGCCCTAAATGCTTGTTTATAACAGAGCCTATGTAATTATACAGTTAAATGCTTTTTGAAAATAAAAAATTGTACAACTTCATGATTTTTGACAAAGTAAAGCTTTATGCTCCTCCTCCCCCACATCCTAACAGATTCTTAGGGCAGAATCAAAATAAGTATTTACTTTCTATTCACTTGGGTGTCCGTATAGGGGTTTATGAGGCTTGTCCCCTACTTACGTGTTATGATTATAAAATTGCTCTATTTTTAACACAGTAATAGGGTTTTTTTTTTTAGTTTTACCTTCAATTTTTTATTGACAAGATAATTGTCTTTGTTTTGGCTTTGACAGAGTGGCTTTGGCCAGTTTCATCTGTGATACAAATTTCCCTAGGTACATATTTATGCAGTTAAATCAATAAGTATTTCATAATCTCTCTAAATACTTATGTAACTTTATAATTCCAGCCATTATGATGCATCTGCTTAAATATGTATTTTATGTAGGGGCATCTAAAAATGCAAATTATAGGGATTATTTTCCTTCAGGCTTTGTATTTTGCTGTAGCATCAGATAGAGAGTAAGAAAATTAACCCACAAAAAATCCTGCTAAAGTAATAATGAAGATCTGCCTTCTATCTGGTAAAGATAATTTGTTGATAAGACTCCATGGCTTGCTTGAACTCATTTTGCTTTCTCTGCTTTCTGTAGTTGATCTTTTAAGCCACACGACACAACCATGGTAAGGGCTAAGTTAAGGAGAAGGTTCCCACCTTTACCACAGTCACCTACTTTTGGGTCTTTTATTAATCTGTCATCTTTCATAGGTCTGTTTTCTACCCCTCCTGTCTCCAGAGCACCACAGACTGCTTATTTTTATTGTTAATACTTTGAGATTCAAACTCAGGATTGATAACACCATGTTGGGAAGCTGCAGTGTAGCTTCTCTTCGTCTTTACCGTGGAGGTTTGATACCTGACACTTTTAATTTAATTTAATTAGGGAGGCAGAACCCCATCTTGGTGTTCATTAAGGGGATTATTCATCAAAGTTATTGCTTCCTTGATGGAGAATAACAATATCACTCGCAATGGCTGCTGTTGCTCTCATAACTGTATTACTTTCTACTATTTTTCTCTCCAGGGCTTTGTACTTAGTCTCTTTATTTGAAAATTTTAAATTGAGGGAAGCATAAACTTCTGCTATAGCAAATTCACCAGGGTCACATTTATTTTGGTCTAGTAGCTTTATATCGTGTAAATGCTTCGTAGAAATTTTTTTTTCCTGCTTTTTATTGGTTCTCTGCACTGTCTTTAAATATTTGTATTTCTTTCAAGCTTAGCTGCACTTCAGCTCAGGGCCTGAGGTTTCTGGCTGCCTGTTTGCTGATGTAGCTGAACTCTGCCATGCCGAAATCCTGCAGAGATCGCTGTAGGAAGGAAGCCTCCACGGAGCAGGGAGTCACCACGAGCTTTGCTGGAACAGAGTGGAAATCTAATGTAAAATTAATAAGGGGGGGTTGGGGGAGAGCAGACTGTTTGCAAAAGTTATCTTTTGTAAAACAGCCCTAATCAAATATTCAGAAAACGACAGCTTTAAAAATAGAACAATTGTCCTTTTAAAACATGACTAGTTTGGTTAATTTACCCCCAAGTATCCGGTGTCTGTGACTCTGAAAAACCCTTATCTACTAAGGGGGGAAAAAAGAGCATTGCAGAAAAGGTGACAAGTTTTCACCTCTTTCCTCAGAGAACATTTTAATTCCACTTTAATCAGCCTGCCAATAAAAGAGTACTTGGCTTTCAAGGGGAAACAAATCAAAATATGCATTTATCAGTCACGAGGCAGAATTCAATCGCTCACAACTGATGAACTCCAAAAGGAATGAAACTAGTACTATCAACTGCCTTGGTGGTTTGCTTTGTACTATCAAAGAACTGGTACTATCTTTTCCTGCCACATCCACTGTTTGTCTGTCATCCCTAATTATGGCCTTTCAAAAGCAGCGCTTCATAATTGCTGTTAATGATTAAAATATTAAAAAATTTTGCATCTAGATAACTAAACCAGTGTTCTGCAGAGTGCAGATTTGTGTGTTCTGCAGCTGCCAAAATAACTAAAATTTAAAAAAAATTAGCCAGGGATGAGGCAGAGTAAAGAGAAAGAGGTTGCCAAATGGTATTGTCAGTGTTATCATACAGGGCTCCTACAAGGGCACGTCACAGGCTTGTCTTATTAAAATAAAACTTTATTTTCCACTAGGAGAGGAGACTGAGGTTCACATTGCGCTGCACAGGTGGGCTCTCATTTCAGACTCCTCTCTGCCGCTCTGCTCCAGTTAGGAAAGAAGAGCCTGAAGTGGAAAGAAGGTTTTTTTGTGTCAAAGCAAAGTTGGATGCTGTTTCACGTATGGGTGTTTCTAGCTTGTGGGAATTGGTTGCTCCGGGTTTTCAGCTCGTTTAGCGTGAGGCGAACACATTGCTCACTTTATTGATATTAAACAGAGTTGTCCTGATGGTTACAGTAGTTAGACTACAGCATTATACACAAAGCTGAATCTTTCTGGTGAGAGAAACTGCATTCTTTGGGCTTATCTTGCTCCCTGCGCTGGAATTTACATGCGTAACTACCAGTGCATCAAGATGAGTTTTTCGCCTTTGTGTGGTTTGCATCTCAATGAGGGTGGAGAGGTGCAGTCTGTTTAGCTTTCCTTCTCCCTGCCCTGAAAAATGGTTAAAACTCACCTCCTACTTTATTTATGCTTTGTTCCATCTGACTTCTCTTCTGCAACTAGGGATTTATGAGGCCAGAAAGCAAGAGGCAAACTGCTCTTGTGTTTCATTTTCTCCACTCTCGTCCTTGTTTGATTTCTCGTTGAGTTTTTGTGCCCTGGCTGCAGACCCCTTTAGGGCCAGGCTCCCCTAACACAGCCCCGTGCCTTGTTCAGATCCCAGCCTCTACTCTGGCATCCCAGGATTGCAGCCTGAAACTGGTAGCACAAAAAGCCAGCCTTGGTGTGAGTTTGATGTGCAAAAACACCAGGATCTGACCTCTAGTCTCTCCTTTTCCCCTTCCTGTGGTTCCACAGTATCTCACTTGTGTTGCCTGGGTCTGGGGATCTTTCTGCTCTCCTCTGTCCCACTGAGCTCCATCCTCTCTTCAGATCTCACCTCCTGACCTCCTTTTTTTCCCCGGGAGTCGATTAGACAAAGGAGGTACATTGTCATGTGGATGGGATATACAAATAAATTGCATTGTATTTTTTTCTCTTTTATGGTTGTTTTTAATCCTGCGTTTCAAAAGCATGCTGGTAGCAGTTTTGGGTAAAAGAAATATAAAGTAGAATTGTTCAAGTGCCTGTTTGGGTCACAAATTTGTCGAAATGAATGTGTTGATATTGCTTGAATTGAGAGGAGAACTTGTGATACTCTAAAAAGTGGGGAGAAACAGGGTAGAAATGTGATGGGGTGAGAAACTTGCTTCTTCATTCAGCAGTGGTTACATCAGTCATAGAGTGGTAGGAGTAAAGGGGTTTCTGTGCTCAGCTATTCATTTCAGGACTGCTTATATTGAATTGACATGAAACTAAGTGTGCTTGTTTAAAATGTATGTTGCACAGCTTTGGAAAATGAAGTTTAAGAAAACCAAGTAGAACTGTAAATAATAATAAGTTTATAAAGTACTCTAATGGCTGCAGATAAATGGTTTAGGATTATAACTGGCTGTTGTTTAAATAAACAATTGATCTTGCAAACAACAGATAGAATGGAAATCCAAAGTTTTCAAAATAATCTTTATTTTTAAGTGAGAGCAAAAGAGAATTGTGAAGCTTTGCATGGAGCTTCTTACATTTCACATATTCTTTTGCTTTCATGGTTTTGTCAGACAAACCTTCACATTCTTCATACTCTCATACATGTTGCTTGAATTCTTGCCCCTGTTGTCTGATTTCCCAATAATGTACTGCACTCAGAAAATATTTATACATTCACTCTGGGAAAACATGGGAACATTATTTATCTGTTAGGTTATTTTGCTCTAGGAATAATCTGCTGAAGGTGGTACTGTGTTATGACCTGAACCACTTGACATATTGTACATACAGGCTACTAAATTAAAATGTTCGTGCTGCTGTGTGTGATTATAGATAGTTCTGTACTTTCCAGAGAGCTGATCAGAAAAATGATAAATCATTAGACAGCACTAAAGAAGATGTGTTGCATGAAGGTTGGAGGAGGAGGTAAAGGATGAGTCAAAAGCCAACAAGTTCTTCAGAATTTGGTAATTAACATAAGTGAAAATAGGAGTCAGCAGGAGCTGGAATGACAGCAATCTCTAACTGCTTTTAAGAATGCAGAGATCCAGGTGTTGTAACTTGGGTCTGTATCCTGATAGAGGATTTGGTGTGTTACCCTCTGTGTGATGGGTAAATTCCAGTATGAAATGTCCTTTGGGAGGCAACTGTAGAGTATCCTACCCTAAAAAAACCTAGTGTTCTCCCTTACCTCTCTCTGTAAGGCTTGCAGAATCATAAGAACCTAGAAAATGTCTTTTTATTAGAGCTTTGACTGATCTTATTAAATATCTGAAATTGTGTTCAGGTTTTTAATGAACTTTAGAAGTTTTTGGCAATACATTTCCTGCATTTAGTAGTATGCTTTTGGGGTGGGAGAATTAAAGATGCATTTTTATATTGTTGTCTTTAGGTATGAAATCCCTAATTTTTCTTTATCTTCTCTGTGCCTCTCCCTATAGAGCTCTTCTTTTGCCCTTTTTTTTTAAAGTAAGCATGTAAGATAACCAGATACCTGTCACAACTTTGGCCAGTGAGTTCTGCCCTTGCAGGTCTAATTATCTGCCCTGGTTTATTGCCCTGTTTTACCCTGTTGTGTAACAGCCACCTATTTTTTCTTTTTCTGACCTTTCTATAAAGAGAGACCACAGTAATTGAAGTGGCCTCTGATTCTGCAGCCCATTCACTGGGTGTGTTGTATATGTTAGTTCAGTATTTTTGAGTAATTTTTATGACACTTCTCATGGCCAAATCTTGTTCTCTGTAAGATCAGTAGGAAATGTTCCCCTTATTTCTTTGGGGGCAGATCTTGCTCCTGTGCATTTATAACTTCAAAGTCAGCAATAAATATCTGGTCCCCATCATCGGAGCAAAACCCACTTGAGGTTAAAGGTTAGAAAGAGGTGGCAATGCTAAGAAATGTCTCTGAATGTCAGAATCAATTAAAATATTACTTTATTTAAATTACTGATTTCATGGCATTATTCTAATTCAGGGAGCCTTTAAAGCTGTGAATTCTGTTTGGAAATATTAGCACTAGAAAGCATTGGGTGCCTGAAAGCTGTGGGTTTAGGGGATTTTATTACTGTTTTTTTTAGGAGATGAGTGTGTCTATTTTATGAAAGCAAAGATGTAAGACATGAAGAACAGATTCAAGACCCTTTCCTTGCTGCCTTTTAATCTGCTGCAATTACTGTACATTCTCAACCCTGTAAGTAAAAACAAGTTGGAAACTCAGCTCTCCCCTAAAAAGAAAACCCCAACAGCTTTGATGCATTGGGTTTCAGCGAGAGACGCCCCCGGCATCACCTGCAGTGTGGTGGTAACCTGGGGGTCAGGAGAACTTGAACTGCAGCATTAGGGCTGTTGTGAAGCCTATCAAGCTTTTCCTGTGAGCTGGTGCTCCCCATGCTGCTGCCTGGGGCTCCCATGCTGCTGCTGCTGCTGAGTTTTCCAGGCAGCTCCTTCCCCGTGTGTTTGGCACGGAAGAGAAGAGGGATGCTCATCACCCACTGATTTGCCTTCCCTGGACAGAAGGAGCTTTTACCTTCCCATTTCACACCACTGGCAACTTTTCCTGAGCTGTTGTGATGGAAGTAATGCCATGTAAAGAGAGAAATGTTTAGACATGCCAGGTTTATCCTGCAGTAGGAGTTGCTACTGTCTAACATGTAGCCTGTTTTTATCACAGACTAAAAAAAACTTGATGCAACATTTCACATTTTATTGGGTCCAGCAAATGCATTTTTGGTGCTCACTTAGTGTTCAAATCAGCTTTCTCTAAGTAACTGCCTGCTCTTAGCCTCATTTTTCAGAATGTGGTGCTCCATATTGCTTTAAAATACAATCTAGTCTTGTAGGAATGTCTCTTTTACAGCATCTGTTACTAAACACATTCTTGGTTCAAAAAGGTACTTGAAAAACTTGGGTGGTAGCTGACCTAGAGGACAAATTGTCTTTTTAAGAATTTTCCCCAGTATTGCTGTTTGGGTTTACTTAAACTTAAATTAGACAAGCAGACCAATAACAAAACCCAGAATTTTGTGAAATGGAAGCTTTGGATTTTGAGCATTACAAACCCAAGGAACCATTTACACTTTGGATTGTACAGTTGTGATAATACACAGCATGATTCTATCAGACTGAACCTGCAGTTGGTATCATGGGGTTGTTTTTATAAGTCAGAGGAATCATTATGACATTTATTTCAAACTTCAGTATAACAGGCTGTAGTTTTCTCATCAGCCTGCTTTGTATGGAGTCCAGGATGTTTGATTATTTTCCCCTCTAATATTGCCTGTGTGCACCTCTTGCAGCAGGCAAATGCTTTGCCTGGCAGGGCAGGCTGAGGAGCACTTGCTGGTGAGGAAAGTGGCAGTGAACTTCAAAAGAAGCTGAACAACAACCTCTAAAACACACAGTGTTTGGAGGCCTGACCTCTGCTAACCTGACCCTCTGTTTCAGGGCATTTTGTTTGTTTTGGATGCCAAGGGGTGACTGTGGGTCTGCAGTGATACTGAGCAAGCACCAAACCCCATAACTGAAAGCTCCTCGGGGATTAAGTGTCAATAATTGGAATGTCTTGATTATTTTGTCTCAGTTTTTGAGGCTTCTGGATGTGCTTAAAGCACATTACATTGATAACTATGAGAACTGGGAAGTGACAGCCAGCATCACTCATGCAGTGTCACATACCTGCACAGAAAGTCTAGAGAGAAATGCAAAATACCCCTTTTCAGAAGAAAAAAAAAAAGTGGGAAAATAGAGAAAATGCCTTATATGCTTTTTTTTTTTTTCTTTCCTTCTGTTATTTCCCTTAGCTTCTTGAATTAGGAAATTTGGTTGGGAGAGCCATATATGATTTATATTTGTAATATTCTAACAGACCATTTACAGAATCAGAGAATGAATTAGGTTGGAAAAGACCTCTGAGATCATCAGGTCCAACCTGTGACTGATCACCACCTTGTCAGACTGATCCTGGCACTGAGTGCCACATCCAGTCTTTTCCTAAACACCTCCAGGGATGGTGACCCCACCACCATTCATGCCCTTCCAGGGATTTCTCAGTAATAAACAGGCGATCCCTCCTGAGTTATTTTTGGAGAATTTCTCCTTCCCAACAGTCAGAGCAGGAACAAGACACTATTTTTGCTTATTGCTGCCTTTCTGCTTGGTAGGGTAGGGAAGGTCCAAGAAGGAGAGGGAGAGGAAGGGGCTCAGG
>VZRX01017099.1:0-23348 GCA_013398075.1 Notiomystis cincta | reverse complement strand
CCCCCCCACCGGAACCCGCCGCTGCTCTATGGCCCGTGCGCCGCGCTAGAGCGGCCGTTCGCGGCCCCAAGCCGCCTCGGCCAATGGCGAAAGCGCTTACATGGAACGCACCCAATCGCGAGGGCGTTTACAGCGGGGACGTCAGCGCGCGCCCGGGGCCGCAGTGCACTGTGGGATGTTGGAGGCCTCGCGTCGGGGCAGGAAGGAAGGGGGGGGATGTCATGGCGACGAATATCGAGCAGATCCTTCGGTCCTTTGTGGTCAGCAAATTCCGGGAGATTCAGGAGGAACAGCAGCAGCAGCATGGCGGGTAACAGGGCGGTGGGAAGGGGCGGAGAAGGGCGCGGGTCGGAGAGAGACGGGCCGCGGCCTGAGGGTCGTGTCGGCGGCAACATGGCGGGGCCGGGGGGGTCGCGGCCGTGCGGGCGCCCTGAGGGAGACACGGCCCGGAGGCCGAGAGAAGACGGTGGGGGGACGCGTCCACTCGCTCACCCCCATATTTCAAGGCTCTCCTCACGTCGGGGCAGGCGCCTTTGTGGTTTGTCTGATTTTCGGCTAAATTTGCCGTGTTTATCCCGTAAAACAAGGAAAACCTTGGAAAGAGCAAGTTAAAACTGTACGAGAGCTCGTTGTGTGTATTTTTTTTGTTGTGGAGGGAATCCCTACAAGGTCGTACGAGCACGGGGGATGTGGCACATTCCAGAATATTTTTTTTTTTTTCTTTGCGTCTCAACCTCAGCAGTCACAGTGTCTGGGCTGAATAAGTGAAAATTAATCCAAAGGCAGACTTTTCACTAAGAACACGGCTTTTTCAGGGGGCTGGAATACTGCTCTGAGGGGCTGGATATAATAAACGTGTGTGAGTGACAAAAAGTGTCTAAAAAAGAGGCTCAAAATCGCTTGTATTAAGTTGTTTTTTTTTTCGTTAGTGCAAAGGTGGAGGGCCAGCCCAATGGTGACACGATCCCAGCTGAGCAAGCCGGGCCTTCCGAAGCCTCTGGAGCTGCAGGGAGTTGTCAGAGTGATCAGATAGTGCAGAAAATAGAGGAAGTGCTCTCCGGAGCCCTCGGGACAGAGCTGCAGTGCAACCCAGGTAATAAAACTCCCTCTGGCAAATCTTGTTTGTGGTAAGAAGGTTGTGACTGTGTCTAAAATCGAATCAGTTTTATAGAAATGAAAATGTGCTTCTCGGAACTGCTCCTCTGACAAGTTGTGTGTTTGCTGTGAGTTGATTAAATATTTTTTCTACTATGATTTTACAGCCAGAGGTGGACAGAGAAAAACATCATTTAAAAATTTAGCTGGTTGTTATATGAAAGCATTAGTATGGGGAAAAGTTGGTGTTTTTTCTTTCCAGTGTTGAAACAGGTAATTTTCCATATATATGTAGTTATATAAACTCTGTTTTATTGTTTATTTATCTACCCCGGGATCACTGAACTGTTCTTAGTACTACAGCTGATGCTGATAGAAGCAGTTTCTGCTTTGGGTTTTCAGGGTTATTTCTAAAGAGCAGTTGCTACAAAAGAGATCTGTGATGAATTATCCAGTCAAAAGATGATTTGC
The DNA here is from genome assembly GCA_013398075.1 of Notiomystis cincta. Taxonomy (NCBI): domain Eukaryota; kingdom Metazoa; phylum Chordata; class Aves; order Passeriformes; family Notiomystidae; genus Notiomystis; species Notiomystis cincta. Next base: position 21,782 of record VZRX01017099.1, on the reverse strand, counting down.
TATTTTAAAGTGTAGGTACTCACATTGCAGCTTTGCAAAGGTTAAGGGATTTTGACCTGTCAATCTCAGATCTTGAATAAATTACTAGATTTTTTTTTTAATGCTAAAAAGTCACATCTGAGAATCCCCTCTCGTGGGACTGGCCCTTGCTGTAAAACTTCTGATTCTGGAGGGTTGGTGAGCTGATGAAGGTTACTGCATTTCTCATTTTTGAGAGTTGAAACACAAGTGACTGCAGTGTGCTGGGTGATGAGGAGAGTTCCATAACCAGCCCAAAAAATTGTTAATTTCAGAGATGCTGCTTGTAGGAGTTTGGGATTGCTTTGGGGATTTTTGCTGAGCGGTTTGTGTAACTTGAGCATTTTCAAGTTTTTAAATTGTGCTTTACAAGCAGCACTTTAGGCTGACATGGGGGGGTTTTGGTAGGTAGGTGGTGTTTTGTTTGGGTGGTTTTGTTTGTTTTGGTTGGTCGTGTGATTTTTATTTGTTTATTTGTGGTTTTTATTTGATTAGTTATTTTACCATCTTGTTTATTTTTTGTTTTGTTCTTTCTTGGAAGACTGAGGCAAGGTCACACGGTAATAAATAAGTGGGGCCAGTGAACTTGGAAGTTAATGAACTTACTCTGTGTCAAACATTGCCACTGTCCATACCTAAAAAGGAGTTGGACAAGAATGATTGTCTGAATCGAGTGAATTATCTTTGTAGAAAAGTTCATTTCAGAGAACCACAGAATATCCTGAGCTGGAAGGGACCCCCAGGGATGACCCAGTCCCAGCCCTGTCCCTGCCCAGCCCCCCCAACAATCCCAGCCTGTCCATCCCTGGCAGCGCTGTCCAAACGCTCCTGCAGCTCTGGCAGCCTCGGGGCCGTGCCCATTCCCTGGGGAGCCTGGGCAGTGCCAGCAGCCTCTGGGGGAAGAACCTTTCCCTGAAATCCATCCTAACCCTGCCCTGGCCCAGCTCCAGGCGCTCCCTGGGTGCTGTCCCTGGCCCAGAGCAGAGCTCGGAGCTGTCCCTGCGCTGCCCCTCGGCAGGAGCTGCAGCCCCGGGGAGCTCTGAGCTCAGGCTCCTCCAGGCTGAACTGACCAAGTGACCTCGTGGGGCCCCTCCAGACCCTTCCCCATGCTCATGTCCCTTGGCTGCCCAGAACTGCCCCTGAGACTCGATGTGAGGCTGCCCTGGCTGGCAGTGCTGGGCCTAGTGTCCCCCAGGACAGGGATGTCCCTCCTGGCCCCTGGGCACTGCTGACTCAGCTCCAGCTGGCCATGGACCAGGACTCCCAGGGCCCTTCCCACAGCTGCTCTCCATCCACACAGCCAGGGTTGCCTATCCCAGATGTGGAATCTGGCACTTCCCTTGTTAAACTTTGCACAGTTGGGGATTGGCAATCTCTATGATTTGTTGAGGTCTTTCTGCAGGGCTTCTCTGCCCTTGAGGGAGTCAGGGGCTCCTCCCAGTTTAATGTCCTCAGCAGACTAATTTTCTCTTCGAGTCCTGTGTCCAGGTTGTTCGTGAAGATGTTGAAGAGAACTGGGCTGAGAATGGAGCCCTGCAGAACCCCACCAGTGACTTGTGTCAGCCTGATGTCACCCCAGTCACTGTCACCCTTTGTGCCCAAGCTGTGAGCCACTTGCTAACCCACTGAGTAACACGGTTCTGCAGCTGTGGCTGGATATTTTGTCTGTAAATTTGACTCTGCTTCACTGTTCCCTCTCAATTCATTCACAACAATGTTGATGCAAAAACTATTTCTAAGTTGCTTATTCCATTAAAATGTACCTGAGGTACTTGTTATGAAATGTCAAGTCACATTCATTTAACAGTATTGCAATTACCAACAGGTTTTTCAAGATTTTGCCATGTTCACTGGAAAATCAGGAGCTTTGGGATCACAGATTCTAATTGGAGGGTCTGTGGTGCTGCCCCTGGCCTGTATAAATAGAATCATTGAAAGGAACATGCAAGCAGACTCCAATATACAGCTCATATTTCACAGAAATCCCAGCAAGTTGCCTTTAAAGAAGTGCCTTTCTCCTGAAAACACACCACTAGGTCTCCAGAAGGGCAGGAACCTAACAAAGGTTAAATCCAGAGGGAAGTGAGGTACAGCATTAAAAGGTGGTGATGGAAGCCTCAGTCTCCCTCTTTCCCTTCCCCATCAGTGATTTGCTTGTCCCCACAGTCATCTGAATTTGTTACTTTCCTGTTGAAAGCAGATGCTCTAAGAGGAACATGGAGCTTTGCTGTGGCTCATGGCAGCTGCAGTCCTGTCCCAGCAGCTGTTCCAGCCTGCGGTGCTTTAAAGTGGGTTTGGGACTGGGGACGTAGATCTCTTTTCCCAAATTTGTCTGACCCTAATGAGTAATTTGGTCAGTAAATACACAGAAAATTTCTAAGACAGCAGCAGACTGGGCTCACTCAGGAGTTAAAGCACAGCAGGGGAGAGTGGCTGGTCAGGTCTTATAGCATAAATCCCCACTTAGGTATTTCGTTTGGAAAATGGGAATTCTTGTTTACCTTCCATGTGCTGGGAGTTTGAAAGGACATCTCCAGCCTCCTGTTAGAATGCACTGCCCCACTGAGTGTGAGTGGAGGGACACACCGACCCATCTGCCCCATTCAGGTGAGAGCCCACCTGCAGAGCTGCCCCAGCCCTGGGCCCAGCACAGGGAGGACGTGGAGCTGCTGCAGAGAGTCCAGAGGAGGCTCCAGGATGAGCAGAGGGCTGGAGCAGCTCTGCTGGGAGGAAAGGCTGGGAGAGCTGGGATTGTTCAGCCTGGACAGGAGAAGCTTCAGGATGACCTCATTGTGGCCTTCCAGAACCTGTAGGAGCTAGCAGGAAACATGGAGAGAGACAATTGCCAAGGAATGGAGTGACAGGACAAAGAGGAATCATAGAATAGCTTGGGTTGGAAGGGGACCTTGTAGATCACCTCATTCCAACTCCCCTGACATGAGCAGGAATATCTTCTGCTATCCCAGGTTGCTCCAAGCCCTTTCAAGCCTGGCTTTGAACACTTGCAGGGATGGGACAGCTTCCCTGGGCAATCTGTGCCAGGGCTCCACTTTCCTCACAACTATACTCTCCCTCATTTTGAATCCACTCCTCTTGTTGTGTCACTCCAGGCTCTTGTAAATAGTCTTCCACTATCCTTACTACCAGGTACTGGAAGGCCACAGTTAGGTCACCTGAAGCCTCTGCAGGCTGAACAATCCCAGCTGTCCCAGCCTTTCCTCCCAGCAGAGCTGCTCCAGCCCTCTCCTCATCCTGGAGCCTCCTCTGGACTCTCTGCAGCAGCTCCACGTCCTCCCTGTGCTGGACCCCAGGGCTGGGGCAGCTCTACAGGTGGGCTCTCACCTCAGTGGGGCTCAGGGACAGATCCCAATCCCTTTCCTGCTGCCCACACTGGGTTCAGCCCCAGGCATGGGGGCTCTGGGCTGGGGCAGGTCCAGCTCTCCCAGGGCTGCTCCATCTGCTCCTCCCAGCCTGGACTGATCCCAGGGATTGCCCTGACCCAGGTGCAGCTCTTGGCCTTGTTAAACCTCAGGAGATTCCTGTGGGACACTTCTTGAGCTTGTCCATATCCCTCTGAATGGCTCTGCCCTTCAGAAGTGTAACCTGCACCTTCAGCTTGGTGTCACCTGCAAACTTGCTGAGGGTGCACTTGATCCTTCTGTCAATAATGAGGCTATTAAGTAACACTGTTTCATTAATGAAGCTATTAAGTAACACTGGTCCTAATAGGGACTCCTGGGGAACACCAGTGGTCACTGATGTCCATCAGGACTGGGCTTTTGACCACTACCCTCTAGACATTACCATCCAAACAATTGCTAATGCACTTAACAGTGCATCTGTCAAATTCTTCACTCCATTGTGGAGAGAAGGACGTTGTGGGGGCTCCGTATCAAATACTTTACAGAAGTCCAGATAAATGCTGTAGGTCTTCTCTTACCTGCTGATGTCAGTCACCACAAGTCAGACAGGATTTTCCATTTGTGAAGCCATGCTGGTTTTCTCAAATCATGTCCCTGTCCTCCATGTACCATAGCAGAGCTTCTATCTCTTCCATGATCTTCCCAGCATGGAGGTGAGGCTGGCAGGGTGATAATTCCCACAATCATCCTCTCTTCCCTTCTTCAAGGGAATGGTTTCTCACTGCCAAAGGACAGACAGATCAGATACTAGGGGACATTCTTCCCTATGAGACTGGTGAGGCCCTGGCACAGGGTGCCCAGAGAAGCTGTGGCTGCCCCTGGATCCCTGGCAGCGTCCAAGGGCAGGTTGGACATTGAGGCTTGGATCCCCCTGGGATAGTGTAAGGTCTTCCTGCCTATGGCAGGGGGTGGAACAAGATGAGCTTTCAGATCCCTCCCACCCCAAACCATTCCATGACTACGATACTCCTTGGAAAGAGCTGTGTTCCCGTTGGACCTCTGTCCTGACCAACAAGATTTGGGTATTTTTTTGAAAGAAGTGTTGTTTTATTACTTTGTCCTGACCAACATGATTTGGGTATTTTTTTGAAAGAATTGTTGTTTTATTACTTTAACTCCTGAGAGGAAGGAGAGAGAGCTGGAAAGGGAGTGTGTGCTGTTTGTGTGTGGTAGCTTAGTGAATCAGGCATGGTTTGTTTTATTGTTTAATTGTTCAGTACCTCTGTCCATGTACTTCACAGCTACTCTGAAAGAATTTTTAAAATGTAGTCTTATAAATGTTTACAAGGTAAATGTCATTTTTTCTAGATGTAGACAAAAATACTGTGAAAAATAGTACTCAGTCTACAAAAAGGAGCTCTACTGGTGAAGATGAAATTCCTAGGAAAAAAGCAAAGAAAAACAAGAAGCACAAAAGTAAGAAGAAGAAGAAAAAGAAGAAGAAAAGGAAGAAAGAGAAAAAGCATAAAAAGCAACCAAAGGAATCCAAGTTGAGTGCACGTCCCGGAGAACCTGCAGACGTGCAGCCGGCTCCTCACTTGATGCCGGAGCAGTCCAGCTCCCAACTGAATGTACAGCATGGAGCGTTTGCAGAGGCAAACTTGGCTGGCCACGTGCAGCCAGAACTGTGCTCAAAACCAACTGAGGGGCTTGATAATCAAGCTTTAGGACTTGTTTCTCATTCAGTGACTGATTCTCAGCAATCTGCAGAAAATCTTGGAAGTGGGGAGGGGACTTTGTGTGCAACAAATCCTCCATTTAATGTAGAAGGCATCCAGTCTAATATCCCAGAAAATACTAGTATAGCTCAAACTAGAATTTGCACTAGCGAAGAACAAATTCAACAGTCCCATGAAAATATTTATCCCGTAGCTGTTAATGCCAGTGTTGTTGATACTGGAAATTATACTTGGTCCAGCATCCCATCTGGAATTGTCAGTAAATCGGAGATTCAGAAAGATTCAGTAGAAGCACTAAGAGGTTCAGAAGTTACTCTGAAATCTCAAGGCATTGGGGAAGTTAAAGCTTCGGATACAGCTCTCGAGCCTGAGTCCATGGAGGTGGTGACTTATCCGGAAGCACCTCTGCAGTCTGTGTCTCAGAGGGCAGCACAGGGGTTGGAAACAGCTTCAGAATCCATGTCCTTGGCAAGTGGGGTGACAACAACTCCTACATCTGCAAATTGGGCACATCCAAGTGCTGTGAGTGTAGCTCATGTGGCTGTGGCTGGGAAAGAAGTGAAAATTCCAGAAATGACCGAAAAATCTCTGCATATGGAAAATGTGCAAAGTGTGGAGAGATCTTTGGAACTGGGTGGTGTGAGCAGACCTTTGGAGCCAGCCCTGCAGCCCTCAGTTATGTCTGGAAGTTTGAGCACGACACAGGGCAGCCCTGGGGAGGGTTCCAGTGTCCTGAAAGGAGGTGTACCTTTGCAGCATCCTTCGACAATGTCTGCAGCCACCCCTGTGACCTATGTGGAAATGAAAAGTGCCAAAACACCCCCTGGACCAGGAGCTGTTACAAAAATGAAGGATATAGAACCAGCTATGGGAAATGTGAAAGCTTTGGAAACAGCCATGGAACCTGTGGGTGTTGTAGCAAAAGATGTCAGAGCAGCTCATGAAAGTCTGCAAGGTAAAAGTGTAGAAGGTACCACAGGTCCTGCAACAGTGCTGGGTGCATCAGGAATGTTCCTGCAACATGGAGTCTTGACAGAAACAAGGAGCATGGACAGAACCCAGGGATCTGCACTTCCAGCAGGATTGACAGGTTTGAATGTGGTTGCAGAGGCAAAGGGATTAAGAGCAACTTCAGAACCCACAGCAGTTGTACAGACCTTCATTCCCCAGACAGCTCCAGAAGTCCAGATGGCAGAGGGTTTTAGAAGTCCACGAGCAAAAGATTCAGAAGGTACTTCATTACTGAGAGAATCAAGACCTGAGGGTGAATCACATGTGAGAAGTTTAGCACCTGCCCTTTCTTTGCAGAAGGAAAACACACAAGGTTCAGGAGGAGTCCTGAGACCAGCGGCTGTGGTGGAAGCAAAAACTTTTGCAGCAGCTTCAATGTCCTTACAAGTGGAAGGTGTGAAAGCTTCAGAAGAAACTGTACATTGTGGGACTATTGCAAGTACAGGACTTCCTGCCTTGGAAAGGACTCATGAACCTGTGGTTGCACATGAAACCATGGAACCAGTTAGAGAGGCTGAGCCATCGGCAGGGGTGATGCCATGGCAAACCACAGCAGAGAGAGAACCTCTCCGTGCAAGCCAAACAGAGAGTTCCATCATTTCCCAGCCACAGGTTATGGCACACCCGAGAACCTCACAAACTGAGGTGCTGAGGGAGAGAAAGGATTCAGAACATGCTCCAGAAGCAGAGATAAGGAGCAGAGAAGCAATTTTACAACCTTTGCAAACTTCAGAAACCAGTTCAAAATCTATTCACGAACAAATAGTAGGTCATTCAGCAGCAGTGTTGGAGTCTTTGCCCAGTGTGGAAGAAAACAGTATGGCATCAGGAGTACTGACAGAATTGTCAGATGTGCAAACTCAGGGATCTGCTGTAGAACATGGAATTGCAGCAAGGACCAGCACACAAAGAAATGAGCCCTCAGAAATGGAGAAAGCAAAATATCTGGAGCCAGCATCAGAAGCTGGAGGAGTGAGATGGTTGGAGAGCATGAAAGAGTCTGCAACAGTAGAGATGAAAGATTCTGGAACAGGTAAAGAGCTTGAGGTACCCATGGGTGATGGTTCAGCAGCTGTTCCACAATACTTGCACGCTGAAAAGCAAGAAGAGCTTCAGGTAGTTCTAGAAGCAAAACCTGCTGCAGAATGGAAGAGTTCAGAAGAGACTCCAGAAATCTTGAGTGCTTCTGAAATAAAATCTGAAGCAGTTCCAAAACCAGGGGATGTGAAAGGCCTGGAAACCACACTGGAACGTGAAGTGACAGCTGAGGTACAATATGTAGAAGGAGTACAGAGTCAACAAGTGGAGGATATGCTGATTGAGAAGGAAGATGCGGAGCAGACTCAGACATCTGAGCCTTTAGTAGCAGAAACAGTTTTTAGTTCTTCACATGCAGCAGAGGAAAAAGTTTCAGCAGAGACTCCTGTAGCAGAAACACAAGATTTAGAAACGGCTCCTCAGACTGATGTAGAGCTAAAAGATGCAGAAGCAGCTGTAGGGCTGGAGGCAGAGACAAAAGATTTGGAAGCAGCTCCAGTACCTGAGACTGATGCAGAAGCAGGCCCAGAACCTATAGAGGAAGGCCAGTTGGAAGACACTCCAGAGGCTGAGGATGTCAAAGAAGCAACTCCAGAAGACGACTCAGAGAAAAGAGACTCAGAAACATCCGATGTGCAACCTGATGTGGCAGCACGAATGAAGGAGACTCTCATGAGGCTTGAGAATGTTATTGAAAAAAGTAGTCATAGAACCAGTGAGAAAAAACATGATTCAAAGAAACAGAAAAGGAGCCGTTCCAAGTCTCAGTCCAGGTCTAGGAAGCGGAAGAAAAAATCAAGGTCCCGTTCTACTTCCAGGCGTTTGACCTCTAAAAGAGCACGTTCCAGGAGCAGAAACTATTCAGTTTCCAGAAAAAAGCATTCCAAATCTAGGTCCCGATCTGTGGAGAAGAGAGAGAGAAGAGTGTCTTCCCGGCGATCCAGGCGCAGACGTTCCAGGTCATCCGACCGTTACAGGTCTAAATCCAGATCAGCAGAAAAGAGACTGTCCTCTGGGAGGTCCAGACGGAGACGTTCCAGGTCATCTGACCACTACAGGTCTAAATCCAGGTCTGTGGAGAAGCGACTGTCCTCCCGAAGGTCCAGACGCAGACGTTCCAGGTCGTCTGACCGCTACAGATCCAAGTCGAGGTCAGCAGAGAAGCGATTGTCTTCCCGAAGGTCCGGGCGCAGACGGTCCAGGTCTTCTGACCGCTACAGGTCTAAGTCACGGTCAGTGGAGAAACGACTGTCCTCCCGAAGGTCCGGGCGCAGACGGTCCAGGTCATCTGACCGCTACAGATCCAAGTCCAGGTCAGCAGAGAAGCGACTGTCCTCCCGAAGGTCCAGACGCAGACGTTCCAGGTCGTCTGACCGCTACAGATCCAAGTCGAGGTCAGCAGAGAAGCGATTGTCTTCCCGAAGGTCCGGGCGCAGACGGTCCAGGTCATCTGATCGCTACAGGTCTAAGTCACGGTCGGTGGAAAAGAGGTTGTCCTCCTGGCGATCCCGCCGCAGACATTCCAGGTCCTCTGACCGTTCAAAATCTAGATCCAGATCTTCAGAAAAGGGAGGAGGCAAAGAATACTCCTGGAGGTTCAGACATCGGTCTGGTTCCTCTGATCGTTCAAAATCCAGGTCGAGGTCTGTTGAGAAAAGAGGTCGGAAGGCATCTGTACGGAGGTCAAAACGTCAGCGCTCAAAGTCATCAGATCGCTACAAGTCTCGATCCAGGTCAGTAGAAAAAAGAGATCGAAAGCAATCATCACGGAAGTCGAAACGTCAGCGCTCCAAGTCCTCTGATCGTTACAAGTCTAGATCCAAATCGGTGGAAAAAAAGAAGGAATCCTCACGAAAATCCAAGCGTCGACGCTCAAAATCTTCTGACCGTTACAAGTCTAGGTCTAGGTCTGTTGAAAAAAAGCGCAAGGAGTCGTCAAAAAAATCCAAACGGAAACGTTCCAAATCCTCTGACAGTGTTAAGTCAAGGTCTAAATCTGTAGAAAAAAAAGATAAGTTATCCTCAGCAAAGTCCAGCAGCAAGCATGTGGAGTCTTCTGAACTTCAGGAGTCAGCCAAAGGTCTTGATAAAGATATTCCTCAATCTTCTCTTGGAAGTGAAGATAAATCCTCTAATGGTCCCACATCAGTAGCTTTGTCTGATGAAGGAGTAAATGGCCCAGTGCTGCCGCCATCATTTGGAAGTGGATTTTCCAAAACTTCAGAGAGCCATGAGGAAAGCTCCTCATCTGTTGAAAAACCAGCAGATCTGCAGCATTCTGCCACATCTGAATTTGATACCTCCAAAACCCCAGATGACCAGGAATTGAGATCCACATCTGTGGAAAAAACACAGGATTCAGAGCTGTCTATGACATCTGAAAATGGGTCAACTGAAAAAGCAACAGCTGTAGAGTCTTCATTGCTACCTGAACCTCCATATTCTGCATCCAAGTCAAGGTCCTCATCTGTTGAAAAAAGGGGAGAGCTAGAAACTTCTTCAGTAGCAGAATTCCATCTCTCTGCGTCCCATGAAGATGAGTCCAGAACTGCACCTCTCAAAGAAGTAGAAGGTCCAGAGCTTCCTCCAGCACTTAGAAGAGACACGCAAGTTCAGTCATCTCCTCTCATGTCTGATGGTCATGAATCACAGCATATCTCTGGTGAACACACAGAGCCTTCACAGGTTCTGCAAGTACCCGAACACGAGTCTTCCCAGCTGGCTGACAGCCCTGGAGCACTGGAAGCTCAGAGGCCTTTCCTGCCACCTGAAATGATCCGACCTGTGATCCCTGATGGCTGTGAGTCAGGCCAGATGGCTTCTGACAGTGGACGCTTCATGTCTCCTGATGGACATGGATCAGGATCCAACTTTGCTGTACCAGTTGAGGAGCTTCCATTGCCTGTAGGCGAGTCTTTTAAGTCATCACATGGAAATGAACAAAGATTTTTATCTGTTGAAAAAGTCAAAGCTCCAGATGTTTCCCTCACGTCTGTGTGTGGTTCTGTTGAGGTGTCTGCCAACCTTGTTTCAGTGTCTTCTTTTGAAGTTCATGAGTCCAGATCATCTGTTGACAAAGGTTTAGACGGTCCAGCACTTCCACAAGTCCTTGAGGTTGACTGCTCCAGATCTTCAGAAATGCACGAGTCCAGGTACCTAACTGGAAAAATAGATGGTGCAGGATCTTTGGTGATGTCTAAAAGTGGCATTCCCATATGCCATGATGGCCACAAAGCAAAATACAATTCCTTTGAGCAAACAGAGAGTGCAGAACTGTCAGTGGCATCTGAGCTCCGGTGTTCCATCTTTCCTGAAGGCTATAAATTGACATCTGGAGTTGAAAAAGTGGAGATCCAGAAGCCTTCTCTCTCACTGGAAAGTGGCTTCTCTGTGTCTGCTGATGGTTGTGAATCAGTGGGCACACCTGAAAAACTACAGCCCCCAGTGACTGCTCTGACATCAGAAGGTGGGATTCTGCTGGTGCCCGAAAGTCACAAACTGAGACCTGTCCCTGCAGAAAAAGTGGAGGTGCTGAATTCATCTGAACTGAAACACCTTGCATCCCCTGATGGCTACAAGCTGAGATCTGCCTACAGTGAAGAAATACAGGTGCACGAGCCCTCTCTGGTACTGGAAAACAGGTGTTCTGTTGCCTCCGATGGTCATGAGTTGACATCCACCCCTTTTGAAAGAGGTGAAGAACCTTCTCAAGTGTCTGAAAATGAGTACACAATAGGGCTTGATGGCCCGGAGTTCACATCAACCCCTGCTGAAAAAGCAGAGCTGCGGAAGCTTTATCAGATGCCTGAAGAAAGATGTCTGGAGTCCATTGACAGCCGGGACCTTCAGTCACCCTCTGCTGAAAAGACACAGGTGCAACAGTCTGCTCTGGTGTCTGAAAATAAATGTGCTGTGTCCTGGGTGGCCCAGGAGTTGATGTCCAGCTCTCCTGAGAAGGCAGAGATGCAGGAGGAGGCTGTGGTTCCTGACAGTGCTGTGTCTCCTAAAGATCACAGATTGACATCATTCTTGGCTGGAAAACCAGAAGTGCAGGAGTGCTCTCTGCTTCCTGAAAATGAATATAGTGAGTCTCCTGAGGGCCAGGAGGTGATGGCCAGCCCTGCTGAGAAGGAGGTGAAGGAGCCTTCTCTGACACCTGGCAGTGACTATTCTATCTTCCGTCAAGGCCAAATACTGCAGTCTGGCCTTGCCGAAAGCACAGCAGTGCAGGAGCCAGTGCTGGTCCCAGACAACCAATACGCTGCATCTCCCGAGGGACAGGAGCTGCTCAGTGCTTATACTGAAAAAACAGAGGTGCAGGAGTGTTCTTTGCTGTCTGAAAATGAGTATGATGCATCGCCCGAAAGACGTCATTTGAGATCCAGTCCTGTTGAAAAAGAAGAATTGGAGGAACCTTCTGAAGCGTCTGAAAGTGAAAGTTCAATATCCACCGATAGCCAGGAGTTGCAGTCTGCTGTTGCTGGAAAAACAGAGGTCCAGGAGTTGTCCTTGTCTGAAGGTGAATGTCCCATGACCCCTGAAGGTCAGGAGCTGCAGTCCAGCCCTGCTAAAAGAGTAATAGCCAAGGAACCTTCTCTGACATCTGAACATGCTCTGTCACCCGAAGAGTACGGGTCAAGATTGGCATGTGCTGAGCATACAGAGGGTGTGGATTCTGCTTTGACAGCTGAACGTGACCATCTCTTTTTTGAGAGCCAGGAGGTGAGTTTCACCTCTCTTCAGAAAGCAGATGTACAGGACCATTCTCCAACACCTAGAAATGAGCATGGAGCATCTCCTGATGGGCAGGAGTTGAGATACACCGCTGCTGGAAAAGTAGATGGTCTTGAACCTTCGACAGTGAATGATAGAGCCTCTGTGTCCCCTGATGACAGTGACCTGAAATCCATTCCTGTTGAAAAAATGGATCATGCAATGCCTTCTTTAATGCCTGAAGGTGGGCACTCAGTGTCTCCTGATAACTACAGTGTGAGATCAGGCCCTGGTGAAGAAACGGAGGATCTGGAGCCCTCCTTGAGATCTGAGCGTAGATACTCCTCATCCTCCTATCAGGAAGGTCACGAGCTGAAGTCTCCCGTGGAGGGAGAGGGTCTGGAGTCCTCTGTGACTTCTGAACATAGACGATCTGTGTCCCCTGAGGGCCATGACCAGAAATCCATTGCGGATGAAGAAATGGATGATCTGGAGAGGCGTTCCACTTCCCCTGACGAACATGAGTCAAGATCCAGCATTGGTGAGGAAGCAGAGGATCTGGAGCAGCCTTTGACAACAGAACGTAGGTGCTCTGAGTCCTCTGATGAGCACGAGTCAACCACTGGAGAAGAGGCAGAGGAGGCAGAGGATGCAGAAACTTCCTTGGCAGCTGAAAGAAGAGACTCCGTATCCTCTGATGACCGTGAGTCGAGGTCTGCTGCTGGGGAAGATGTAGAAGATGGGGAGCCCTCCTTGACAGCTGAACGTAGGCATTCCACATCTTCTGATGACCATGAGTCGAGGTCTACAGCTGATGAAGAAGCAGAGGATTTGACAGCTGAACATCGCTCTGTGTCTCCTGATGGACGTGAGTCAAGGTCAACCGTTGGCGAGGAAGCAGAGGACCAGGAGCTCTCTCTGACAGCTGAGCGTAGACACTCCACATCTTCAGACGAACACGAGTCAAGGTCTACTGCTGGCGAAGATGCGGAGGATGTGGAACCCTCCTCGGCCGCTGAACAGAGAGATTCCACCTCATCAGATGAGCAAGAGTCAAGGTCTACTGCTGGTGAAGAAGCTGAGGATGTGGAACCTCTGACAGCTGAACACAGACGTTCTGCATCCCCTGATGGGGCTGAATCAAGGTCTACCACTGGTGAAGAAGAAGGAGAGGATGCAGAGCCCTCCCTAACAGCTGAACAAAGAGAATCCACATCATCAGATGAGCATGAGTCAGAGTCTTCCAGTGGTGAAGAAGAGGGAGAGGATGCAGAGCCCTCTTTGGCAGATGAAGAAAAGCAAGATTCCATCCCTCTTGAGCAGTCAGAGGAACAAGATTCTTCCTTTGTCCCTGAAGGTAGACGTTCTGAGTCTTCCGAACGTGAAAAATCCAGATCCAAATCTGTTGATAAAGCATCCGAGAAAGAGTCTCCACAGAGATCCGTAAGCAGACACTCGAAGTCTCCTGCTCGCCCAAAGAGTCGATCCACATCTGTAGAGAAAACAGCAGACAAAGAGTCCGTGCGGAGGTACAGGCGGAGACGCTCCAGGTCCACGGCTCGCCAGAGGAGCCAGTCAACGTCTGTCGAGAAAACGGCAGACAAGGAGTCCTCGCGCAGGTCCAGGCGGAGACGCTCCAGGTCCACGGCTCGCCAGAGGAGCCAGTCCAAGTCTGTGGAGAAAACAGCAGACAAAGAGACATCCCGCAGGTCCAGAAGCCGACGCTCCAGGTCCTCCCAGCGCAGATCCAAGAGATACGATACAGACTCGCGCTCCAGGCGGAATCGCTCCAGGTCAGCAACGCGCAGAAGAGCGTCCAGATCTCGGTCCAGCTCGTTGTCACGGTCCAGGCACAGGAGGAGGAGCAGGTCGAGGTCGGCATCACGAAGAAGACGTTCCTTGTCGAGAGACCGGCGCAAGAGGTCTCAGAGAAACAGATCGAGGTCTACTGACAGGAGGAGGAGAAGATCCGACTCCAGAGACCGTCGGATATCGCTCCGATTGCGGAGCAGGAGTCGGACCCCTCTTCGCCAGAGGCGGTCACGGTCCAGGGGCAGGAGGCGGAGCTCCAGCAGGTCCCCGATCCGCCTGCGGCGCTCGCGGTCTTCAGGGAGGAGGCGCTACAGCAGATCCCCCGACCGGCGCAGGTCCAGGTCCTCGGAGTTCTCCAGCAGATCGCCCAAACGTCTTACAGACCTGGGTAAGTGACTGCTTCGTGTTCAGTAGTTCGTGGTGAGCTGGGGCTGAGTGGGCTTGCAGAGTCTGATTTTAGCTTTGCAGCACTGATCAGGAATTTCTTGGAAGTCACTCTGTGCATTACTTTTAGGCAGTGACTTCCAGTAGGAGTTTCTGTGTTGGAGTGGAATCAGTGCTGAGCATTTGAAGGAAAGTGTCTTTAAGCCAGTTGTGCTGTGGTTCTAGAGCTTTTCTACAAAAGCAGTGTGTTGCAGTCTCAAGGAACACTCTGCAGGGTAATAGCAAAGGCCAAGTACTTGTATGTAAGAAAATTGAGAATTTCTATTCCTGAGAACAAAGGTCATTTAGGTGCCAGTTGGAGAGTCCCAAGCTCTGTTGTCAGCTGCTCCCAGTACTCTCTTGCCTCTTTCCCGTAGTATGAACTTGAAGGAAAGAGAGACTTGTTTCTGAAAATTGGAATATAAAATAAAGTCTTATGAGCTGCATCTTTTCTCTGGATGTTCTCTTTCTCGCTTGGAGGAAGATAGGCTGTGTTGTTTCCTTGGTTGGTGAGTTAGATGTGGGAAAAGAAGGTTTAAACAGGGAGATGAGCTCTTGTACAGTATGTGAGGAAACCTCCTGTGGTGGACTTCGGGTTCTGAACCTTCCAGTCCTGCCTCAGAGTTACCATGGAAGCCTTCCAGTTACAGAGTTACTTATAAACTGCCAGAAGGCTTAATTTAATTTAAAAGGACTGTCCCTTTTCTCCTTACTAAAACAAAATACTGTTCTATTAACAGTTTTGCATCTAAATATATTTTAAGCAGGAGCACATTTTACTCAGTGCTTGTTTTTTGTTTGTTGGTTGTAACTCCTGGGCTACGTGTGGGGAAATGAGACTTCCTCCAGAGGTTTGAGAGCTTTCCAGACATAGTTAATGAGGAAACTCTGGACTTTATGCTGTGTAGGAAGGACTCAGTATTGCCAGAACAGGAATGAATCAGTGAAGAGACATCAGAACTTGGGGGGTTGGAGGATGTTGGGTGCTGTAGTTGGGACTTTGGGTTACATTTGCAGTTGCTCTTGCCTTCTGCACAGACCAGGCTTAAAGTCTGCAGCAACTCAGTACAATTTTAGTTACTTTCACAGAACATAAAAAATGCACAGTGCAGGTAGAATCTTGTTTAGTTTGCCAGAAACGCTTCTTTATTATTAAAACAAGAATCTATAAAAATACTAACAAGTTCTCTTTATAAAAATAACCCTCTTTAGACAAGGCCCAGCTACTTGAAATCGCCAAAGCCAACGCAGCCGCCATGTGTGCGAAGTCTGGCGTGCCCTTACCCCCGAGCCTGATGCCTCTGCTGTCCCAGAAGAAGGATGACAAAGCCAACCAGAAATCCTCAAGGGACACCCTGAAGGAGCTCACTGAGGTGAGAGAGAACAGCAGCACCAGACCTGACAATAACCACACACTGGGAGGTTGTCACTGCGTGCTCGTGTCACCTGGGAGCTGCCTTGTTCAGAATCCCAGGATCCCTGAGGCTGGAAAAGCCCTCCCAGCCCCTGCAGTCCCAGCTGTGCCCAGTCCCCACCTTGTCCCCAGCCCAGAGCACTCAGTGCCACCTCCAGCAATTCCCTGGACACCTCCAGGGATGGGCACTCCAGACCTCCCTGGGCAGCCCCTGCCAAAGCTTGAGCACCCTTTTGAGCCCTTATTCTCCACATGGGTTTTTTAAGGTCATTAAAACTCATATTTTAAATTCATGGAAATGCATGAAATGCAATTGTTTTGTTTTTTCTTATTTTTAGTTTCGATTCTGTTCTAATTTTGTGCAAATAGGTAGTTGTCCCTGCAGTCCTGAGTTTTTGTTCTGGTGGTGTTAGTTATGGACTTGAAGTTTGAGTTGGAAGGGACTTCAAAACCCAACCTGTCCCACCCCCTGCCATGGATAGGAGCACCTTCCATTGTCCCAGGTTGCTCCAAGCCCCATCCAGCCTGGCCTTGGGCTTTTCTCAGAATGGAGAAAATCTGGAATAGAAAAGTGCCTTTTTTTTNTAAAAAGTGTTTTTTTTTTTTTTTTTTTTTTAAATTTCATCATGATTGTTATGGTTCTGAAATTGTGTTTATAGAAATAATCTGAGGTGAATCAGTGTTCAAGTGCTGAGAAATAATTTGCAGCTGTGCCTGGGCTGGAGGAGCAGAAGTACTGGACAAGAGCTGAGCTTGTGCAGGTGCCCTGTGCTGATATCCAGGGTGATTTTTCACATAACCTGACCAAGATCCAGCATTGCTTGTGCTGATCTGGAGCCCCCAAACCTGCCCCTCCTTTCCCTTTCCAACTTTGGAGATCTGTTGGATGATGTTTCTGTTTCCTTGACTCCAGAGCAGTGCAGGTGGTAGGAAGTCAGTAAAGATGTTTTAACCATAAAATTCTGGCTTCTTGAGAAAGTCTTTTTGTCTTTGGTCCTTTTCTTCCTCTTTTCCCCCCATGGAGGCTCGTTCCTCCCAGCCTGACTGCAGTATCCCCATAACACCTCTGTGTTTTACATTTCATTGTCTTCTTGCATAGCTGGCCAGCACCACAGTATTCCAGAAGAATCTGAGATCCTCTGGAGCCTTCTGACAAAGGTCCCTGCCCTGCCAGAGAGCTGAGTCAGTAACCAAGGAGTGCCTGGCAAAGCCATGGTGGTGCTGGATAATTTGTAGAATATCCACAGTCTGTCGATGTTGTTGCTAAAAAATTTTCCACCTCTTGGTTTAGTAAAGAAAACCACATTTTTTGATAGAAATTTAACTTTGTGACTTTGAGTTGAAAGTACAGGTCTACTCAGAGCTGACATTTCCCTCTGTTTTATTTTTCAGAAATGCAAGAAGATTGCTCAGAGCACTGATGATGTGATAGTGAACAAGCCCCATGTTTCTGATGAAGAGGAGGAAGAACGTCCTTTCTATAACCATCCTTTCAAGCTCAGTGAACCCAAACCTATTTTCTTCAATTTAAGTGTGAGTGCTACTTATATTTTCAATACTTTAAATCGTGGTTCTTTTTAAATAATGCAAGTAATTCTACAGAAATATATCAGGGGTTGATAATCTTGGGGAAACTGGGAGTATTTTTTAATCAATTTAAAAGAAACACTCCCAATTCCATCAAGATTAAATTGATAATCTTGCTGAGATCATGAGTGTTTCTTCAAATGCATCTGGGAATCAAATGCTTTGAAGCATGGATTAGAATTTATTTAAGTTTTGTTGGGGTTTGGGTTTTTTTGGGGTGGTGGGTGGGTTTTTTTCAGTTTTATTTGGGGGTGGGGGTTGTGCCCAGAAAATCAGTTCTGATTTTTTCAGGATATAAAACATGAAAAAAGCTTTAATATAATACGCTCAGCAGCAATAGAAATAACGTTTCTAGTTTTGTGTATAAATATATATATATAGCTTGTGGTATACACAAAATAAGCAGTAATGCACAATTACATAAGGTGTAAGGTAGGAATGGATTCAGATTTTACATTGTATTGTTAGAAAAGCCTACAGTGAAACTCAAGAAACCTTGGAATTCTTCCAGGCCCCGAGGAGGAGTGTTCTGTAGTGGTTATGGGTTCCTCTGCCTCTTGGCCATGTTACTGACCCTGTTAGTTTTGTTCTTTCTCTCTCCTAGTCTTAAAACCATTCCCATCCATATTCCTAGGAGTTTATCCAATATTATCCAGTGCTGCCAGCTGTGTTTGCCTCTTGGAAGGGAACCTGGCAGGGATTTCTGCAGGTTTTTAATACATTAACAACACCAAGCAAAACAAGGCCACAGACATCATCTGCTCAGAGACTCAGCTGCTGCTAAAAATAGCCTTATTTTATTAGAAACCCAAATGATGAGAGCTGCTTTCTCTCCACTCATGTGGAGCTTTTGATCACAGGCAATGTTTTGCTGCCCAGGATTTTTATCTTGGAGCTTTCCATATGAAATAACCCATGTGGCACGTGGAGATTGTTCTTGTTGTGATGGAGTCAGTTGGGAGAGGGAGGGTTGGGCATTTGGGTTTGCTGAAGTTGATTTAAGGGGTTTTTCATTTTCTCTTACAGTGCAGTTTGTGGGTCACTTGTGTGTGTTTTAGGGCTGTGCCAAAATTACTAATTATGAAGGCTTATTACTCCACAGAACAAGTGTTCTGTAAAACCCAAATCTCAGGTGTTTGCAGCAGAACCATCTCGTGACTCTTGGGTGTTTTGAGGTCTTAACTTCTTCTCATTTTATTTCTTTCAGACTCCCAGCATAAAACCAGCACCACCACCCCAACCAAAAAACCAGGTCAGCCTGTCCAAGGAATTCCCTGTTTCCTCTGGGTCTCAGCATAGGAAGAAGGAGGCAGACAGTGTGTATGGAGAGTGGGTTCCCGTGGACAAAAACGGCAAAGACGACGGCAAGGATGATGTTTTCCCCAAGCCAGCCATTGAGGTAAGGAAGGCAAGGAGAGCATATCATATAAGAAAACCAAAACCATCACCTGGGCAGTCTGGTACCAAATCACAGTCTGGGAAAAAAAAAAAAGGCACTTAAAAAGGTAGTGCTTAACCCTGCACTGAGCTGAGCTCTGCAAACTGGGGATGCTCACGGGGGCAGTGGTGGAAGCAGCCTGTACCCATCTTGCTTCTGGCAGCTGGTGACTCCTTGGTCTCAACAGAATGTAAACTGTAGCTGGAAGATGAAAAAAACTTCCTTGTTCAGTTTCCTGCAGAGGTTAATTAGTAATGCCTTGAGATTTGCACAATACTGTATGTAGTGCTAATTAAAATAGTCCCACCAGTCTTAGAACAAGAACATCACATTGGAATGTAATCCATTAAAAATTGTAAGTAGTTGCTAAAACTGTCACTTCCTCTGGATGTACTGATTTTTTAGCTTTCCAGTCACATTTTTCTCCCATGGCTGTCTTGCACGTGGCCTTCCAAAGGAGAACCTAATTGTATGGATAATAAACAAAAAAACCAAAGCAAGTGTTTTTTCCCCTTAAAATTTCTTCCAAAGAACATTGAGGGGGAGGGGGGGGGGAGTTGTAATTAAGTAAATTAAATATTTAAGACAGATGTTAATATTTTTAAGTTGTTGTTACCTCAGTGCACCTAAAGCCTTGTTCTCACACCTTCCCAAACCAAACCCCAAAGCCTCCCCATCAATTTCTGACAAAGTCATCTCAGCACTTGGTGCTTTTTGTTTCTCAAGACCTTTCTGATGTTGTCCAGTTCACTCCCTGAGGCGCAGAAAGAATTTTCCTCTGGGTCTTTTACAACACCAAAAGCACAGAGAATATAACTTAGCCAGTATTTTTATGGAATCCCTCAGAATTTGATGGTTGGGCACCCAATTCCTTGTTCCCTCAGTGCAGATGGGAGCTGAACTTTGGGCTCTCCTGCTCCAGTGAACCACTGAGATGTTTGTGCAGAATGTCATTCCCAGTTTCATTGCAGTAAATATATTTAACATAACTTCCTTTCCTTCCTGTTGTGTGTATCTTTATAAATGCCTGTAACTATGTTGTCTGTTTTTATATTTTGTAAATAAATATTTTTATTTGCCTTTACCTTAACTTGGTTTGTGTTAAGGGTGATTTCAGGGGCTAGCTCCCAGCAGGCTGTACCATCCCCTGGGGTTTGGGAGTGCAGGTACAGAGTTGCTGTGTGTTTCTCCAGGGAGTCTGACAGGTAACACAGTGCTGCTCTGCTTAATTCTGTCAGTGTTCAGGAGGACTCTGGTGGAAATGGCTCCCTTGGAGCACCATCAGGCAGATCAGCTCCCTTGCTAGGGGAGTAGAGAGCTGGGGGTGCTTGGAGCTTGAGGGAGTCTCACCTAGAATTGACCTCCATTCATTGTTGCTGATTTTGCAATACTGTGACAGTTCTGATATGAGCCTTGACATTAAACCCCACACAACTGGTTTTGTTGCTGTGTTTTAATTCACATTTTAGTTATGGGCTTACTCTGAGATGACCCTGCTAATACATTACAGCTTGTTTTAATAAAACCTGATGCCTTAAAGTAGCCGTGTGTGGTAGCAGGAGATGGAGGGGAAGGTCTGGAGTGATCTGAAGGCTCAGCATGTCTGTAGCAGGCAGAGAGACCTCTGAGGGAGAAGCTGTGTTTGCAAGTGTAGAGAGACAGGGTTGGATTATCCCAAGTGACTGATGCAGAGATGCTGTGAGGATCTAAGGATGCACTAAGAGCATCCATGGACCTCCAGAGTGTGTAAAACACCTGCTTTTTATTGCCAGCCACGTCCTGCTTGCTTCTGTATTTGATTTGTGGGGGTGTCTGAGAAGGGGGTCAGCCAGGAGAGCTCTGGGAGAGAACAGCACCTCACCTCCTCCTGTCTTCCTTGACTCAGTAATAACAACAACTTCTTATACCTCAAGCAGAGATGTTTGTTTTTTTTCAAGATGCAAAGCTGCCATCGAGTGTCTTGACATAACACAGAGCCCTGATGGTCTCCAAAATGGAGAAGTGTTTGGGAATTAACTCAGCAGGGAATGTTGCTAGGCCCCAGTCCGGTAAAGCACTAATACACCTGTTTAGCATGGCAGTGGCCCCTGTGGCTTCATGGACTGCTTCCATGCCTTTGTGTATTGCTGGATTGAAACTTTTGGTGAGTAGAAGAACTTTTATTTATCTCCTGGACCAGTTTTGCAAAGAGAAAAATTAAAGAATTATTTTAAGTATGCGAGAGAAACTTAAAAACTCAGCCAGTGTGCATTTGAAACAGGCATTTTTACATCCATGCAGTTGTGTGAGGGCATTGTTAGATAATATTTTAATTATTCTTGTGCCTTTTTTATGTTCTGTGTGACAGGAAATAAGCACTGAAGTCAGTCCATAGACACCTGGGACTTGTGGGATTTTAGCTGTGTCTTGGTCAGTGCCAGATATTCCAGCAATGATCTTCCCAACAGGAACACCTTTTGTCCTAAACACCAGGGAAAAAACCCATGCTAAAACCAGATGTAACAGAGCACAGAAGCAATTCCTGTGTTTGATGCCATTGTAGATGTTCATCTCTCTCTCTTCCTTTCAGTATTTGCTAAGTTCTTGACCAGGTTCCTGGGACAGGGGGTTGTGGTTTAAGTCTTTGTTCTGTTCAGCTGAGTCAATTTTAAAGGAGTTTCAGCTTCTCCTACTGGTCCTTGAGTACAAAATGTGTGATAGGCTGAGGCTGAGATAGTGACAAAGCTTTTACAAAGGAATTGAAAATGGAGTTCAGGTTAACCCATCCCCTTGATGTATGATGTGCCAGCTGCTGTTCTGATTATTGGGTTTCTTCTGTGCTTCAAACAGGCCCAGCTCTTGCAGCTTCTGTCACAACTCAAGAAATTCCATTTGTCTTTGCACACTCTTTCTGCTTTCCAAACAGAATGATCCATAAAATGCACATCCTTTGAGGAGAAGGGTGCAAGATTTTTATAAAACAGCTGCACACCAGCCAGAATTCCTTACATTTTACAGCCCCAGTTGTTGTGGATTTCTCTCCCCATGGCTTTGCCCAGAGTGAAGGTTTGCATTGAGCCCCTTCTTGTATTCCATGTTTTCACCAAGTCACTCTGCAACATCGTTTCAAATCTATTTTTCTTTATTTTTTATTGTGGTTCAGCAGCACAGCTGTAGATAATTCTTTGCAAAGCAGTGGATTCTGTGAGCTCACAGCCTGATTTTACAGGATCCCTGAGGCTGGAAAA
>VZRX01017098.1:93576-164171 GCA_013398075.1 Notiomystis cincta | reverse complement strand
CTCTCTCTCTCTCTCTTTTAATGGCAATAATGCAGCTCCTTTCCCCAGTGCTTTAAAGGAGAAACATCTCAGTGAGTGATGTGATATTGGAGGGTAAGAGCCTCACTGGAGGCACCTGGAGGAAGCAGGTTCATGCACTGTGTGCAGAAAGACACTGCATTAAGTTCAGTTTTTCTTCATGATTTTCACACACAGAAAAAGAAGGAAAAAATGGAAGAATCATAATGGAGAACTCCACTGTAGGAACAAATAATGAACACCCAAGAAGAAAAGAACAGTTACATGATCTTTCTAGGGCAACAAGAGGTAATTATAAATAGTAAGAAATGCAGCTATTAGCACTATTTCTTTTCCTAGTTGAAAAGCAATTGTGTAAAATTTCATTTTCCTAGACAAGTGACATACTGAAGAATTCAGCCTACTTTCTGCTCTTATGATTTGCTCTTCCTTCCTCATAATCCTTCCCCTTAATCACCAGTCCAGGAGACAGGCAGGGAGGTAAAAGGGAGCTGCTTGAATGGATGGGAATATCCAGGAGTGCTCAGGGTTCCACAGAATGGATTTCAGCCCCTGCAGGCTACAGAGGCATTGTCCTGTTTCCCACAGGGCTGACTCAGGGCTGCTGACCTGAGCCATATTCCAGCAGGAAAGGGAGCAGGTAAGCCCAGACACTCAACAGCAGCAGCAGCAGCAGCATCTGCAGCTCTCACAGACTCCTGGGTGATGTAAAAGGGGTCTCCACCCCTGAAAAAAACCCCCAAAACTTCTTTCCACATCATGAAAAGGAAGGTAAAAGACCTGAGCATGGCTCCAGCAAAGCCTTGGCAGGAATACAACTGGGATACCAAATTCTCCAGCTTTTGGGAAAGTGTGGCTCAGCCTATTATTTTATAGATCTTCACAGATATATCCAGATAAATAATCCAACACCTACAGGAATGTCTCACTTGTATGTGTTTATACCCACATGCCCACACACCCACACTGCACAGAGGCTGAACTTTATTCTTAGTGAGTAGAACCATTTAGTGAGAAATTCCAAGGTGGAGAGCAAAAGTTCCTTGAATGCAGAAGAAAATTAGCATTGCATTTATCCAAAACCACAGACTGTGATGATCACAACTCTACCTGTTTTCAGGGCAAACAGGACTTCTAAGAAACTCCAGCATATATGTTGTTTCAATAAAAAGAAGCTGATCAACCCAGATTTAAGCTCATACATCAATAAAAATGGAAAATGATTTGACATGGAAGGACAAGACAGAAGCTCACAGACTTCTATTTATTAATTTTGAAGGACTCCTCACATTCTGGTGTTTGATAAAGGGGGGAGACATCCAAATTCTGTTTTCAGTTTTCCCATAACTCTCTTCACCATCCCTGCAACTCAGCACCAGTATTACCAGATTAGTTCTGGGAAAACTTGCATGGGATTTCACAGTCAGCTCAAGGACCTTTATCCCAAACAGAACAGAAGACAGTCTTTTAGTCATCTAAACTCATGTAAAGTGAATTCCACCCCAATTTGTTACACTTTATTAACAACACCACCAGAGAATCTTCTAAAGAGCCCTCAGTGCGTGGCTAAACAGAAAATGGAGCAGCAACATCCAATATTTGTCATCCCAACTGTGGTTTGTCTGCTCCTTAGAATCCACTGACATATTTTTACTGTGAGGGTGACAGAACACTGGAACAGCTGCCCAGGGAGGCTGTGGAGTCTCCTTCTTTTGAGATACTTAAAAACATTTTAAGACACGCTCCTGGGCAGGTGGTTGCAGGTGGCCCTGCAGGGGGCTTGGACCAGCTCTCAACCACCCTGTGGTTCTGTGATTAACAGCATAAAAATATCTCCTGGGACAGCTTTAAAACACAGCTCAGGTACAATGTTCTACATCAGTTTAAGAGGTAAAGCCTTGTCCTTAATTTAATTTCTAGCTGCAGATGATGCTGCATTTCCGAAGGGGATATGTAAAGGGAAGTGTTTGATGAGTGGAATTTTTGGTTTTTTTCTCTTTTTATTGACCCTGCTGAAGAACACAAAGCCTTTCAGGTAGTTTTAACTCAATATGTATGGATTGGCCCGGTGGCAGGCTTGTGTTTAGACAGCAAAAGTCCATTAAAAGCATGACACAAACAGGAGACAGGAGCACTGGGTAAAGGTAAGTGGATGTCATTCCCAGCAGGAAGTTCAGCACTTCCTCCCAGCCATTAGTGAGTGAAAGACAATTCCAGACACAGCACACAGGTACTACTATAATGGATCTTGTTCCTGACAACTGGAACTAAGCTGGATTGGAAAGAGATTTTAGTTGTCTTGCCATGTTTCATGTAAATGTCTTTTTGACAAGGTTTACATTTCCAGTTATCATTAAAATGGAAACCTGACATCTCTGGCTATTTAAGTCTTTCATCTCCTGGATTTCACGGACACAGAGTGGCCATGGAATCTTGGGAGAAGTTCATCAGCTACTGGAGCGAAGGGAATAAACAGGAAAATGAATAAATAAATAAAACAGCCTGTTAAGTGCTGAGCTAAAGCTGTGTGACTGCTTTGACATCTTGCTGATCCATGTTAGCTGTCAGCTGAGCTGAAATGAAGTGTCCATCAGTCAGAAAACCAGAGCCCCCACTGAAGACATTCCTGGAACACACAGGGGTTTGGGAAGTGGATTTAGCTGTGGCTGTGGCTCTGAGGAGACTCAAGAGTCCCAGATGCAATAAACACCTTGCAAGAGCACAGTGGGTCACATCATCCACCTCCCTGCCCACAGGATTTGTTCAGCCCAGGTTCAAAAGGGGAAGCCCCAGGAAATTCCAGTAATTACTCTGTAAAACCATTACAGACAGACTTCAGTCTCTCCACTGTGATTCTCTTCTGTTGACATCCTGTATCTGCACTTTCCCCTCACTTTTTAAGAGAACTGTTGAACTGTTTCTGCCCCTGCACTGCCCTCTGACCAAGCTGAGCAATTTCCCTTCCTTTTCAGGTTAGTGCTGTGTATTTACCTCAGGTGCAGTTCAGCCTTGTAATTTTGGAATATCACCTTCCAGCCAGTCTTGTCCCCATCTCAGCAATCCCTCCCTACTGTGGCTTCAGGGCACAGCACAGCAGGCTGCCCATGGTGCCCCCAATATGTTTATGCCAAATTTTCCAAAGGAAAGTAAGTCCAAATAAGTGAGGTTTTCCCTTAGATATACATGAAAATAGTTTATGCTGGCCTTCAAAATCATAGGAGACAGCTGAGAAACCCAGACTTGCCTCAGTGCCACGATTAAAGCTGGATGACATCTTCTGAGATGAATAAATGGATTTTGAAATACAGAGTTTTGGGGCAGCAAAAATCACTTGATGTGTGTGGTAAGTGGAAATTGGACCCAGGTTTTATTCCCCCAAAGAAAAATTTTAGATACATT
Organism: Notiomystis cincta; assembly: GCA_013398075.1. NCBI lineage: Eukaryota > Metazoa > Chordata > Aves > Passeriformes > Notiomystidae > Notiomystis > Notiomystis cincta. The sequence continues at coordinate 160,754 of VZRX01017098.1, read as the reverse complement.
CAAAGTACACAGGAGTAAAGCAAACCAAAATATGCCAGTGCTGAATGTTTTAGTCTAGGAGTTGTTCACAACATGGAGTTCAACTCTGGTCTTTCCAATGTTGGATTTCAGGAGGAATTCAAACCCAGTTTAAAGGATTCCTTTTTTTCAGGGTGTTCTAATCACTGGGCCATTGCAAGAATCTTCCAGCATTTCCTCCAAATAATTTTTATTCATTTAATGTTCAAAATAAGACATTTTGCTTGGTATTAAGCAAAAAATTTTTCTCTTGGGTACTTATCCACCATGATCCTCAGTAAATCCAACAGGAACTGCCTGATACAAATTCCTCAGATTGGCTGCCCAGATTTCAGAGGAGTCAGATCAAATGAGACAGAAAAAACCCTGTGTTGCATAAGGGACACATCACTTCATGTATAGACTATTCTTAGCCCCTTTTCAAAGTCTCAGAAAAACAGCAGACCTCTAAAAATAGGGGCTGAATCATGGGGCTATAAATTATTTATTCATGTGCCACCCTCCCTCTTTGGTGCTTTTTTTTTCTGATTGTTGCAGTGACAAGCTCGAGCCAGGTAGGATTCACAAAGCATCAGGACAACTGCTTACTATTTCTAGAAATCATAATTGTGACATCCAGGAGACTGGAAAAAAAGAATCTCTCTCCATGTATTTTATTTGTGAATGAGGGATATTCTGACAAAAAATAAGGAGAGGCAAGAGCAGTTATCCAACCAGTGCTGATTGCTTTGTACATCAGCCAACATCAACCTGAAAGCCAAGAGGTTTTCTCCAGATGTCACAGCTGGGGTTTTTTAACATTTGTACAGAAATATAATGCACTTATAGGAGAGCCTTGGAAGGCAGATAAATCATACTTTAGGCAAGAAATGTTCCCCTAGAAAAGTATGTCTAAACTCAGCTCTGTCTGGCCCAGCTTGATGTGTCTTCAGGCTTTCAAGCACATTAGAAAGTTTGATGAGTTTTCTATTGTTTTTCCTTTGCCAAGAAATCCTAAAAAGGTTTACGAGGTGCTCCAGCAGCCTCATTATGCTCACTCTGCATCGATTTCCCATCTGCTAAAGAGCTCAAGTGATTCACCCAGGTCACAGAACAGGTCAAAAGCAAAGGCAGGAACAGAACCTTTCAGAAGTTCAGAAGTGCTCCAGGCTCCTTCAGAGTTTAGAAAAACATTTCTCAGGGTTTCTAGCCCAAGGCACCCCCTGTTGGACCTACAGAGATTAAGGGCACCCGAGGTACTCAGTTCTGTTTGTGTGTACAGAGGATCACAGAATATTCTGGGTTGGAAAGGACTTTAAAATGACCCAGTCTCACCTCTGCCATGGGCAGGAGCACCTTCCACCATCCCAGGTTCCTCCAAGCCCCATCCAGCCTGGCCTTGAACTCTCCCTGCCCCAGGCTGGCAGCAAGCAGAGCCATTAGAAAGATCCCACTGACTGAACTGTGCAGAAGAGTCAGAAAAGTGCCTCTTTTTACTCTTGTTCAATGAAATACCTGCTAATATAAAACTTCTCACCCCCTCTCCATTCTGCTTGACTTTGTGATCCCTGGCAAGTCAGCCCCACACAGTTCACCTCAGGAAACACAATTTCTTGCAATATTTTTCACTCTCATTCCTCCAGAGTTACCAAAAACTAAATTCCATAAAATATAACTCTTTTATAGTAAATATTCTGTTTCTTAACAGCCTCATTTTGAATTGTTTCAGGATTGAGGTGTGGGCAGTGGCAAGCAATCCCCAAAGCTGCCCTTTTCCCAAAACAATCATTCCTCAGAAGGATGATTGGGGAATCACCCTGGAAGCTGCCTTCTTCATCCCAAATTGCTTACAGCTCCTGTGATAACACTCCTATTAATAATTCAATAATAAAAATAATTACTATCCAACTGTAGAATTATTATCCCTACATACTATTAATTTCCTTAGGAAGTAATTTCATGGCTTGTGACTGAGGAAACTCAGGTTCTGAAATGGCAGGGCTGGGCTGAGGGAACACCCAGGAGAAAACACCAGGGAGAGAAAATCCAGTGAAGAGGCTCAGCAGCACTTGATCAATGCTTGGTTCATCCTGCCTGCAGCCTCCCAAGGTAAATCCTGAGACAGCACATCCCCAGGTGTGGCCACACCCAGAACCCAAAGGGTTCCAGCTCAGATCCCCACGTATCTTTAAGAAGAAAGATAAAAGAGGGAGATTAAGAAACCTCATTCCTCAGGTTATCATCTTTTCCCTTTATCTGGTTTTCAGCACCAGGAAAAAAAATAAACAGAGGAAAAAAAAAAAAGCTCAACAAAACTAAAAGTCAAACTAAACCCCCAACCCAAACCTCTTCACTTCTTGCTGAACAGAAGCCAGAAATTATACAACTCCCCAAAAACCTGTTGCAAAATATAAGTCTGGAATTCATGCTGGGCTTATTTCCCCAGTCAGTTACTCAAATTAATCTCTCCTGGAAAGGCAGGTGTCCCCCACAAAAAACGATGCACAGACATCACTTGCACTTCAGCAAGTCACAGAAACTTGGATTGCTGTGAACTCAAAGAGCACCCAGCAGAGTCTTTCTTCATACTTGTCCTGTTCTTATGCTCCTCTCCACAGATGAGCTCAAGGTTTCATTTAATTTCATTTAATCAATACCATTTAATTCCTGATATCCTGATGCAGATGCTCTTGGGTGAGTGAAGGTTACAATGCCCACGCTGACAGAGACACATCCAGCACTATCTGAGGTCACCTGTGGTGTCCATGGTGTCTACTCAATCCAGGCCATCAAACTGTACTAAATTCCCTAATTTAAGCTAATTAATTGATCCCAAGATCACAGTCTGGACAGATTCAGCTGATCCACAGCCATTTACTTTATGGAGCTGAGCTGTTCTTCCACTGACTCCCACACTGGCAATAGGAGAGATTTAATCACCTACAGCAAACAGAAACATCTGCATACAGACACCTAAATTTAGGTGCTTGGGCTACACAAAACACTGGCCTGGATGGGCCTGATGTGGAACAATCACTTTGTGTTTATTTTAAAGCCTCCCCTCACTTGACTCTGGGTGATGCAATTGTTTTAGGAGCAGGCTATCCTCCAACTCGTGTTTGCACGGATCACGTATGAACTACCAGGAAAGACTCCCCAGCCCAGAACTCTTCCACCTACACGGAGAGGGAACTTCCACCTACACAGCTCCCTAAAAAACACTCGAGGGAGAAAGGCAGAACCCAAGAAAAGGCTCTCCCTGCTGGTTATCCAACAGGTCATTAATTCTCCCTGTGTTGTGCAGTGGCAGTGAACTCCTGCAGAGCACCAGGAGGAGGAAAGGAATCACTCAGGGCTGCAGCACCATTTGTTTCTGGGTCTGACAGGCCAGGAGAGCACAGAGCCATGGAACTCCCTCCCTAACCCCCTTCTGCAAGGCTGGCAGGCCACAGGCTGGTAATGATGCTTGATCTTTATGGTAATTGCTTCTTGGTTGAAATTCAGAATTCAATTAGTCACCTGGCATAATTACTGAATGCACAGAGGCAATGATAATGAGAGGTGTAGCTGTACTTTATTACCTGTAGTAAAGCACTGTGGAATTGAGAAGCACCAAGATCTGATTAACACAGGAGGGAGAGGGAGAGGGAGAGGGAGAGGAAAGGAGCTGGAGGCTGGGGTTTAGGACAGATGCCTGGAGAAGACAATTTGCACAACCTCCTGAAAGAAATGAGTGTGTGCAGCCTCCCTCTGCTTTAGTTTTTGCCTCAGCAAAGTGGGAATGTGGGAAGCAACGCTCTTTTCACAGAGCCTTCCCTGCCTGGAATTTATTCAGGAATTTCTGAGTTGTGATCACAAAAGCAAAGCACAGCAGCTGTAGGAATGGTTTGTGAAGGAGTGCAGTCAATGTTCATTGGGAATAATCCTGACCTGCTCCCAGAACTCTGCAAAAACAATGAGAAAGGTGGCTGAGGAAAGGAGGGATGGGAGCAGATTCCAAAATGCACCCACTCATGTGATATTTGCCTGGTAGGGTTCAAACACTTTTTGATGAGGAATTCAGATGAAACCTCTGGTCCAGCAGCAGAGGCTGTGAGAGGAAAGCACCACACGGGAGAGACAGAAAATGAGAGCAGCCAAGATGAGAGAAAACATCACACACAACTGAGGGAATGAGCTGGGCTAAAAGACCAGGAGGATCTGCAAAACCTGCCTATTGTCCCTGAGTCAGCACTGGGGGTTTGCCTACACCACAGGAACATCCACCAGCAGCCACAACAGCTGCTTGGCCTTACAGGGATTTTCTCTGTTAGCTGGTTTTGGGTTGTTTCTTTTTTCTTCCATTTCAAACCATTGTCCAGATCCACACACATCCAGCACTTTTTAAGAATCCTTGCCTTTTAGCAAATCACAGCCCTGCAGGATGATTCAGACAGATCCTGTCACACTTGCATGTCTTGGGACGTCTGGACAAAAACACAACATACGCTGCTGTCAGCTCCTGCTGCGGGTGGTTGCCAGGAAGCACCGTGTCTTCCCCAAAATTAAATATTCATCAGGAGAGGGCAGGGAAGCAACAGACTGTCTGCAAGACAAAAAAAGCCTGCACACATCAGACGGGTGACCATTTGCCAAAGCAGCCCCTGCCAGCTTTCATAGCTAAGCCTAATATAGGGACATAAAAACATTCCAGATGTTTCTTGGCAGATAGGAGCCCATTCTGCTGAACCACATTTCCCCTTCTAATAATGTAAGTTTAAAAAGGGGATGAGAATGGGCAAGTTCTCCCAGTTTCTGTGAAGTGAACTTGAGGTGTCTGAATACAACCCCTCCCCTAATCATACAATTCTACAGGAGAAGCAAAATATTCAACAACATCAAGACGCCGAATTTTGACTGTGGAGACTGCAGGTGTGGAGGTTATAAATAGCTTCTTTAGGCCATCACAGATTAGGTTTGTTTGAGGTGAGAAAATAAAAAGTCCCTGCAGATCCAGGGAAATACAACAAGTCTCAAAAACCTATTACAAACACTAATAGTGCCACATTTTCCGTGGGTTGTCCCCCCACATAAATTCCTTCTCTCACTGGGTGAAAAATAAGGTTTAAAAACAGCTCTTGCCAGGAGAAAAGCAACACCCAGCTCAGATCTTCTTCCTTCCACAGGAAGGAATGGGAAACTTTCATTAAAGAAATTACCATAAGGAGCACTTGGCTTTTGAGCTCAGATTTTGCCTCACTCTCAGTTCTTCTCTTCCCATCTTTGAAAACAGTGCCAAAAAGTTTATTGAATTAATCACCCAGCACAGCACTTCTCTGGGTAACTCAGTGTCCAGAGATGTTTTATCTGCTAGGAAGGGCAGCAGGCAATAGCTGAGTTTGTAGATAAGCAATTGCTAGGCTGATGAGGCACCCACTTGTTAAAGCTTGCATTTAAAAGTTCACCAACTGCTTAAACCACCCAGGGCTTCCCTTCCCCTGTTTTAAAGTGCTCCTTCCATTGCAGCCTTTCCCAAAATACAGCACGGAAAATGAATTGTGTGCCAGTCCTTCCCTCCAGCACAGCACTTATTGAAACTGTAAGTGAGATGAAAAACCTGAGAGAAACAGTATTTCATATATTTGCTAGTGCTGGACAGACACCAGGAAATTTGGTTTGCAAGTGATATGAAAAAGGAAGTGAAGAAGTACGAGATTAATGCTGAGAGGGAACTGTGAAGGACCATATTGTTCTCTAAGGGTTGTTTCATGCCCACAGCACGTTGTGAATCAGAAAAGGCAGATCAGAGATATGCCTTTGGCTCTCTGAGAGAGAGATGGGACTGTCTGCACTGCTCCTGGGTCTCTGTTTCAGCCCAGCTTCCCAAGACATCTCCCAGCCCACACACAGGTGATCCTCCACAAGAGGTTCCCCCATGCACAAGGAGCTGAGTGATTGTTGGCCAGGAAGATCTTGAATAAACTTCTGCAAAAGGCAGCTGGAAAAGAGGAAAAAGGGCTGTTCCCCTGCCATAACCTGATTAATACAATGCATCTCTCATTTGGAAAGCCTGCTGTTATGTGGGAAGGTGCTTTCTTATCACCTGGTAATTATTGTCTCTTTGGGAGTTTGAAATGGCTTGGGAGGGAGAAAGGGAATTTTAAAATCTCTTCTAATTTTATAGCGCATAAAACGCTGTCAGCACATGCTGTGACAGTCTAAGAAAAGCATTTCACCAGCTTCATTTCTTGGCTAAACTCCCTGATGAATCTTAAGATCCTGAGCTTATTTTCAAGCAGGAATGATAAGTGGGCCATCTCTGAACCATCTCGTGTGGTTTTGGGTTCGCTGTAGCTGTGGCAGCTTTGCCATCATCACACAGATCCTTTAGAGACCCACAGATCTCTGATCTCAGCCTGCACCACTCAGACAGCTCTGGGAACTGCAGTAAAATTAATTCTCCAAGCACTTCCATGATGATAAGGATGTGGATCGAAAGAATAAATCACCTCACACTGGCTGAGACTGAACACTGCTCACCTGGCACAGCTCCACATTCAGGGCATCAGTCTCATGCTTGTCATGTAAATCTCCTCATGATACAAAAAAAGGTCAGAAAAGCCCCACACACACTATTCTAGACCCCCCTCAGAGCACCAAAACTGACACTTGTCATTGCTTCAACTCAATTCAGTGTTTTTCCTCAACATTCTTTCCCTATATTTCACTTTTTTCCTTTTTTTTCCCCCTTTTTTTCTCTTCTCTGCAAATCCAGAACTGAAGTTTCCAAACCCCAAATTTGCTGGCTTAATGAGCCACAGGTTTATGTACCACCTTCCTGGGACATAAACACTGGCTCCAGGGATTTGGGAGCAGCCCAATAAATTTGATCTGGACTGAACTGAAACAACAAAAGAGGGAAGCAGGGCAGTCTTCTTACGCCAACACCATCCCTAAAGAAATGCTGCAGCCAGCAAGGACACAAGCCAAGAACTGAAGGTGGAGGAAATGTTCCAGGTGTTTCAAGGAGGATAAAAGAGTTGGTGATGCTTGAGCAGTTACCAGATTTAATTTAACAGGGGTACAAAGGGCTCTAAGGGAAGATGCTGCAGAAAGCTCCTGTCACTCTGAGCTGAGTTTCCTTCTCTTTAAATACCTGATGATTTCTTCTCATGCTGATGTGGAAGATGGGCACCAAGACTGGTTGTTTACAGTGACAGTGCAAGAGGAGTTTTAGAAACCAGATGGAAAAATAGGCCTCTTAAAAAAGATTTGCCATCTCCTTTCAACAAAGAGAGCAATTACATCAGGTAAAAATGTCTGAAATGCTCATTCACCTCCGAGGAATGTTTAGTGCTCATCATTCACTTCCACTTAGCTGAGACTCTCCCATTTAGACATTTACTGACTTTGGTAAATAGATTTTCTCAGATCTTCTCTTATGAAAAGAAAAACTATTGAAAACTCATACATTAAATCTCTTACACTGAGGCAGATTTATCCTCAGTGCCATTTCCTTTTCAACTACAAAATGAGCTCCCCAAGAGCAAATTGAGGGAGCAATATTTAACCACTGGGTAGCCAAGTGAGGACTGCTTAATTGATATTCTCCTTGGTACCAAACCATAAAACTTTAAGTCCCAAGTTTGCCATGAACAACTCTGTTGTAGAATTAAAAAAAAACCAAACAAAATAACCCACCTAGAAAAACCCCAAAACCAAACCAAAAAACAAAGCAAACCAAAGAAAACAAAAACAAAACAAAACAACCCCCAAACCCCAAAATAACAACAAAACCTCTCCAATCTCCTCCTCAAAAAAAAAAAAAAAACAAAAAAAAACACCAAACCCAAACCCACAAAAAAAACCCCAAAAACCTAAAAACAACATGAAAGAAAAGATGCTTGCACGGGGAGATAAACTGCTTTGGACTTCAAAGAATCCAAAGTGCATGAAAAAGTGTCTTAAATTTATAACACTTTTCAAATTGATGCAGCTTTAGACTTCCTCTGCCAAGTAATAATGAGTTACTGACTTGTATATCAAACGTGGGAAAGGTGATATGGTGAGAGTAGAGTTGTTCTCTTTGATAGATGAATTAAAAGGTAACTTGACTATTTTTTTTAAAGGTAGAGTGAAATATTAATTGCATTTGAAGAGCAGTGAATTATGATTTATGGCAATAAAACCTTCCTGTGCACATCATGAAATAGGTACAGAAAAACTACATAATATTTTTGAGAAATATGCTAGCTTGACAGTTTAGACCTGCTTTTAATTTAATGTGAACATGAAAAAATCTGCAGTGCAACATAAAACCTCTGCACAAATGAGCATCCAAATCCTCAAGCCTCTTCTCGAAGAAAAATAAGCAATTACTTAACAGTTCCACTGGAAATGCTCATTTTGGACCAGTGCCTCAAGGGATGAAGTAACTGCTCTTCTATTAAGCTCTAACTCTGTTTGTTCCTGTTTCACTCTAGGAATTTTATTTTAAAACAGTGCAACAGGGAGACCCAGTCTGTGTCCAAGTGCTCTGCCACCTCCCATTCCCAGAGCAGTGCAAATGGCAAAGACCTTCTGGAACAGCTGCAGTTCTTCCTTCAGGAAGGAAGGAAATTCCAGAGGTGGGTTAGACCTTATCTCTACACAAGATCGGAGGAGAGGAATAAAGAAAAGGGGGAAAAAAGCTTTTTAAAAAGTAACAAAATGTGATACAAAGGTCCCTCCCAGCTACATTCTAATTATCTGGTCACAAAATACACATAAATAATTCTGGAAGGTTCCTCCTTTGCTTGGATTGCAGTGGTGCCTCTCCAAGCCCATCCAAGCAGCCCATCCATCTCCCAGATGAGATAAAAGGCTTTCCTCACTTGTTTTTAGTCACAGAAACAGTTCAGATGGGGAAACCTCTGGAGTCATTGCTAAAGATGGACATGTGCAGAGGGTGATTTGGTCTCTGCACCTTTCTCTGTTAACCAGAAGTGGAGTTGAGAAGGCTTTGAGGAGTCATCACTCAGAGATAAAGCCCACCTCGTGGGCAAAAACCCCCTTATTTTCTATCTTGAGGGTCTGTGCTGCAGTTTTCTAGCACTGGGCCCAGAATAATTCTAAAGTAATAAAATCTAAACTAAATTGTGCATTCTTTCAGGCCAGGTGTGGTGTGGCAGGGTCACGCGAGGTGCACACAGACCATGCAGAAAGCCACAGCCTGAAGAGAGTTCATACTTTCTGAGTCTGGATTTCAATCCCTCTGTGATTTTAGCAGGTGTAGGGATGGATTAATATCCACAAAAGAACACTTTGAGTCTCAGGAATCAGAGTCTTTCTCCTGGAGTGGCACTGGAGGTTTTGTCCAGCACTGGCTTCAGTTACAGCAGCAGAAGCCTCAGCAGAGACCCAGACCCTCGTGGTGCTGTGATTGAAAACAGCACCTTTCCAAAACTCCTGGGAGCTAAGGCCAGGAAGGAACAGTGTAAGAACAAGAAACTGGAGGCTGGGTGCAGGATCCAAGCCAGGCAGTGAGAAGACTTCAAAGAGTACAACAAAAAACCCCAGTCACAGATCACAGCCCGAAGGAGTGAGGACCACAACAAACACAGCAGGGATGGCTGCTACACAAGTGCTCCTGATCTCACATAAAGGAGGGCAGTGAAGATGGTGAAAGGCCTGGATGTGAGGAGAGGATCCCTGTGAGGAGAGGCTGAGGGCACTTGGCTCGTTCAGCTGGGGAAGAGGAGACTGAGGGGGGCCCTCACTGTGGTCTCTGATATCCTCNACAGCAGCAGAAGCCTCAGCAGAGACCCAGACCCTCGTGGTGCTGTGATTGAAAACAGCACCTTTCCAAAACTCCTGGGAGCTAAGGCCAGGAAGGAACAGTGTAAGAACAAGAAACTGGAGGCTGGGTGCAGGATCCAAGCCAGGCAGTGAGAAGACTTCAAAGAGTACAACAAAAAACCCCAGTCACAGATCACAGCCCGAAGGAGTGAGGACCACAACAAACACAGCAGGGATGGCTGCTACACAAGTGCTCCTGATCTCACATAAAGGAGGGCAGTGAAGATGGTGAAAGGCCTGGATGTGAGGAGAGGATCCCTGTGAGGAGAGGCTGAGGGCACTTGGCTCGTTCAGCTGGGGAAGAGGAGACTGAGGGGGGCCCTCACTGTGGTCTCTGATATCCTCATGAGAGGCAGTGGAGAGGCAGGCACTGATCTCTCTCTGGTGCCAAGACCTGAGGGGATGGCTTGAGGATGTTGAGTCAGGGAGGTTTAGGTTGAATATCAGCAAAGGTTCTCCCCCAGAGGGTGCTGGCACTGCCCAGGCTCCCTAGGGAATGGGCATAGCCCTGAGGCTGCCAGAGCTCCAGGAGGGTTTGGACATCCCAGGGATGCCCAGGGTGGGATCGTTGGGGTGTCTGTGCAGGGACAGGGACTGGATGATCCCTGGGGGTCCCTTCCAGCTCAGGACATTCTCTGAGTCTGTAAATCCTATCCATAACAAAACCAGAGGTTCCTCTCCCTGGGAGTGTTTCAGGCCAGGCTGGATGGGGCTCTGAGCACCCTGGGACAGTGGGAGGTGTCCCTGCCTGTGGCAGGGGTTGGAACTGGATGAGCTTTAAGGTCCCTTCCAACCAAACCGTTCCATGATTCTCTGATTAGGAAGTTCACAGCTGAACCCTCATTTCCCCTGCTGTGCCTTTCAAAGAAAGATTTGCTACACAACAGTTCCCAAACGAAATGTCAGTGAGTAAAAGACAACTTTAGTGTCACGCAGCTACAACATCCTGGAGTAGTTCCCATTAATGGCTTTTAAAATTAAATGATTACCAAGATTTTTTTTTCTTCTCAGATATCTGTTCTTAATTATATCATGTGAAATGAGATCATTTGATGCACCACCCTCAAACTCTTCTCCTCTTAAAATAGAATCTGAATCTTTCTATAGATAGAAGATTCTTTAAGTAATTACACATGAAGTGTTTAGAATAAAATGTCTCTTCCTTTCCTGTGCACAAGGATTTATCTTCGGATTAATCAATAGAAGAAGGTTAGCAGATTATTCTAATGACAGTACAAAGGTAATTAAAATTTATTCTCTATTTTTGAAACACAAAGGAGATGCAATATACATCATGTAACAGTTTCTTTTGGTCATCATCTGTGAAATGCAGTTAATCACTGTAATTAGCTGTTACATGACTGCACATCATGAATATGTCAGGAAGAAACATTTAACTTTAGAAAATTACTCAGGATTTAGTGCAGTCTGAGAGAAGAATACAGCTCATTATCTCTTTAAACAGATTTACAGTGCAAAATGCATGCACCAATGACTCCAAGGGCCTCTGTTACCTTTGTACTGAAATAATTTATGAAAACCTCTCACAGGATGCTTCAGACTGCAGGAAATGCTGCCTGATTACAAGTGACCACAGCCAGTTTACAAACCCTCCTTTAAATCTATTTTCTCCTTTTTTTTTTACCACTTTCTTTCCACTTACACTTTCCTCCATCCCGAAATAATGTTGTTTGTGGTCTGCTGAAGTGACTGCTCTCAGAACTGAAACACTGAGTTACACAGAACACATTTACAGGGGGGTTTGGGGAGCCAGAGAGCAGCACTTTAACAGACAACTTTCCTTGTGATAACTGAGAGGGAATTTCACCCACAAATGCTGCTGAAATGGCAGAAACTGAACTCCCTGAAGTTGAATGGAGAGCATTTAGTGAAAGAAAGCTTGGAGGTGTCATGGTCCAGCTCCTCAACAATCAGCTGATGGCACCAGACTGGAAACAGATCCTCAGCTCTGGAGCCAGGGCAGAGAAGGCAGAAACACTCATGACTGTGGGATTTTAGGGACCATGCCAAACAGGGTATGTCATGGCAAATTAAATCAGAAACTTCAGGGAAGTTTAAAAATGTTTCTAGGGAATGATGATACCACAGATCAGGGCCTTTGTTTCAATGAAAAACGACTGATTTTGATACTCTTTGAAGTGAGACAACTGAGCTGGAATTTCACGTAAAAATAACATCACTTTAGTCTGGTGTCTCTATTTTGGGAAAGGGTATCTGCTACAGGCAGAGAGAATTTCTTCATGACTTCACAGAGAGATAAAAACGTCTCTGAGTCAGCACTCTGAATCCTGGCTGAGTTCTGAGACTGAAAACCAGGCAGTGCATTTAGCTACAAACCACAGGCTGGGTTCAAAACACTTCCACCTGGTGTAAAACACAGTCAGAAGTCAGACTGAATAAATACTCCAAAATTCCTTTCAAATGCCCTAGTTTGCCTTCTGGAAGCCTCTCCCTAGGACAGCAGCCTGTGCTCTGCAGATTTCAGCCCTCATAACTGTATTCCCAAGCTTGAAGAATTTTGAAAAACATGTATCAGGAGGAATTTTCCTGCATTTATTTGATATCCCCCTGGGAAGGGATGACCTTGGCTGAGCTCTAGGTGCCCACCACACCTCTGGTTCTCTTCCTCTCCTCATCAGGACAGGGGGATAAAGTAAGATGGAAAACTCACAGGATGAGAAAAAGACAGTTTAGTGAGTAATTAACAGTTTAATTAATTAATTTGGCTCTGTCAAACGTGGAGACAGTCCCATACCACCTCTTCTTAGAATAACCACCTCTGCCTTCCTCTGCTACCAAACCTTTGCCATGTTAATACAGTAAACTCCTCTCTTTTCCCTCTGGCCTCCTAGAGCCTCCCAGTACTTGCCTGGGGCAAATACTTTCCAGTTTGCTTAGAGCTTATAAAAAAAATAAATCTGGTCCTTAAGCATCACAACAATGCCAGCAAAATGAAACTAATTTTACCATCAATAATCCTGACCACACAGAAAAAAAAACAAACAAGAAGTGCTGGTTTAATGGTTGGACTTGGTGGTCTTAGAGGTCTTTTCCAACCTTAATTATTCTACTGTTTTATGAAGAAAAGACTGCAACAAATGCCACCACAGCAACAAGCAAAAATAATCTCTCGCCTGATCATGCAAAAAAAGGAAATCAAGTCTTCTGTGAATCATTTATTTGCATTCATGAGATTCATCTGAGCATTCAGGACACTGCTACTACTGCAGCTGAAACCTACCCACTAAAAAATAAATCTTTGTGGATATATTAGCACTTCCAAAAGAACACAGAAATGTCTGGAGATCTTTTTCCCTATCAATGACTGATGTTCTTATTTAACTCTTTTATGCAAAGTTGCTTTTATGCAATGTTCCTGGCAGACCCTCGTGTCAAAGGCAGGTTTGTGTGAACAGTTATTACACAGCACTGCTCCTTCATTACAAAATTACATGTATTATGTGCAGCAAAATTGCATAATCTGTGTAATTAGCTCATCTCAGTGACTGCTGGCAATGAAAGCAGCTGTGGAGGTTGGGCAGAGGGGAGAGCTGACACCCGTTCAGGAACAAGGACTGCACCTGCAGAGCTGCCTGGCCCCAGCCCTCCGCGTGTCCCGGAGCACAGCGAGAGGCACAGCGACTGCAGGCACTCAGAGGATGCTGATTTACTGCACGGGCTCACTGAGAGCTGCAGCAAACCAGGGGCTGGTTCCCAGGGGGTGTGTGAGAGCTGGGGAGAGCAGAGACACAAACCTCAGCTCCAGAGTCTGACTCGCTGGTGCATCAAACCCCACAGGGCACAGGAAACTCTGATCCCTCTCCTTTCCTATTTTATTTTCCTCTTCTTTCCCTCCTTGTCCTGACAGTAGCTTTGTTTCTCCTGCTACTCCTTGTTCAGTATAAGCCCTGATTCTGCACTTTCTGGACCTTAATTAAGCTGCTGCTTTCACTATTGCTCCATTTCTTGCACTTTTGGGACCTCGTCCCCTTTTCATTTGCACTGCTCACACTCCAAGTGTCCCCTGCACCCATGGGGCTGACACCAAGAACCCTTCAGGGAATCAGTACATCATTGTTTAGGTTTCAGCATGAAAAAGGGAGTGCAGAGCCTGCTCAAAGGCTGCTCCCTCCTTTCCTGGTCTCACATCATTCTGCCTGAGAGTTTGAAACTCCTCTTCATCCGTGCTACAAAGTTGCATGATGTTTTTGAAGTGTGTTTTCAGGCAAAAAAACCAAAAGCAATTGAAACAATAAAACTCAGCTTATGGAAAACAAAGCCAATCTTCACTGATGGAGCAGGACAGTTCACAAATTTATCTTCATGGGATCAAGGAATGAAGGCAAATCCACTGGAAGGGATCTGACAATAGGATATGTGTTGTACAGAAAATGTAGCCTAGGAAACAACCCTGCATTGCAGAGAAGATCAGCAAATAGCTGAATAAATGTGATTGTGATAACTGAGCACTTCATCTGGCACACAGAACACCTGCAGGTGCTACAGACCAGCAGGTCTGCACCAAGACAGCAAGGCACAAAAATAGAGACACAGAGCTGTGAAACCTTATGGCTGAACTCACAAATGTACTGGTGACTGTACCCCTCATTTGCAGAAATGAAATATCCAAGCTCATGAGTATTTCTGCAGTTCTGAAAATGTTAATGAAAGGATCTCTGGTCTTCCCAGACCACACAAAGGGGTGCTTTCCATTCAGCTCACATCTCCATATTGAGAACAGAAGATTTTTTGTATTTCTGAAAGAGAAACCTGGAGAGAACTCTATTAAGACACTGAGATCCAGCTGCTTGCTTAGCACTTTGTACAACCAAAAGTCTTTGTATGGAAACTCTTAAAAAGCACTGCAAAACACAGAATATCTCCTCAAAACGCTCCTGGCTCAGCCCCAAAGAAATTAATGACACTGAGGAATAAAGGTGACATATTAGCAGGGAGCTTCTTGCATTCTAAACCAACAAAAAGGAGAAGAGAAGTCTTTACAGAGCTGGAAAGCTTCAGAGTGCCTGACATATCTGAGTGAATTTACAAGGGGCAGGACTGAAGGATGGAGCCTGCAGCAGCTGCCTGGGGCCAGCTGCAGGGTGTGAACAGGTGTGATGTGCTACCTGCTCGGACAGAAACAAGCTGCCTTCAGCAGGAAACTGCCTCCATCCCTTCCCTTTCCAACTGGCACAGCCACAGACGCTGCCAGGGCTCCAGAAAACCCCACCTGGATGGCCCAGGTGGATCCGTGCCAGCCCAGGCCAGGGGAGTCCTGGAATTCACCCCCAAGGCATCACAGCCAGAACCAGAGTGGTTCTCAGGGGAGGCTCTGGTCCTGTCATGTGCCTGCCCACCAAATCAGGGGACAAGACTACCAGAACAGAGGCAGATAGAAAAATAATGAAGAAAAACCAGTTTATGAGCATCTCTTCTCATAGAGACATGGGAAGAGAGAAGGTGCTTAGGCCAAACATGCCAAAAATCAAGCTGCACATCCCCTTTTCATTTACAGGACAAATATTTTGGTCTGACATTTTCTTCTATTGAGTTTAACTTTGCTGAGGGGCTCTGGTGGCCCTGCAGTCAGGAATTATGTCTGTTACCCTCTGCTGCCTGCCTTGGCTGTGTGACAGTATCACCCTTATTCTTTCCATCTGGTATTTAACCCTCAATTCCCTTCTCTCACCTGCTGTTCTCTGGGGTGGCAACTCAGATTTTTGCCTGCTGTGCCACAGGCTGGCAGTGAGGCACTGCAGTTCTTCCCCACAAATATTTCTGCATGTTTCCCATAGGTTTGCCCCATCCTTTTGTCCCTTCTCATGGCACAGGTGTCAGATCTAGGTGATTCTTTAGGCCCCTTCCAACTCCAAGCATTCTTTGATGCTATGATTTGAAACTTCCAGCACTTAAAGTTCATCCTAAGGAAGCTATTTTTACCCAGTGCTTCTACCTCGAGCAGATTGCTTCCATGAATGAGCCATCACTGAGTCATTGACATTTCAGGATTAAATCAAAGCAATTAGCCCTGCCTTTTCCAGTTGATTTTCAGTGAGGTAACATGGCAACTAGACAAAGGTCAGTGTCCCGTGAGGATCACTCTAAAAGCAAGCAAAAGATGAACCAAACCATCTTAATGGTGCAGAAAAATTACATATTACACATCAATAGGTAAGTGGAATCCAAACAAGAGCCTGAGATGATGTGGCACACCCAGTAACACAAGGTCTCCAGATAAAAAACACCATCACTAAGTCACAGGTGTTCAGAAAAACAAACACTTGGTGAGAGAGGCCACTAAAGGATCCATGTGAGATCTGCAGGGATATCACAGAAATGCCTGGTCAGAAGGAGCAGGAGAGTTCATCTGGTCCAACTTGCCACTCCAGGTTTCTTTTCACCAAGCAAAGCCAGAGCTTCTTCAGCTCCACGCTGGAAATCCCTAGAAATGCTTCATTTCAAGAAGGAACTAAAATCCCAGTGAAGTTTTCAAAGCTACTCATGAACCTAAAACACAAATACACACAAGTGACCTACCACAGAGAAATCAATTTCTTTCCCTGAGACTCCAGGAGGTGAATTTCAGCTCAGGTGCACCAGAAGCTGAGTGCACACAGAGTCGATTTTCACCTGGTCCCTGAGCATCAGTGGCTCATTCACATCTGCCCCATTCATGCCTCCTCCTGTGCCTGCTCAGGGACTGGGAAAATGAGAATGGGGTTGGATAGAGAGCCTAGGAGAGAAAATGCACTGAAGGCAGACAGGAGACAGGCAGGTATCTGAGCAAAGAAGTGATGAAAAAATAACCCTCCAGAGTCTCTCAAAGCCCTGTAATTGCAGTGAGTGTGGTCAGGTGCTCATCTGTAATCCCAGCAACTCAGCCATGGATTTGCAGCTGACATCTTACAGAGAGTCAGTAAAATAGGAATCCCTAGGAAAGACTTTGATGAAAAATCCAACTATTGATTAGCATATTTCTAGCTTCAGGAGAGCTTTTTATGTATTCCCAGGATAAAGTGAATCACATTGCTGTGATGTCTGTGCTCTTCTGACACACTCACCTGACTGGGTCAGCTCAAAGACCCTTTTATCCCCCTCAGCATTCACAGAAGGAATAAACCAAAGTGCTCCTGAGGAATAAAACTGCTGTTATTGCTGTTGCTGGATTTTTTCCCCCAGGAGAAACATGCAGTGAACACAGGAGAGATGAAGGGATTAAAAACAGATTAGGGTGAAAAAAAGAAATCCAGACTGAGAATGGGTTTGTAGGTGGACAAGGATGACTTAACTGTGTGAGACCTCTGTGGGGATCCTTTATCTCTCCCCAAAAAGGAATAAGAAACAGCAAAATCCAGTATTCCTGCTGCTACAGCCTCTTCCTGGAACTGGGCAACTGCACTTGGATTTATCCCTGGCCCTTCTGAGACTTGGGAACAGAAAGCAGACCCAAGTGGGGCTTTGTTCCATCACTTTCACACCAAAGAAAAGCCTTCTGATTTTTGGGCTGCTAAGGAGGCTTCCTGATCCTCTGGTGGAAATGTGCATCTTCAGACTGCCTAATGAGAGGGAGAGATTTGGTAATTAATGACACAGTCATGGGGCAAGGGGGTGAGTTTATACATCAGATTCATGTGGAGTGGGAAATGCAGAAGTTTGGATTTGATGGCCAAAATGAATGAAAATGTGAAAGGAATTCTCTTTACAAAGGCCTGGTGAGCTGGAGATGGAGCCACTGTCCCCACACAGTCCCAGGCAGGTGCAGCCCTGTCCCAGTCCCTGCAGCCCCACCCGAGCTGTCACCACCCACATCCTGGAAAGAAAAAGAAGCCCTTGAACAAAAGGGCTTCCCAAGTCAGGGGCCTCTCTCTCCTCCAGAGCTCCTGGAACAGAAAAACTCCCACCAGGAGGAAGCTGTGAGGAGTTTTCTCTGGGAAAACACTGAGAAATCTCCCTGAAGGGCCCTGCTTCTCACTTTCCCCTTCATCCTCAGGCTTTCATTCTGCTGTCTTGCAAAGGAATAGGGTGTCCCTCCTTATGAATCCTAGAAATCCATTTCCAGCAACCAAACTCTCCTTTTCCACACTGGTTCCCACAGAGATTGGAGCTCTCATGTTCAAGTGATCATGATCAACAATGATCCTTGAAATCCTTCTGCTTCCAAACCCTGTATCAGCTGCCCAAACTGCAAAGCAGGAATCAGTGTGGAGCCTGGAGACTCTGCAACAAGTCCTGACTGATCATCATCTTCTTTAGAATACACAAATGCTGATGTTTCAGGGATTACTGGCATAATTCAACAATTCCTACGTTAAATAAAATTTCTTAGAAATGAGAAAAAGAATCCCTAGGAAGTCACATCTAAGTTTAGTTAAAATGGTGATGATGCACAAGCAAAGTAATTTCCTATTTTCTGTGTTTGCCTCATTTCCATAACACATTTTCTGTTTTCCAAAGCTCTGTTTGCTCCCTGGCTGACTGAGGAGGATGCAGCTCCTCTGCATTAATTCTTCTGTCACAGCATGGTCAGTGCTTTCCAACCACCAAGGGTTTGGGACAATACAACCACATTGGGAAAGGTTTTTCCTTCTTCTGTTTTCCCAGGGAAAACTCTTCATGAGACTTGAGGAGTTTCTTCCTGGTTTTCTTTCCTTATTTTTTAAATCCTGAGTTTCTATTCTTACATTTTGCTTCAAAGTATTGCTTCTCCCAGCACAAGCCTCACATGGAGCAGCATCTGTCCCTCTGTTATTCCCAGCACTGCAGAGAAAGAAGTCAGCATAAAGCAATCTGAGTTTTATTGATTTTATGAATTTGTCCCAAGAGCTACTAATTATGAACTCCAAGAATAACATTTGAGGGGAACGAAAACCGCACTGAAAGAAAAAGAAAATATCTACTAAAAATCCATTCCTCTCCAATTTCCATGGGAAACCTCATTTCTCCTCGACTTCTCAAGCTGCTAAGAATGGCTGTTCTAATCTGGGTGTCAAGTCTGGATGTTGGGGTCCAAAACTCAGTGGGAGATTCCCTTTCCCAGGACAGCAAACCTTGGGCAAAGCCTTGAATGACTGTCAGACCCTGGGAATTTTATTTGGATGAGGATGCAGACTGAAGTTCTGCCCTTCCAAGCCACAGAAATTACAAAGATTCACCATTATATGAACAGCAAAGATACTTCCATGTCACAGCAGATCACAGAGAGAAATGAAGAGAACCTAAATCTGACTAATTTAATTGATTTAATTGTTCTGCAGAACACGAGGAGCAGGCAGGCCACAGCTGAGGGGGTACTGCCCCACTGTTAACATAGCTGTGAGTTACTGCTGTTCTGTGGGAGCCCCTGGAGCATCTGTCAGGTACTGAGGGAAAATCCCAAATACTGGGACAGCACCCAGGCAGGAGACACCAGACTGATGCAAAGGGAAGCAGTGCAGAGATGTGTTGCATACAGAATTCTGCAAAATAAAGGTTTTGTATAATTATGGCTTATTTTTGTTATTTTGGTTAAGCAGATGGTTGGTTTGATGGTTTTACACGGGAAAGTATCTTTGATTTTGGTCAAATTACGCTGTATTTTTGAAGGAGTTATGTATGCTTTTTGTGTTGGTAAATTCTTGGGAAAGGAGGGTGCAAGAACTGTAGAGGAGGGAGTTGGTTAATTTTGCAACAAAAATGTGTGCAGAGTGATAGTAATCAATGAGAACTATTATAGTTAATGCTCTAACAAGTGTTTGCAAGATACAATAGTAGAAATAAGTATAAATAAATAAGATACAATAGTATATAAATAAGATGCATGAATATATATGCTATGAGAATAGAAGATTGAGAAATCAATTAAAGTTTGTATCTGCTTCTTCAGTATCCTCTCCACCTCCCTACCCCAAAATTACCACACCTAACACCCACTAAGTGCCACAGAGATGAACACGGTGTCCAGGTGCATCATCCAAGGGCAGGTTCCTGCTGCCTGCTCAGGCTCCTCTGATGGATTTGTTTCCCCCTGGATGGATTTGTTTCTCTGATGGATTTGTTTCCCCCTGGATGGATTTGTTTCTCTGATGGATTTGTTTCCCCCTGGACGGCTCCTCCCCAGCTCACCTGCCTGGGAACAGAGCTTAGCACTGCCCTCCTTCAGCTTCCAGAGCAGCCCTGGCGAAAGCGGGCAGCACCCAGGCCCGGGCAGTGACTCGGGAGAGGGGATCCCCGGAACACCCTCCCCGTGTGTCCTTGTCCCTCAGGAGAGGGGACCCCCCGAACACCCTCCCCGTGTGTCCTTGTCCCTCAGGAGAGGGGATCCCCCGAACACCCTCCCCGTGTGCCCTTGTCCCTGCCTCAGCCCAGCTCCCCGCGCAGCAGGGCGGGAGCAGCTCTGTCGCTGCGCCCGCCGGGGCCGGGCCGCGCCCTCCCTCGCCAGGGGAGTGGAGCGGCCGGCGGGCCCTGCTGGACCTGCCCGCCAAGTGACACCCTGTGGCTGGCAGCCGGAATGGCGGGCGGCCCCTGCCTCGGCCACGCTGGCCCCCGGCTTCTGTGGCAGCCAGCGGAGCCTGGAGCCCAGCGGCTCGCCGGGAGTCTCTGCCGGGAACAGCCCCGCTCCACCTGCGCGGCGTCGCCTCAGCCTCCCAAGCTCCGTCCGCGTGGAAAATGGGGCACGAGGCACAAAGAAACGAGGAATCCCACATCCCCAAGGGAGTGGCCACACTGGAGTCAGCCCGCT
Source organism: Notiomystis cincta (assembly GCA_013398075.1). NCBI lineage: Eukaryota > Metazoa > Chordata > Aves > Passeriformes > Notiomystidae > Notiomystis > Notiomystis cincta. The sequence goes on along the minus strand of VZRX01017098.1, from coordinate 140,203 downwards.
GGGATTTCTCCTCTCATTTTGATATGCTGAGAGGAGGATTTGTAATATATTTAATTCTTTCCCTTCCCCATCTGCTCCTGAGCTATTCCCTCTTCCTCCCCGGGGCTCCAGAAGCACACATTTTTTGCAAGTATCATCTAATTCCAAATTTACGAAAAGAAATGGGCTTCTGTCCATCTATTTGCCAGATGGAAGTCACTGCCAGGTTGGACAACAGCAAGTTCCAGAGAGGTGGATGGGGCAGCTGCCTTAGGGAAAGAAAGATTCACAAAGAAACCTCCAAAATAACGTGGGCAACCCTTTGTTTGCTGAGCCTCCTGGAGACCCAAGGTTAAAATCCTCTCCAAGACCATTGCTCAGGTCTGACTGACTTTGGTGCAGAATGGCAGCTGCAGTTCCAGTTCTGGTAAAATCTGGGTGAATTTTGCCTCAAAAGCCAAGCCTGAACTGAAGAGAACCCAAATCAGGTACAGCAAAGCCACCTCATAACTTATTAGCAAAGAACAAAAGTACTAATCAATGTTTAACTGGCTGGAGAAAAGGTCCTTGAATGTTGACTGAAGTAGCATTAAAAATCTTCTCATTTTACTACACATGTAAACTTGTGTTCTGGCTCAATGAAGAAATCACGTTTTACATGATGACAGTAGTGGGAGCAAGAAAAATGGATTCTTTTCATTCCTCCTTGTAAATGTTTTTTTCCAACACTCTTCTTCCAAACTGCAAAAGCAGAGCCATCTCCTACCACAAATTATGGTTCACAAAGGAAAGAAAAAAAGAAGAAAAACTTAGGAGGAATCAAGTGAAGCCTCTCCCATCTGTGCATGACTGAAATCCAGAGCCTCCCACTGTATTTGTGGAAGATGTGTGTATTTGTGTTTCTCTTGCAAAACCAGCCACAGAAAAAGAACAAAAATGGTTGAACTCTTAATCTGGATACAGAGTTAGTGGAGACAAGCTGACCTAATCAGCTGCAAATTTGATCTCCTCAGAGAGAACCTTTACGAGCTTAAAAATGATGTTTTATTTCCTCCCCCAGAATTCCAATTCTGGACTTCTTTTTTTCCACTGTCGAGTTTGTTTCATTTCTCATCAGTCTCCGTCCTTTAACTTCCATGTACTCTTGACTTTCTAGCTGAAAACACTGTTTTTTACCCCCCAGGATGGCTAATACATGGCTACTGCAAAGCTGTAGACTTTTTTTAACAAAAAAAGAAGTCTTTTTCTAGTGATTCCATAACTAAAATTTGCTATAAAACATTTATTTTTATCCCAAATCCCCTGTCATTAAACAGTGGGATAAAAACCTTCTGGACATCTAACAAGGTTACAGAAGACAGATGAGGCTGATGGTAGTTTTAGGGTTCCATAGTAATTTTTTTGAGTCTGGAAACACACATGCATGGCCAAGATGGGCATTTTATTTCTCTCCAGTAATGATGAGAAGCCACCAGAACTTAAGGGGTCTCTGTCATTTACAGCAGGACTTTGCTTTCAGAAATGTGGCCTTTAGAGATCAAGCCAGAAAAACCTCTGGGGAACAAGTAAGTCATGTGAATGTGATCAACAGAAGTGGTCAAGACACTAAAATACACGAGATAAAACACAAGTGAAAATGTTAATTGAGCCTCTAGGCCAGCCACTTAAAAAAGTGCACATTTCTGTAATTATCAGGACAGGGCTTGCCCACAAAATATGAACAAGACCCTGAGACCAATGATTTCCTAGCAAGGCTCATGTTTTACATGCAGGCTGGAGCCACATCTCCAGAAGAACTCTGAACAATAATTAATCAGAAGGAAAGGCAGCAAAGGTTAGGTCTCCATTAAAGAACGGCGTTTTAACCTATGAAAATGAGCTCCTTTAAAAATTGAATCATCTCTCTAAACCCTTTCAAAAGAAGGGAAATGCAAACCAGAAGAGCTATTAATTCACTTCCTCACCCTTCCCTCAGCACACAAAAGATTATTTTTCTGTGTTCCAAGATGAGACAACTGTGAACTGCAGGAATTTTTCTCTCAGTGCAGAACAAGCCCTGCTAACAGGTACAGGTGTGATCCCAGTGCCAGGGGCTGCTTCTCCCATGCCCACCCACGTGAACAGCAGCCCTGTTGCTAAGCCACCAGCCCTCTCTAAAACATTCTCAACAGGCAGCTGGTTGTAGGGCCAAGGAAAAGGTGCTGCCCACATTCTGAGAACAAGGAGGAACCAAGTCCCCATCAGGGCAAGGTTAGCAGTGATTATGTGCCTGTTTTCAGCAGTCCCTGGAGAAGGGGAGGATGCTTTTTGTGGTATCCAAACCACTCCTGTGAAGTGGCTATTTCAGTCAAAGAGCTTCCCTGCTCTGACAGAGAGGAGGATTTGCAGGCAGGGAGCTACAGACACCTTTTATTCCTGGTGATCACAAAAGCAGTTTGATCTCAGTCCCCAGGTGTGGGATCACCTCAGCACAACACTCGCCCAGGGATGGATTGGGCTGTCTGAACACAGGCATCTGTCACTGGATCATTTGTCACTGAGCATCTGCAGCAGCTGTGTGGCTTGGGAGATAAAACACAAACCTACAACAAGGCCAGGCCCTCTGAAACAGGAACAAAATACCCCCGGGCATATCAAACAGCACTCTCACTTCTGCAGAGGCTGCTGAGCTGAGCAGTTCATTTAGCCTGAGCTCAGTAACTCCCCAGGCTTCACTCCCTCTGGCAATTAGAGCTCCACTGACTTGTATTAGGGCTTAAAGACTTAAATTAGCTGCTGGTATTTCTTGGAAATACCTAGATTTGTGTGGTTTTGATCTGCAAAACCTTCTAAATGCCTCCAGCTCCTGCCTGCAGCCCAGAGCAAGGTGAGCAGCCCGTGATGGATGAGTGTCACCCCCCCACTGAACACCCCCCTGGTTTGAGACAAACCCAGATCAGCTGAGGCTACAAAAGTCAACACTTTTTGCCCATCAGATGAACACTGAACCGTGGATTTTCCCCTTGCCCAGGGAAATCTGTAGGAGAAGTGTTAATGCAGGCATACTTTAGCCTGTAACACGCTCTAAGCACGTGCCTCAAGGATTGCTTTTCAGCAAGCAGCAAAACCCGACTCATTACAGGCCATTTGCTGAATTAATCAAGCTTCAAGATATCCTAATAAGCGAATTAATCTGTTTCCTAAAACAAGACTAAAAGCTTCACACTGTCAAAGCATAAACACATCTAGAGGGCAGCAACGATATTGTCATTTTTTGCTAAATATAGAACCTGAACAGAGACAAGTGCACAGTCACACACTGCACCAACACAGACTTTTTTTTTCCTGTTTCTTTTAATTTTTTCCTCCCTGTGAGAATAATACATAAACTTTGGTACAAAACTGAGAAGTTGTAAGTGGATGGTGTAATTTTCAGATCCTTGATCAAAGAGCATTTTGCTTATATTCACAAATCACACTGCAGGGTAACCAGAGCGTGACTTGTCAACATGACTTTATTTCCCAAATAAAGAGGGAGAAAAAACCCCAACATATCACCAAAATAACAGAGTGTCAGGGATGAAGAATCCTCACAGACTGACAGACTTTGTTTTACAAATGCAGCTGAAACTTCTCTGAGTCACTCAGCAGCTCCCAGGAGACACAGAGAAACACAGACCCAGGCACAGAATCACCACGGGAATTTCTTGCAGTTAGGATGGAAATATTTTATGCAAACAGTTTATTCTAGAGTGGCGAACAGGAGGGGGGTTTTTTAAGCACAAGTTCTTACTCTTAAGGGTTTGGGTTTTTTTTTTTGCCTCAAATGCTTTTTCATTGAGTTTGCTGGCACTGGCAGGGTTTGACAGCATCCCCCACCTGAGTCAGAGTGAACATCAAAGCATCAGAGGTGACAAGACGGACACAAAGCAGGGGAGGTGCATCCAAAGCCTTTGATGAGCTGATTTGTGGAGCAACCCACCTGTCCTATTTTGTCTTGAATTCCACCCCTACATGCACAGAGACTACAGTGAGGTGCAGAAATAGCCCCCTGAGCACCAAAACTTGGCCATGGATCAGTGTCCTGTGCTTCACTGAGTTTTTCATAAGCTTTTCAAACAGTTTGGGCACTTCCCAGTCTGGATTTGCCAGTGCCTACAATGCTTTACAGGGGAATGCTACTGCATTCATTGCCTCCAGCTGATGAGCTGCTTTTAGGAAATTGGTGAGAAATTGGAATCTTTGAGAGCCTGATTTCTAAAACCGAAAAAGAAATCACTGAAACTGATCCAAAAATTTTGACACGCTTTCAAAAGAGAAATATACTCACAGATATACAAAATATACTCACAGATACACAAAATATGCTCACAGATAAATAAAATCAATGCCCAGAAAAGCTGTAGCTCCCAAAAGGTGGCAGCTCACGAGCATGGAATACCTGACAGTATAATAAACAGCTGAGTTACAACCTGGAGCTGGACAAGCTCTTAGGAGAAGAAAGGCAATGCAAGGTGCTTTTTCTAAATTGGTCTCATTTTGCTCTCAAAAAAAAAAAATCAGTATAATATAACAAACCATCATTTCTCCCTCTGCCTCATCAAAATGCAAAACAAAATAGAACAAAATTACATGTCCTAGGCAGAAATCTTATGTTGATTCAAGCCATCTCCTATCAGACCTTCATTTTGAGCTACATTATTCACCTCTGAGATTTGCAAGATCCATTTCCCATTCTTTAATCAGTTGCCTGTGCTTATTTTATCATCTGCACGGGGAACACAGCTGAGCTTTTCAGCACAATGAGTCTCCTCACAAATGAGGCAGCCCACAAACCAACTTGGTGAAATCATGGAAGTGGTCAGATTGTGTCAGTATTTAGTTTTCCCAATTTCCCAAATTCTGGACGTGTTCTGCATGCAATAATTATGTTTTTCAAATCCCAAAAGAGATTGCACCCGTGTATTCAAACCTTACCCTGCTGTCCTGCTGCTTTCCCAAGCTTTAAGCACTTAACTGCTATTTCCCAAGAGGCTGCTGATTCCAAAAGTTGACCAGATTTTGATACAATCTTTCCCTCTGTTTTCTGCACTACAGCTTGGAGGAACTACACACATGGAAGTGTCCAAGATCAACTGGAGGTAGCAACTCACATTTGATGCTGAAAGGAGAAAAATACCCATTTCCCCAGAAAATGATGCTTCAGCATTTCAATAACATATTTTAATCAATCTTTAATTTAATTAACATGCTATTGTTTTAAGAGCAGAGAATTTAAGAAAACTTATTAGCACTGCAATACAAGCATCAGCCACCACTGAGAAGGAGGGCAGGGAAGAACTTTAAATCAAGTCATTGATGAACTGGTGAAAGCATCAACAGAGTTTATAAAAACCAAACTGGGGTATTCAATAATTATTTTTTTTCTTCCATACACAGGAAAAAACATTTAAATTCTTTCTACCGTGTTCTGCACTGCCCTTAATTCTCAGAAATTTTCCTCTGGGCTCAACTGAGACTTGCCAAAGTAGTGAACTACCTGCTGTAATCAAAGGCAGCATCACCCAGCCCATTCCAGGCTCCCTCCTATTTTATTGCAAAGAGCCCAGGTCTGAGATCAGAGGCTTGAGGATGATTTTGCAATTCTCTGAGACAATCTTTTACTCTGCTCAGAGTCTGAGGTAATAGAAGCTCTTCCCTAAGAACAAATCTGGCAGAAGACTTTGTTTCACAGAGCAAATGCACCAAACTTTTGGCCAATTATCTGACTATGACCTAGAGCTGGGGAAAGAATAAATTCACTTTCTGCAGGTTTAAAAATAAGATCTAAAATGCCAGGGTCACTCTTTTAGGAGACTTAGGGAGAATGCTGGCCCCATAAAATTAACACTACCTGCAAATGAGACCACCAACACCCAAGCAACACTTCAGAGCGAAACATGGAATGAACTTATCCCTACAGCAAAAACCACACTGAAAAAATGTGTTACAAACAAGTGGGTGCACATATTTGGAACAAATATGTTAAAAAACTCTTAATGAAAGGTCCAAAGAGTACTGACAGATAAGCAAAAGGAAACGAGTGCCTGGGTCCCATCCCACAGCCTGAATGCTAAATTTGTAGTGAATCATCATGATTGTTTACCTCGAAGAATAAAGCATCCAGGAGATTTCTGAGGAGCCCCCATGCTCCCTGCTTTGAATATTATTTGCCCCCTAATTTCCTCCCCTGTCCCCTGTGCAGAGCTGATGCAGCTCCAGCCTCAGCAGCCAGTCCCTGATGAAGTTGCTAAAGCATATTCCAGCCCTCAGCCCTCTCTCTGTTTGAGATACAACTCCCAGCACGGTGTGAACCCCTGCCCACACAGCCAGCCTGGAAAAGGGACTGTCCTTCCAAAACCCAGTTCTTAGGTGTTAGGAGGAAGGATTTCATGAGCCAAAGCATCTTTCATTATGCAGGTGGCTGAAGCACTGCTGCAAACACTGTAGCTGTACACAGCTACACATGCCCGAACACACAGAGACAACACTCCCTCCTCCTCAGACTGCAGAGGATATTTGCTGCCCAGATCTCCCTAAATGTACTTCAGCAACGAGGAAACCGCGTCCACAAGTCTGCGCTTTTGAGAAATCTGCATCATTCCAGGCAAGAATTTTGAATGTACAGGCTGGAATGTAGAGGAAATGTTGATTCCCAAGAAAACATTTTTTTTTCTTTTATTATTATTATTTTTTTTTCTTTAATGGAAATATATTTTGGGTCTCCCCCGGCGCGTTCTAAACACGAGATCTGTGGGAGAAGGGAAGGAGTTTGTACTTACTCGTGGTGTTGTATTTGATCCCATTGAAGAACTCTGGGCAGGGTCTCTCCACGAGCTCCCCCGCAGAGGTTCTGGGCCAGCAGGTCCCGATCTGGTCCGTGGTGGCATTGCAGTACGGACCTGGGGTTAAACAAACGAGACAGAAAGGGGGAAAGAAGCACTTGAGAGAGCACAAAGCCACACACTTTGCATCACAAAACAAATCGAATCTCAGCACTTCCAAAGCTTTTCCCGAGCCCTGCACCAGGTAACGTTTCCTACCATCAAAGCCCAGGAAAGGGATAGAGGAACTCTCTAAAAAAGTCTCGTGTAAACGATCCAGGAGGCTGCAGTTCACATCAAATTCTTCTAAGATGAACTGAGAGATGGTCACGTCCATTATTCCCCCTGGGACTGCTGGACTGGAACCCCTTTCTGGTTGGGTTATGTTTATTTTTCCTTGTCCCCTCTTCTTTTTCCCCTCCTGGAGCCAAAGGAGCACCAAGCTGCGGGCACCCTGCAGTCTCGTGTGTGCGAGCCTCTCCCGCTCGCAGCGTGCTGACAACTTGGCCGAGAGTCTGCGTCTGCCTGTGCAGCTCAGCCCTCCGAGCTCTCCTTCCCTTTAAATCCAGCGGCTCGGGAGCCAATGGGATCGGGCAGAGCCCGGGCTGAGGGGCTCACGTCTCCTCGGTGTCCCTGGGCCCGCAGCTCCCAGATGCCGCCTCACTTTGCCAGACCGCTGTGCTGCTGCTGCATCTCCCTCCCTCCTCTTCTCCCTCTCCCTCCCTCTCTCTGACACAGAGGCACAGAGACAGTTTTATTGTTAGCTCCAGGGATGAGCACTTTTGCAAAAATACTCGCTGCAAATTAAAGCCAGGGAGAACAGGAAAAGCCATCAGAGGAGCAGAACTCCTCGGGTTTTTTGCGGAGCAAAGCAATTCCTGCCTTTGCTGCGTGGAACCGAGGATGAGCAGGGATGCTGGGGCAGGGAGGGGGAAGGAGGGACCCGGTCCAGGAGCTGCAGTGCTGGATGCTGTGCAGGCCTTGAGAAAGAAGAGAAATTCTAAAAGCTGGGATGAGGGAGATGGTCTGATAGAAGAGAGGTGTTGGAATACGGGAATTTGGAGTAATGGTAGAACCACAGAAGGTCTGGGTTGGAAGGGACCTTAAAGATCACCTCATTCCAATACCCTGCCACGGGCAGGGACAGCCCCATCCGACCTGGTCTGTGCCTGGAACAAAGAAATCTGGAATAAAGACCCACAGGAGAGGCAGGGTGGGGAGAGTGGGGAAGGGCTGGGAAGCCAGCCTGGGAGCAGGCACAGAGGGAACACCTCTTTCAGCCGCTCACACGGACGGGATGGGGTGGACAGCAGAGCAGGGCAAGGCACGGAGAGCTCCGAAGCAAAGGATGGATCACTCAGGGCACAAGGAAGGAGAAAAATGCCCCTCTCATCTCCCAGTGGTAGGAGTGAGCAAGGTTTTCAGAAAGGATGGGCACACAGATGGACCAGGAGCAAGAGGAGGAGCCTCCAAACAAGGAAAGCCTGGTGTGGGGAGAGAGGGGAGAGCAAAGGGCTTGGCAAACTGAGCTCGATATGGGACAGGATGAGAAGGGTCTGGTGAAGGGCAAGGAGGAGTTTGGAAGGAGCTGCCCAGTTATCTTTGGGAAGTCAAAGCTCAGCAGAGTGGGAACTGGGTGAAGGTTTGCACTCTGGGACATGCTGGAGAGCAGCTCAGACCTAACCAGCCTTTCTGACTTGCCACACCAGGCTATGAGGAAAGCTCTGAAATAAAGTGTTGCTAAGGAGGATCATTTATGATCACAGATTCAGAAGGATTTGGGGAAACAAGCAGAAAACTGACTTGTAAGGGAGTAGACCAAGATCAGTAGATATGGAAGAGGCAGAAAGGAATGCAGAAACAGAAGGCAAGGACAGCAAAGAAGCTTTGGCAGACAGAAATGGATCCCAAAATGAAATATTTACTGTCTGTTTACAGCTTTAGATCAGACATGGTGCTTACACTGAGCTCAAAGCAGTGGTACAGGACTTCCTGTAACATTTGTCTCCCACCCTGCAAAGGCCTGGACTTTCCTTTCATTCATATTTAAGATTGAAGGGCTTTATTCTTTACTTTTGAAAGGCCAAAAGAATTGTGGCATCCAAAGAGAGGAAAAAAGAAAAAATAACTGGGTTAGAACAACAAATAAATTAACAACATGCACTGAGGAGAGAACTAGCCAGGATGTTATTTTGCCATCTGGGAATCCAGAGATTTTTTTAATATTTTCAGATTGCAATGGCAGAGAGGGGAGGAGTGCCACTGTGGTTTTGGGATAAGTATTTTTATTTGAAATAAGTAAAACCTCATGAGAATAACAAGTGTATCAACTCTCTAGACACCGTCATATTCTGAGGCAGTGACTGCATCTCTGCTTCTCTCTCTGGAGCCTGGATCTCCCTCCCAAGTGAATGTTCCCCAAACTGCAGCCCTTCTTGAGAAATCTCAATGGTAAAAATTAACCCTTGCCAACACCACCAGATCTCTTTGTCCCATGCATTTTTAACCCCAAAAAAGCAAGTGAGAAATTTTTTTAGCATCAGTCATGTAACGTGACCACCACCAACCTACTGGTTGGCTTTGAACAGGGCTTAGAGGAGAAAAATCTTTTTGTTGAGCTTTCTAGAGCGAGGGATAATGGGCACTCTAAACCTCTTTTCTCCTTCCTGACAGTGCAGTTGAGCTCATAAAATCCCTGTTTGATCCTCAAGCAGAGCCCCTCAGTGGTGGCTTTGAGACCTTCTCACAGAGCAGCACCTGAAGGTGCCCAGTGGCACCACTGAGCCCCGTGGCTGCTCCCACAGAGGCAGGACTTGAGCACTCAGCAGGACACTGGTCCAGGATGTTGTAAGATTTTTTTTTTTTTTTCTGCTTCTGCTGCCTCTCTGCAGGAGAAAAATCACATAGCCCAGCCAAAAGTTTTCATTTCTCACCTACTGTCTGCCCTTTCTATTTTTTCACACTGTTTGTTCAGCACACTGGAATCAAAACCCTGGTCCGAGGCTTTGGGCACTGGAGTTTCCTGAATATTTTGAGGAATGCATCACTTAATAAATTACAAAAAAAGAATGACAGTTTCAAAAAAAAAAAGTAACTACTTTTAAATTTGGTAAATGTTTCACGTTCCTAAATGCTGCCCTATGTTTTCCAGCATAAACACTTGAAGATTTTTCAAATGGCTCAAATATTACAGAGTCAAACACTAAGCTGGATTTCATTTCAATTCTGTTCTTTATAGTGGTTAACACCTGAAACAATAGACCTGAATTAAACTAAATATTTTTCTGGATCAGGAGAATGATTGCTTTATTTAAGTGAGAAGAGCTAGAAAATCTTCAATCTAAACTGATTTCCATCTTTTCAGTTCAAACCTTAGAAAATCAGAAGCAGTACATATGGTACAGACAATCCTGTTGTGTTCCATATATTTAATAATAATAAAATAACACTCCAAAAATAAATATAGAGGGGATGAACGAACTGTTGAGGATTAAGTCTGAATGGAGAAAATAATGTATTGTTCCTCAGTCCACAAATCAGCACCATTCTTTAATAATCCCAGTTCTACTGTAAGCTCTTGATGAAAAACTTCTTTTGCAGCTATGCCTGGGTACAATTAACCACTTCATCAGAGTTTCCCTCTGAGTGGATCCAGTGAAATCCTGACTCTGTCAGTTGGACTCATTTGATGTGAAAATGCTGCTCTTTATGCAGGAAGCAAATTTGATTAAATGAAAGATTGACAGAAATCCTGCAGCTGCTGACACTGCTGCTTCCCTGCCGATGCCACGGTGCACATGACACAAACCAGACCTTGCCAGGCAGCAGAGATCTGCCTTACAAATTCCTCAGCACCCCAAGAAAGCTGGGATTTGGTTCTTGGCAGGCAGAAAAACTTTGCCAGCTTCAAAGTGGGCTTGTTCCTCCTCCATGCTGCTGTTCACTGGTTGGTTTGGGTGCAGGTGCAAGGTTCTGGAAGAGGACAAGGCAGACAAATAAACCTGTGCACACACACAGAGCTCGGGAAGACCCTTTCCACAGGACTTATCAAAAGGTCACCTAAAGTTCTTCTGGGAAAGGAAGGAGCTCTGCTCATAAATGGCAATGGAAACCTGTGTGTGTCAGCCCTCACGGCACTGTTACACAGCTGCTTTCTTAATCCACAACCCACTCCAAGCCACAGCTGATGGAATTAGCCAGAGCACAGCTTTTAGTTTGCCCCACTGACAGTAAGTAGCAAGGATGAGCTCTGCTTATCCAGCAACACCAAAACTCAGCTCTACACAGGCTCAGGCAGCCACTCCCAAGTGTTTTGGAGGGGGTGGAAGGAGATCCAGAACCATCTGACTTCTCCTCAGACACTCAATCTACACAAAACCAGGAGATTTCTGTGTATTTCAAGATGAATATCGAGAGGAGCGGGGAAAAAAAGCAAAAAGAAAAGAAAGAAAAGAGCATCAGTTCTCCCCTGATTTCCCTTCTTCAGAGAAAAGAGAAGCTGCTGTATTCAGCCTCCCTCTCCACTACACAGAGAGGTTCATCACTCATGCTCTCTGTCTGTCTGTCCATGTGAAGAGCTCCTGCTGTCCAGGCACAGCACTCACCCCTCTGTTCTGCTGTGTAACACAAGGCCTGGGGCAGGAAATGCCCCCATCCATCAAACCTGGTGACACCAAGGTCCTTTGCACCTCAGTGCCACTGGTTTTCAGGGATTTTACCTCATCAGAGTGGAAGTATCACCCTGAGTCACAGTCCCAGGGTTGCTCTTTAGGTCTCTTCCTCCTAACCCAGGTGTGCATGTCCACATCCACTCATCATCTAAAGTGCAAACTGGTCTGTGAACTCAGTCAGGGATCTGAACAGGAGGCTGGAGGGTTTCAAATGGCACAGTAAATTTTGTCTCATCTCCTTTTTCTCTCTGGAAAGTGTCCCCCAGTAATGCTGTGTTATTGCAACAACCTTCCAGCATTCTGGGATTATTCAGCTTGGTAAGGAATCCAAGACTTTGAGGAAGGTATGAATTTATCAAAGAAGCTTCTGGGCCACAAACCTCAAGACCCTCCTTCTCAGCCTGCACTGCAAAACTGCTCTGACTGCACTTTTCAAACACAGGGACAACATGACCATGATCTGGTAGAATAATTATCTCCCTGTTCCAGGTATGTAAATGCAATTTTAAGAGTGGGAGCACATTCAGACCACAGGGAGTGAGGTAATTCAAGCAGCAAGAGATTGAAGACAGCCTAAAGATCTCCACAGACAGCTCTAGAACTGCCCTGGCAATATCATATGAGGCTGACTTCTCTGCCACACCACCCTGTGGCTCCTCACACTGAATTCCACTCTGCTGCAGGAACAGACTGCTAAAGAAAACCCCTTCTCAAACTGAGGGCTACACTTCTAATCAAAATCTGGTCCTGTCTGCATCTGCTTGAGACCTACACTGAAAGTGCAGAGTTGAAAATTGCTGTTTGTGGAGAGGAAGATCAGACATAGATAGTTAGAGATCTTTGTTTCAGCTGATTGGCTCATTTGTTAGAAACAGGAGACATCCTTCATTGCTAGAAATGAAGTATGACTCTACTGAGCAAAGATAAAATTAATAAATGCAAGTCTGTGATGATGAATCTTTGCAGCTTCATTGATGCTAGGAAATATTTACTGGAGGTGTAAAAAGATCCAACAGCATAAGTAATAAATGGCTACAAGCCATTTATTATTTATGCTGTCAAATCAATGTATTTCAATATAACATCAATATATTTCTTTTGGCACATTAATACATTTGTCATCCTCTACAGCTATAAAATCTGTGTGAGTGAATCATGTTACATGAGACAAGTGATGAGACACTGCAGGGACACAAAACATACAAAAGAACCAACCTTAACACACTAATAAACTGCCAAAGTTATTTTTCTTGAAGTGAGCTGTTTTTGATGAATGTGGAGAAAATCATCTACTGCATAAGAGCACAGCAGCATTCCAAGAACAACTCTGATTTTATACACAGTCAAATTCAGAGGCAGCACTTCACAAACACACAAGAACACAAAGGAACCCATTTGATACATTTATCTAGGCCTGGAAAGGACCTGGTGCTCTGTTTACAGCACAAAAAAATAGAAATAATAAAGGGGGAGTAGGTCCCACCTAAACAAATGAGGATAGTGATGATATGTGTCATTAATCCCACTCTTTCTGTCATGTACAACAGGACCACTGCCAAAAAGATGTAAAGATTCAGGGGTCTTGTCCTGTTCTCCTCCTCACAGCACATTAGCCACAAAGTCCTTGTGGCTTAATTCAGGATATGCCAAACTTTTGCTCTCCCTGCCTCCCACTCTGCTTTGCTGTGCTGAGTTTCAGTGCATGCTGGGAGGATCTGAGCAGTCATCCCATGCACCACAGGCTGGGAGGATGTACAGAAATGAAAGGCACCAAAATGCTCAGAAGTCCATCCCTCATTTCCTCTGGAAACTCACAGGCACTGCATGGTGCCTGGTTTTAAACACAGCTCAGAAAGCAGAAAGAGAGAGAAATAACCCATGATCCTGCTGTCCAGTATCCCAGCTCCAAAAGCGACCCAAATCCTGCTCCAAATTGCCAGGATCTGATCAGTAGGGCTTCCTAAGCAACCCTAACAGAAGAAGTAAGAGAATTAATCCTTTGGGGTCTGGGCCCTGCCTTCGTGGCTGCACCCCTGGTGGCTGCAGTGTCGAGACTCCCAGTTTTGAAGCACCCAGCTCATATATTGGTTTTTTTTGAGGAGCACCATCAGTCTGGCTTTGGGACCCTGGGCTGGTGGCTTCTGTACTCCTTTGGTCTGCCCAAACCAAGTGCAAAGGCCAGGACTTGTAACAGACCGAAACACTGCAGAGCTGCCAGCTCTCAGGACTGCTCTGACTCCCTGCTTGCCATGAGTCACCAAAGCTGCCTTTTTTAGGCAAGAAGGGTCTAGACTCGGATTCCACTGCCCAAAAGGGTGTGACCTGCAGGGTCTGAGCTACTCCAGCATATCTGGAATAGCCACATGAGGCTGGCAGAGAAACTCAGGACCCTGGGAAGATCCATCCCTTCTGAAGCAGCAGCCACAGGGCAAACATTTTGTCCTCAGGCATCTCCAGTGTTCTGGGACAGCTGTGGGTATCAGACTGGGCAAAAACTGGGCCTGTCATCAAAGGGAAGGATCCCATCAGCAGAATGTCACAGAAGAGCCTTCCACTGTTATTACTTAAGCTTTACTCTATGTAGTAGGTTTTTGTTCCTTGGGTTACCTAATTTAAATCATTCATAAATGTCGGAAACCTCCTAAGACAAAAAATGTAGCACGAGCTGTAGCCCTGTAGAGCAACTGAAGTTTTCCTGACAGTTTTCTGCTCTTATGTTTATAACATTCTAATAGAGGAAACAAACTTTGGACACATCTCTTATGGTGTCTTCAGTGCAAAGGTTTCCAGAGATGCCAATTAACTCAGGTGTGCAGCCAACAGAAAAAACCCAAGAACTTTTGCAATGAGATTCACCTGATGAGATTGATTTTGTCCTCAGCTGTAAGCTGAGTAGATCTTTAATGTCTGTAGGAGGAACCAACTTGGATTGATGTAAATGTCTGCATTAATCAGATTAATCCCATTCCAGATGCTCAGAACAAAGACCAAATTGTTTGCTGAGCTCTTTCCCCACTGGCCCACCTCATTTCCCTGGAGTGTTTGGCAGCTGTAATCCCATGACTTTGGGCTTATCATTTCACAGGAGAGCAAACAAAAATATTATAAATTGAACACATCAGGAATAAATACGAGAAGAAAAATGTCCTGTTAGAACAGGACTATCACAATGCCAGCAGCATTATGTTTAGAGATTCCAGGTCTTAGATTTAATGTAATTATTTACCAGAGGAAATCAATACAGCACAAACACTGTATAATAGATTTACATCTCTCTGCCAGCCACCTGATTGTTGTAAGGACTCCAAACACTCAGCAAACGCCAGAGAAAATGCCTGGAAATTAAGTGGAAGGAATCCTGAGCAGAATACTGACTTGGAGAACTGAGACAGTGGTTCTCTAACACATCATTTTCACCAGACAGTGAGGAGGATCCAGTCACACCAGACACCAGCTGGAATGATTAGGCATGAAAATGGATTATCATAATATTATTATGGCCATGATAACTGAGGAAAAAGAATGTAATAAATGCCTGATCTGTGATTTTCAAACTGCTACCACACATGTTTGCAGCCCCAGAAGAACAGAGTGGATGTCAGAACATTAATTCTGTTGCAACAGTTTGTGTCTGTGTCTGGAATCAGTGACCACACACAATTCTGGATACTTCTGGGATAAAAAATCCCTCTGCCCCTCTGGAGAGCTCCTCCCTAGCTTGGCTCAGTACCCTTTGATGTTTTTACCACCAGGGCCAGTACTTCTGATTCTGCAGCACAGGTACCTCGGGTCTTGCACTGCTTAGGGTACTTGAGAGGTGCAGAGAGGCAGAAGAATTCATCTCACCTCATTCCAGCCACCTCAAATTTGGGTGTCTAGACTAAACCAGGTTCTCTAACAGTCTCCAGGAAAATGGCCACTTTCAGAGAATGATGATTCATTTAATTTGGAGACAAATATCTTCTTCAAATTTACAACTCTTAGCTATTTACTTAGTAGGATGTTATTCACCCCAAGATACATTTGTACTTTGGGCTCTCATCTGCCAACACATCCCATCTCTGAGATGGGTATTGGAGTTTTATTTACATGTCAGACAGAAATTGGAAACTAAGACTTTATTGATGCTTTGAAATGCACACATATTTATTCAAATATTATGTTTTTCTTTGAATTTTAATGATCTTGTATAATGCTTACAGAACCTTGTTACTCTAAATCATCCACTTTGAGCCACCTGTAAATTGTCTGTGTCCGTTTTATGGCTAAGAACTTTCACAGTAAATATAAACCTTG
This sequence comes from Notiomystis cincta, assembly GCA_013398075.1. Taxonomy (NCBI): domain Eukaryota; kingdom Metazoa; phylum Chordata; class Aves; order Passeriformes; family Notiomystidae; genus Notiomystis; species Notiomystis cincta. The sequence goes on along the minus strand of VZRX01017098.1, from coordinate 124,416 downwards.
GAAAACAGTTCAAAACCTCAAAACCCATGTTTTTTTCTGTTCTTATCAAGACTTTGGACATGCAGATCTCAATCTATAACTGGTTCCATCAGCATTGCTTACAGTGGATTTTTACAAAAGCCATGGATCAATCCACAAGAGTTCAAAGCAAAACAGCTGAAAACTGAAATAAACACCAACACTGAAACAGATTTATTTCAGCACAGATGTAAAACATGGGTAAATGTCATCAAGTAGCTGATAATGGGATAGAGATTTTAATAACAGGTGCAGCAACAAATTAATCCTGGGAAGTGTGGCACTCCCAATCTGCTTGACAGCACAGCTGGGTTTCTTTCCTCATGATGTGTTAATGTGGTTTTTATTTGGAAAACTGCACGTCTCACCCCAATGAATATTAAAGAATGAGTTTGGGGAAAACACATAACATTCTGATTAAACATTTTGTCACTCACATGCTCTCACACTCAATTGCAAAGGGAAGATAACAACATCCTATTGCTGGGCTAGTGCTGCTTCTCTTCTGGACTCATCAGATCTCCTCGTTAACCTTCCAAAATCTCCCAGGACCCCTCAGAGTGCCCATCCATGATGGTGCTAACTGCCAGTTATCATAAGCAGATGGCAAAATCTGTGACTGATGCCTGGAAAAAAGGCTGTTTTTCAGCATTTCTTTCCTTCCCCAGTTAATAACATCATCAGAATCAGCATTTACAGCAATATTTTAGGCAAAAAGGACCTGATCCTCATGGCTTTACCTTCAGGGGCTATGAAATGACAAAATAATAATTGTTAATTTTCTTTAGAAGAGATTTTTTTTTCAGTTATTGCATTCTGAATACCAAGAATTACCTTTGTGAGGACCAAGTTCTTTTCATTTTCAATTCCTGTAGTTATTAAGTATAAAAGCTATCAGTTTCTCCCTAAAGTTTATCCCCTTCACGCAAATAGCCCTTTTTTAGACAGAAAAAATGAAGGAATAAAGTTTTTCAGGTGCTGTGGAATTCCTCTGGATCAAAGGACTAATGTGAGCAGGGTCTGAGCCATCCCTAGCAGGGTTGGAAGTTCCTCCCTCTGAAACAGGCAGCAGAGATTTCTGCCCTTGGTTTCTAGGCTGGTCTGGCTCTCTGCCAGAGCTCATCTCTTTCTCTCAGCCACTGGAGGGCTCTCCTAATTCTTCATTACTGCAGAGGAAACGTCTGATTGAGTAGATTGAGTACAGAAAACCTGCCTGTGGTTACCTGAACACAAGATCAGCAGCCGTGAGAACAGGAAGAGTTCTCCGCTTCACCCAGAGCTCCGCATGTGGAAAAAGATGCATTTTACAGCCCTGTCTTTGGCAGCAGAAAGTGTTGCTACAGTAAGAGATGAATTTCCCTGAAGAGAGAATTTCCTTTTCCACACAAGTTTATGAACTGCACAGGAGATTTCAGGTTTAAGATGGCCAGCAGTGTTGGCCTTCATCACCCATTCCTCCCCACGCCGCATCGTTTCGCTCTGAAATCGCTGCACAACTCAATTCCTTTTTCAACTAAGTGTGATTTCAGCCCTCTGCCAGCTCATTTCTAACTTATTTCCCACCTCAATACCAATTTCCCGGGCTGGTTCAATTTGCTCTTGATGGATCAATCATCTTATCCTTTTCATATTAGTGCTGCTCCTGTGGAAAGAGGAGCTTGTTTAAGGTTTTCCATTCCCCTGTGGGAAGAGGGATGTTCTGTCCACGCTGCTCTGAGTGCCTGCAGACTATGGCCAAATGAAAATTTCTGACTGTTTCTTTTCCCCCTGCTTCTTTTTGATCAAAAGGGCTGAGTTAGTTAAACCTAAATTGTTTTGTGGAAACAGAACGATTTTTTCCTATCTTTCTTTAAGGCCGTGTCGAGTACCAAAATAAAACACAAGCAGCTTTGATTGCCCCAGAATAATAATTTGGGATGAACTTTCCCTTGTGATGAAGCAAAGTCAGCTGTACAGCCCCATTTCACTCAATTCTGCCCTACACCTCTCACCCACACTCTCAGGTATATCCTGAATCAAAATCAATCCTGTCCCCACCACCTCGGGAGGGATGTGGATTTTGCCTTTCTCCTGGTATGGCTTCTCTGAGTTACCTTGAATATTTGTAATTCTAAGTGAGATATAAACCAGCCAGCCCATCAGGCATAGCAGAAAATATTTCATTTTCCATGAATTAGAAGGAGCTTTGAATAAAGAGCACCTGGCTGTGGTCATTTTATCCCAAATCCTTTGAGATTGTCTAACACAGATAGAAAAAATACCAGTGATAACGGACAAATGGATTTTCTTGGCCTCTGTGACTCTGCTTATGCTTTGAATATAAAATTAGCTAGACTTGGGCTGAAACATCCTAGGGGTCATTTAAATTGCACCTTAATTATTTAGTCTGAATTGTAATGGGTTTTTAGTTTGCCAGGTGACAGAAAATGTAGACAGAAGAACAAAGGTGTAAAAGTTTGAGCAGGAATTTACATCTGTTTCATAGATTTTTTTTAATAATCTGAAGTTTCCTGAACGAAATAAATGGTTGGGATCCTTATATTTTAGATGTTGATAAGTGTTCATGGCCAAATTGGACCTCTTGGAGACCTGTTCCAACACTTGCAATTTCCTAGAAGTGGAGCCTGAGGTGTCTGACTTACCTGTGGTTGTCTAAATTATGTATATTTAACTTTTTAATGCTGAATTATGTTTTCACCTCTATTTTTTATTTTAGATATTTAGCTTTATTTCTATTTCTGTTACTATTATTATTGTTATTATTAATTACATTGGAACTATATGAACTTTATGGTCCTTTGCAAATCATTCTGTGATTATGAGCAAAGGTTATTCTGCAACACAGCCCTGTGAGTTTAACATTAAAATTCCACTCTCCACAGAAATCAACAACTGAGTGTTCCCCCACACCAAGAAAGCCATGATTTCATTTGAAATAATTGATTATTTTATGGAGATGGAGGAACAGCCCAATTTACCCTCTTCAGATAAAAAATAACCATCTCCTTATAAGAAACTTCTTATATAAAAGAATGAGCAATTTGTGGTTTTTAGAAGAAAACACCACCCCTCTTCAGCAGAATTATACTGGTTTTATGGATTATGTTCCCTAAAAGTCTTTGCTGGAGGAAAAATCTGCAGAAAATATAAACCAAGCAGTCCATAAAAAATTGATAGATGGGCACTGCTCATGCCAGCACTCCTCTGAGTTGCAGCTGATGTGGCTGGGATCATTTGTCTCAGTTTATAGTCTGCAGAGTAGCTGTCAGGGGCAGAGAACTCTCCAGGTTGCCTTAAAAGTCAAAAGGGATCCACTCTGTGAAGTCAGTGGACTCTCTGGGATGATTTCTGCTCCATAAAGAAGACACTTAAATTGGATCAGATAAATTGTCTTCTAAAATGTCTCTTTCTCACCATTAACAATAAAGACAACCTGGGCTGACCTGCTCCCTGGGACGTGTCTGTGCTATAAATGTCTGAACGGAGGGAAAGGAATTCCATCTGTCGGGAAAATAAAATTGAAATCAGGCCTGGAAGAGCCTTCCTGTAAAAACAGCCTCAATTTGTGCAGAGCTGAAAGCTTCCACTGAGGCTTTGCTTCAGCTTTCGTTGTTTGCACAGTTTTGTGTGCTGATCTTTATCGTGGCTATGCAGGACTCCTGTTCCCAGCCATGACATCCCAGCTCTGGGCTCCCCAGCACTGGAAGGACCTGGAGCTGGTGGAGAGAGGGCAGAGGAGGCACCAGGATGAGCAGAGGGATGGAGCAGCTCTGCTGGGAGGAGAGGCTGGGAGAGCTGGGATTGCTCAGCCTGGAGAGGAGAGGCTTTGGGGTGAGCTCATTGTGGCCTTGCAGGGCCTGAAGGAGACATGGAGAGAGGCTGTTTACACCAGCTGGAGTGCCAGGACAAGGGGGAATGGCTTCCCCCCGCCAGAGAGCAGGTTTAGATGGGATATTGGGAAGAAATTCCCTCCTGTGAGGGTAGGGAGGCCCTGGCACAGGGTGCCCAGAGAAGCTGTGGCTGCCCCTGGATCCCTGGAAGTGTCCAAGGCCAGGCTGGACAGGGCTTGGAGCACCCTGGGATAGTGGGAGGTGTCCCTGCCCACGGCAGGGGGAGAACTAAATTGTCTCTAAGATCCCTTCCAACCCAGACCATTTTAGGATTCTACAATTTGTTTTTATCAACCAGTAGCACCAACTAAGAGGCAAGCGAAGAGATAATTAGAATTAATGAGCTGTGTCTTAAAACTGCACCTCGCTGACTTCACAAATCCAGAGTTTGTGCTGAAGCATGTGGGAGGCTGTAACAAACCAACAGCACTAAAACAACCCATTTTGCCCAATTTTCTGGATCCAGTAGGAGTTGAACTGGGTCAACTCAGGACCAAGAACTAAATGTTGCCAGGTTCCTACAAAGCACTCAAAAAATACCCAGCTACTGCAAAGTGCTGAGTTGGGGGATTTTCTGCTGAGTATCTTCCATTTGCATAGCAAAGAGATTTTAATTTTTCAGCATTTACACTTGTGAATGTAATGCAGCCCATCAGTTTGGGGCAATGTAATTTTAAGAGCAGCAGTTAAGAGAAGAAAAATCTCATTGAAGCTCATCCTTTCCAGAATAAATACAAAGGGAAGGAAGGAGGCAAACAAGCAACTATAAACTCTTAGTGTTTAAAGGATAAAATTCTCCTCCATTCTGATTGTGTTGAGATCTGCAGTGTTTATCCCAAGAGACATGCTGATCTGGTTTAGCTTCTAGATCCCATCCTAATGAGAAAATGAATCCTAACAATAAAAGTATGATTTATAACCACGAGACAGATTTGCAGTTTCCATCTCTGAGATTAGAAATGCCCCAGAAAATGAGAACTCATTGGTCTCCTAAAAGCTTTCATTAATGGGCTGAAACATTAAAAAGAAAGGAAAAACTATTAAAATAGAAAGCAGCTGGGAATTTACAAATGCAGAGTTTACATGGATTGCAAAGAAGCAGGTATAGAAAATGAATGTTTCCAAGAAGAGCTGGTAACCTTCCTGCAAGGAATGCAAATGCCTGCATGAATCAACTTATTTCATCCTGTGATTTGCTCCTAGCAGGAGCCAAACCTCTGGAGATGCCTTTTTCTCCACACTGACTGTAAATCAGTGAAGACCAGTGGCTGGGTTAGAGACAGGCAGACCCTTGGGTGACCTGGCCCTCTCCAGGAAGACAAAATATTTAGATTGAAGTACAAATGGGCCAGAAACAGACTCTGCTTGGGCCAGAAACAGACTCTGCATCTTTTTTATCCTTGTTCCATCGCCTACAGGCTGCTCCCTTCCCTTTGGACATGTGTCCTCCTCTCCCAGCTGCAGCAACACACCCAGCTCTCCCTGGCTTTATCACCTGACTCAAACTGCCCCTCTCACAGCTGACAAAATGTTTTTGGAAATGTTTTCAAAGAATTCTGCCTGCACTTTTACAACTTTTCCAGTTCTAAGGAGCCAGAAGTCTGAGTAGCTCCTTGCTTTATGTTTCTGAACTACATAATCTACACCAAAGCGTGCTGATGACACAAAAAATGGTGTCTTTCCAGCATTAAAGTAGATTCCTTCATCATGAATCACCAGAAATGGTCTTCAGTGGCACACAAATTGTGGAAGCAGAAGCCCAGAGCCATGGAAAATAAATGCTATATGCCAAGTAGCAAGTGATAGGACAAGAGGAAATGGCCTCCAGCTGCAGCAGGGGAGGTTTAGATTGGATATTAGGAAAAAATTCCTCATCAGAAGGGTTGCAAGCCATGAGACAGGCTGCCCAGGGAAGTGGTGGAGTCACTGTGTGGATGTGGCTCTTGGGGACATGGTTGAGTGCTGGGCTTGGCAGTGCTGGATTTGTGGCTGGATTTGATGATTGGGAAGGTCTTTTCCACCCAAATGATTCCAGTAATTCTAGGATCATTCTTAAAAATGAACTTGCTGCTTTCCCTAATTGAACCCCTGTTGTTCAGAACAGCATTTTCCTTGGGTATTTACTATTCAGATTATGAGAGAAACACACAAAAATGCAAGCCAAGGGCTACAAAATGTTGATGACACCTTAATTGCCCTAAATGAATGTAAGCAGAGAAGAAGACAATAAAAAAGAGGGGTAGAATTATCTTCTCCTGATTTTAGGCATCCACAGTGGAAAGTGAGTTTTATCCTGGCTACTTTAAAGTGTGTAAACGTCTGAATTTACTCAGACAAGCCTCTAATTTCTAATAATTTTCCAATCATTTTCTGATTAGACATAATGTAAAGAAATTGACTTTAAGGCCATTTTTTGTTTATGGATTTAATATGATTTTTTGGCATAGATGGATTTCCCAAGCATGTAAAAATTTTTCCCTTGTTAAAGGAAAACATTTACACTTACAGAAAACAAGATTTTAAAAAAAAATCTCTAGCAGTAACTGTTGAAAATTAAACACATTCCTAAAACTGCATGATTTGGAGTTTCCTAAATGTAAAAGTTGGTTTACTCTCAGTTAGGCAATGACTAGCAACCAGAAGTATTAAGATTTTAAGTAGATTTTGTTTTCTAAGTTTGTTTTTGCCTCTGGGAAGTTTTATATTATCATTGCCATTGTGTTGGAAATTCCTAAGCAGAAAGGAACAGCAAACACTCTGCCTGTAATTGTTTTTTGTGCTTGGAGATCCCTCAGTACATCAGGGGAACTGAAGGAAAATTTTTATTGGAATATCCCATGGCAGCTGCTTCTCCATGAAGTTTTAAACCACCGAGCTTGTGCAGAAATGGCAGCAGGAGAAGAAAATCTTAAGAAGTTTATGGATAGCCATCCATTCCCTGACCTTCAGGGCAAAGTCCAGCTCCAGATCCTGCTCCACCTCATCTCCACCACCCCCATCTTTCTCACAGCCCAGCAGGCTCTGCAAAATGGGTAAGGACTGGTGGGGACACCTAAAAATCTGCAAGAAGATGTAGAGGAGGGCCTGAGGGTCCAAAGAGGAGGATGGAGTGGGAGATGGATGTCACATCTCAGGAACTGTGAAGGAGCAGGAAGGAGGAGGAAAGAGAGTACAGGAAAAGTCTGGAGAAGAGGGGAAAGACAGAGACTCATCTCTCCCCCAGCTGCTCAGCCCCTCACTATCCAGAAGTTTCCAAATGAGCACTGACTCTTTACTGTCTCAGGAACAGGGTATAGAAGGTGAAGGAAAACACTGACTCAGACTGCACTGACATGAGGAGAAATATAAAAAAGAGCTTTGGAATGCAGCACTTCTGCTGCTTTTTCACGGGCACCCTGAGAGATGGCAGGAGGAGAAGTGCTGGAGAGACCACAGGCTGTCATGGTAACAAGGTTACAAGCAGCACTTCTGTCCCACGTTAAACCCCCTAACTGCGTGTGCTGAGGTGTTTGGGCAAATTCTCTTTGAGGCAAATCCCACAGGTGACCCCTCCCAGGCTCTGTGCCAGAATATTCTGCAGCAGCTCACTGGGGTCTGCCGGGACCGAAGTGACTCAAGAGCTTTCTTTAACTCACTTGGGCTGTCTCAGTTTTCCTTGTGAGCTTTGACCACGTGTTTGAGACTTTCCAGCTACTGCTCACATCACACAAAGGCTGCTCAGTGAGCAGGTAACACTTTGGACTGCCCACGTCCTTATTCTCTCCCATGACAGCCTTGCCCACCTTGTCCACCAAGTAATTAAGTGAATATATTTACCCTATGAACACACCCACAGGCAGGGCAATCCAGAGCATCACCATCAACATTTCCACATCAATCACCAGCTCTATCCACGGCACAGATGAAGATGACAGATGTTTTTATAATGCTGGTCACTGCTAAATACAAACTTTTTAAACACCTTCTTTTGTAGTGCATAAAGGTGTTTCTACAGCACAGAACTCGCCAACCACTGTCAGTGTCATAACATTTTATCCACATTAAAATATGTAAGTGACACATTTCATCTAGGAAGAGAGTGATTATTAGGGCATGGGGCAGAGACAGGAATTTCAAGCCCAGCTCCAGATAATGCTGGGATGTTGGACAAGTTATCTCCATACCCTTACTTGAGCTTCCAATAATCACTGCATTATTCATTGTGAACACCTCAGAACTCCCTTCTCCAGAATCATTACTTCTATTCCCTGGAATTTCACACCAACCACCAAAAATTCAAATGGAATCCATTCTTTTAGCGTGGATTATAACTCTGAGCTTCCCCTTTGGTGCCTTCAACATTTCTGAAGAAGATGAAATGAAGATATCGACACTTAAGAGCTGCAGCTAAAAGCAAGAGCAGTTGCATCAATCAATTAGAAAGCTCTCAGGTTGTGTGTGGGCTTGCCAGGCTACCACAGAATATTTAAAACTTTTGCAATGCAGAAATGTCAGCTGCTTGCTTTTAATTGCTCTGGGTTCAGTCCCAACCAAGTACTGCAGGCAGCCTGCAGAGAGAGAACGCCTCAACTTCTGATATTCCTCTGGTGATTGGCTTTGAATTCTTGGCAAATCATTTCAGTTCTCATCTCTCACCATACACAGAACACAGGTAAAAATATCCACCCCTCGGCTTCCATGGGTTCTGCTTTTGCTCCGAGTTTTTAAAGTTTTAAACTACGCAAAGTTAACCGGAATGAAATATTTCTCTTTGTTGTAACACTGGGAGAAGGAAGCAACTGCAAAATTGTGGACTTAAAATAACCCACCACAGTCAGGCCTCCTGCAATGAGATGGAGAGTTACAAAGTGCTCTGAAATCTGCAATGCAGATCAAAAATCGAGTATTCTTTGCTTGTTCCATCTGTGGACTATGGGACTGCAGAAAAACAAGGTAAAAGACACCATGTAATGCTGCATAGATTTTTTCTCTCCTGTGTGTTTTCCCCAATCAAACAGACATGTTTATTTCATTTTCTTGTGGATATTGATAAAATTCTGATGATTTTAACAGAAAAACAGAAGACCTAATCATTTTTACTGTGCATATTTCAACTGCTGCCCCTGAGTTCTCTGTCTCCCTGTTGAAAATGGTCATAAAATCTTATCCTCCAGGTAGGGGAAATAATAGCCAAAAACTTAATAATATGTATAGCTACATTAATTTTCATTGACATCTTGTAAAAAATAATTGCTTTTTTAAAAAGTACATCTACTGGGTCAATTTCTGTATCACTTATCTCAGACATTTGTAGCACAACAAGCTATTTTATAGCAACCCAAAAAACTGTATTTTTTCTGCTAATAAGAATTTTATGTTTGGATCTGAGAAGGTTTCATAAGAAATGAAGTAAAAGAAGAACAGTAATCCATCAAAACAATGTTAGAGAACACCAGCCACATCTGAGTGAACTGGGCACTCATCCAAGCAGAAGTGACAAGCACTTTAGGTGGCAACTGTGGCATTAAAATAGCATTTCCCTCCTCTAAGACTTCTAAAACTTCTAGGAGTAACAGGGAGAAAAAATTGGTGAGCATCCTCCATAAATAAATGTGTAAAATGAGTTTATTTATCCATGAAGAAAATGGAGATCTGTGCAAAGTTTAAAATTAACTCGAACTAGAGAACAGATACATTTTTCTGCAGAGAAGACAGCAAAAAGTACTGATGATATCCTAAATCCTAGAACTGAGAAGTTTATCCACTGATTACTGGAAGGACAGTTTCAGCATAATGACACTTTTAATTTCTAAAATAAACTGAAATATAATAATATATATTTATATGTGTATATTTTTATACATATATAGGTGTAGGCATATTTAACAACCTACAACAAACTGCTCAGATAAGAAGACATCCATCTCAGTCAGAAATCTTGTGTTTAGTTGATACAATTTCAAAGCCCTGAAGCCCACTGAGGTGTGGCTCCACGCTAAGGATTCATCTGAAGATTTCACGCCCACATTGTCAGGGATGAACTCACCAGCACTCTCCTTGAACAGATTAACACCAAAATTGCAAATACATCTCACTGCTGGTATTAACCCTTTCCCCTTTATTTACACAGAAGGCAGAGAGTAATAGTCTCCCACCTGCTGTGGAATTACCTCAGGGATACTTTCAAAGAAAGAGCAGGTTCTTAAGGGAATGATTAATTTCCTGTAACTCTGGATATTGCAAAGCAGGCATCTACAGCTGAGCAGGCCTTAGGCTGCCTTTCAACTCAGTAAATAAAAAAAAGAACCAGGCTTGTTTAAAAATACCAGAGCAGCCCTTTTGGTTCTGCCTGAGGGTCTACCTACTGCATCTTCCAGTCTCAGCAGTGGATATTTAGGGAACAACAGGGACACGGGAGATACATGAACACTCTCCCAGCCTCCACCTTCATGCCAGAGGATTTCCTGCACAGGACCAGGTTTCTCTGGCATGGCAAAAACGCCCCATGCATTTCACAGCAGGCCAGAGTTCAGCTTCTAAATGCTCAGCCTGATGTACCAGGGACATCTGCTCAAGGTGCAGAGTCCAGAGGGTGAAGAGGGAGCCTTGAAATCAGACTCCAGTTCCATATCAGTGGAGCTGAGACACCACCCAGCATTTTATACCCTCTGGAATCTGTTTCTCATCTGTGTCACCTCTTAGCTACTGGTATGTGCAACTTGAAACATCTGCATCTATAAACAATCCTTTTGTCTGACCATTTCTGCACAGCAGTAGCACGACCAAGACAATGAATCTGCTACAAATAAAGATGCACAGAGGGTCAAGTGTTGAACAGTTCAAGTCCGAGTGGCTTACATAAACCATGTTAACATTTTCCATTATCTCTTTCTTATACAGCCAGGGTCCACCCTCTGACAGTTTAATGAGGAAGATGAATGCCTGGAGGGGAAAAAAAACCCCTCATAGTTCTTATTTCTGAAAATAAGAAATTTCTCAGAAAACTGAGAAATACAGAGCTGGAGGTTTACAAGTTGCTTTGCATTTTGACAAGATTCAGTGCTTAACTATTTTTGTGTACATGGACAACAGGCTGCCCAGGGAAGTGGCTGTGTCACCAGGCTGGAGGTATTTAAAAGGTGTAGGTGTGGCACTTGGGGACAGGGTTTAGTGGTGGACTGGGCAGTGCTGGGTCAAGGGCTGGACCCAATGATTTTAAAGGTCTTGGACAATTCTGTTGTTCTGTGGTTCTGTGACTATACAGTAAGATCTCATCTCAGGGCTCAAGGCCAAGGCCAATTAATTCCCTGCATAACAGAGTTTATTCATCAAAGTTCCACCAAGTGATGCAACTCAGAGTTGAACAAGGAGCTGCCAGCTACAACCTCACAGCAGGTGATTTCCTCTAGCTGAATCTCTGATCCATTTTCTGGGTTCAGACTCTAGTCCAGGGTAGGCCAGAACAGCACCTGCAAATATGAAGCATCCTTTCACTTTCTCCTCCTCAAACCAGCCACTGGTGGATTCTCAAACAGCTTTGGGCACATCCTGAACACACCAAGAACACCTGGTGACCTGGAGGTCACCCTCTTTTTTGCTGTCAGTAGTTGCTAGTGAAGAAAGGCAGCACTGGAGGTAGGATCTGACACATGGAGGCCTCAGCCAAAGGGAGTTTACCCTCACTGAGAAATGGATGGAGCTCAGCCTCACCTTGGGCTGGCCCTGTGGCAAATCTGGCTCTGAGTGTGGCTCAGGACAAGCTCCAAAAGAAGCTTGGAAACATCCAGTTGGTCCAAAGCAAGGAGACAAAGATGAGACCACAGCTGTGTGTCACACCTAGAGGCTCATTCCTAAGATGGAGAGCCAACTCAGCCATGGCTTCATGAGCTCTTGGGTGTTTTACTGAAATCACAAACAACAACAAAAAACCTGCCTGTTCCACCCAACCTCTCCCATTTCCTAATAACAGATATCCTGCAGCACTGTAGATGCTGAACATCCTTTGGAACCACCCATCCTTCAGAATAGTGCAGTCTGTAGTACCACCGGTGGGTTTACTCTTCCACTGGCCACAGCCCTTGAAGGGCTCATCATTCCCCAAACCCAGAGAGAAATGCTGATTTAAAGGAGTTTTTTCATTTAGGAGCAGACACACTGACATGATTCTGTGTGACCAGAAAAGGCACTTGATCAGTTCTGTAGAGAAAACGACAGTGTGTGTTATTATCTATCAAATGTGCAAAAAATGGTATCTAATTTAGAAACCACATTCAGCAAATGGTGTTTATTGTGCCCATGGTATGAAACCAAAGACTTGGTATATTTGATGGAGTGGGGCATTGTAAGTCACTACTGTTACTACTGGGTCTTCTGGGAACGCAGCAGGCAGAAGGGACAGAGCCAGGAGTGAGGTGTGCCACCCTTCTGAAATGTGAAACAAATCTCAGTGCTGTATTCCCAGGGCTTTGACATCCCTGTATAATGTAAAATCCAAGGGCAGATGAATTCTTTTGGTCCTGCAAAAGCACCTTTCAATGGGATCAAGACACTGAGGCAACTTATTGCTGAAACATGTTTCACATTTAGCATTTTACAGCTTCCTTTACACAGCTTAGAGATTTGCTGTTGTAAATTTGAAAGAACTCATCAGCCTCTGGACACCTGGGAAAAATGTGGGAACCTTTAGATATGTTTATCTAACTCATCCATAAATTGCTTACCCAAAAAACAAAACCCCAAACCTGAAATCCCAAACCACTCATAAGTATTTTGTTTCTACAGCAAATGTAGAAATTAGATGTGGTGCTTAGAGACATGGTTTGGTGGTAGACCTGGTACTGTTATCTTAATGGTTGGAGTGGATCATCCTAAGGGTCTTTCCCAACCTAAATACAGAATAATTTGATTTGGAAGGAACCCGTAAGGATCACAGAGTCCAACTCTTAAGTGAATGGGCCATTCAGGGATCAAACCCACAACCTGGCATTATTAAATTATACTTTCACTCTAATAATCCTCTCTAGTGGACCACAGAACTTGTTGGACTGTCTACAGTTTCCTAATACATGAAGGATTTTCCATCTCCTCAGTTTGGAACTGCACCAGACTCTAAAAAATGCAACTTTTTAAATTACAAGGGCAGTAATACCAATTGTCCAACAGCACCCAGTGGTGCCAGCTTTATTTTGGGAAGCACAAGCAAGCAGGGCTAGCTTGCCTGGTATGTCATTTGGGGCAGTGGGAAAGTGAACCAACATCATCACCTCTATTTAAACAGTGTGGTGCAACATCTGAAAATAGGAAGTGCTGGGAAGGCTGCTGGTGCCCAGCCCGAGTGGTGACCGTGCAGACATCAATGCCAAGGTTGTCTTTCTGCCTGGGAGCAGTGCCTGGGTGCTGTGATGTGACCCTGCCCCAGGCAGCTGCAGGAGCAGCGTGGGGAGCTGCAGCCAGCAGGCTGACACTGAGGCAGTGAAAATAAACAGCCCATCCAAGTCTCACTCTAAATGGGACTGCTCATTGATGTGACCTGCTGGGAAAATCAGAGGGGAAGCAGTGAGGATTGCTGCCATGCCATTACTCTGGAGGGATATTTAGGGGTGTAACGATGCCAAATCTTCTGTTTCCAGGAAAGAGAATAGTGTGATGTACAGAAATAAATAACCCCTGGAGCAGAGAGGGGCTCACCTTCAAAGTTTGGGATGGAAAGCAACTTATCAAAGATGCTTGTGTGTCATAAAACTTTCATCCACATTGATCCAAGAATGATTGAAATTGACTATTCACAACTAACAAGTCAGCCAAGAAGAACACTATTCATACATTCCCAGTTTTGTGTTTCTGTAAGTGCTGGAGATGAGCCTCTAGTATAAAACATTGTCCCAGAAACTGGAGAAAATATGGCAATCTCCAAGTGATGTCAGGTCAGCTGGAGACTTGATGAGCATCTTTGATGAGCTGTGGATCCATCCCTGGATCCATTCCTTCCACACCCACCAACCCTTTCCTTAAACCACAGCTTCCCCAGAGACTTGAGGAAACTACACAGGAGTGGTGTAAGCCTGGATTTGTGCAGGTGGAATCCTACAGCACTCAGAATCCAGATGTTTACACCTTTTCTGTGAGACAACACCTTTTCACTGAGAAGTGACCAGAATGAGGCCAAGGAACCAGCCCCCAGCTCAAGAGGATCCAGTCACCAGGAGGAATAAATAATTTTTCCTTCCAGTAAATCCCAGGACTTCTTGAAATTAAATGCATGACACCTAAATTACTGCCTCTCTTTTATTGGATTGTCTGAAAACACTGAAACACAATAAATGCAAACTGCAGCTTTCAAAGTGACTGAAGGGGAAGAAAAAGAAGAAAAACAGAATGTAATTCCTTTCCTGATACAGCACAGTGGCATTGGCCATCCACATTCTGGTTTATTTTATTGGAAAAAAATCATGTTTTCAGACCTTTTGACAAGGTCTTAAAGATAGTTTGGTCAAATGTGTCAATAGAACAAATAGGGGGATTGAAAGATTTCCATGCAGATCAAAATTAAGTAGGATCAGACATAAGCCAAGACTTGCAGTCCCTTGTGGAAACACATAAGATGGGAAAGTAAAGGGATGTGAAGGGAAAAAAGCACAAACACATGGAATATCAGTGTGATATTCCCTCTTTTCTCTAAGCTCCTATAAAAATTCAAGCTATAACTCAGTGCCTGTATCATGCAGATATATAGAATTACAGCCACCTGCTCATCCTGGATATCACTGTCCTTTTAGTCAAACCAGAACAGGAGATTACAACATCAGAAACAGCTGAGTCCCCTAAAAAGAATAAATTCTGCCATTTCAACCAATTCCTCTTATATATGAAAGCAAATTAATAATTAAATACAATTTTTCTTCAGGTTCACAAACACAAACACACATCCCCATCTGGAGTGGTGCATCCCCCAGCTCTCTGGATTGTTTTACAATCCCAGGAATTCCTGCTAGGCCATGGCCTTTGTGAAGGGAGTCTGATGGTGAAGTGTCCCCTGACCCCACACCAAGGACTTTTGTGTGGCCAAGGTGGGAGCAGTGACCATGTTGGGTGGGGAATGACAGTGGGAATACTCAGTCATTCCCTGACAGCCCTGGAACACTGTTACTGGAATTTTTAAAATTCCAGTAATTACCTACCCAGATTGTGGCCAGGATGGAACTTTAGATACCTACAGCAAGTGTAGTATGAATATTGATATCTTGGCTCAATGTCTGACTGCTACAGTTTTATTAAATTCTATTAACTCTCCCTGTAAACGTTAAATTAGTCAATGATTAAGGGCTGCTAAAATCACCTGAAAACTGTGAACAAACCTCAGACTGCTGCTGGTTCAGAAGCTGTGTAAAAATTCCATCTGGGGTGACCTGGTGTTTTAACAACATCCTATTGAAATCACATTTTGCTGGTGCATTTGCTGGTGGTGCTTTAGCTGATGCTAATTAATTACACATCATTAATTAGTGTAATCCTTTAGATATAAACTATTGAGCAGGTCTAAGACTAAGGCTGGGCTGAGCTGCACCTAAGCTCTGTCAAAAGTTTAACAAGCAAGGAGGGGTCTGCTCTGAGCCTTGTGACTCAGCAGAAGGGTCCCTCTCCCCCTTTTGCATTTTTCATCTTGGTGTAAATAATTTTATCTCAATTCTAACTCCTTTTTCCTTTGTGTTTCATGCAAGTAAGAAGTGATGGAGTGGACCTTGACACTGAACTTTGCTAACTCCCACTGTCAGAAATTCATGCTAAACATACTTTTGATATTGGCTTTGATGGTGATTCTTTAATAACCTAAACCACACATGGACAGCACCATCAAGCTCAGGAACTGAATCCAAGCAATTCTGAAGGTGCCATCCAGGGATTTTTCAAGGAAATGATGCCCAGAAGAGAAAATGAGTTATGTTGCTTTCCAACTCTGAAAAAGTATTTCTTGGTTTAAATCACTTCGGAATGAATTTACAATGTCATTTTCTCAGCCATTCTGTGAAATTACCCATGCATTAAATTCTCAAAAGCATTTTATGCCATCTGTTTGGGATACTTAGTGTGAACATATTTGGGGGGTGAAATTAGTAATTATAAGAGGAGGAAATTAACATATTGGACTAATTAACAGCATCTTCTGGAAAAGAAACAGGGAAGATAATGAATTACAAAGCTTAATGTTTACTGTTCTCCCAGCTAAATAAAGATTGTCCAATATGGCTCTCCTTGGGTTTCTTTTCTTGATTTTTTTTTCCCTTCTAAAATATGATGTCTGCACTGTGTCAAAGAAGAGGAGCCAGAGAGAAGAGTCAGACCCTGCAGGCTCTGTGGTGTGGTTCTCTCCATCCTCTCTGCTGAATGGAGCTCACCAATGTTCCCATGTGACACATCCTTGTCGTTATCAGGGTTCAAAATGAGGGATGCAACACAGCTCACCTCCTTTGAGACACTGAAATGTTAGAGCAGACTTAGCCACAGGAGCTCGTTATCCTTGGATCCCAAGAAAGAAAAAGCATTTCATTTCTGCTCCATTTGAGGTTTTAATTTAGGATAACATCATGTTTTGGTCTTTAATTGTACCAACCAGAGCTTTACTGACCATGCAGAGGTGATAATTATACTGCAGACCTCCATTTTTAATGAGGAGGCTCAGAGCTGAATAGTCCAGACTGTTTGGAAGATCCAGTCTGCATGGAGCACAAACCCCACATGCCATGGCCAGAACCTCCACGTTCTTGTTGAGGATCCACCACACTGAGAAAAGAACATTGGTCCATGCTAAGCAAGTGAATTTTCGTCCCTAGGATGTCTCTAAGTTCACCTTATGCTTATGCCTGAGGCTGACCATGGAGCAGATTTGGGGTTTGCTGTATTTGGGGTTTACTATGTGTATAAACCCATTCCCAAAGCACAGGTTCACAGCATTTTGAAGTATCAAGTTATATTCTAAAAAAGCTGCAGGTTGGACTGACTCTATAAAAATCAACTCCCTTAATTTCAGGGTGTTGCTTTACCTCTGATCAGTGATACCTCCCAATGACAGTGGAATAGGAGAGAGGCTTCTGTGGCTTCTCCCTTCCCTTTTCCCACTAAAATTCTGTTCCAGTAGCCACACTCCACTGGAGAAGATGCCCTGTGTTCATGCACCATGAAAATAACCCAGAAAACTATATTTTTTCAACAGCTGAAAAATAAATTATTTGCTGACTTCTAAGACAGTCTGACATGAAATTAGTTTTTTTTTTAAAACAGAAGCTCTGCACAAGGAAAAACATTTCATGAATAAATGGCAAGTTTTACGATAATATTTACAAACACTTTCAAAAGGCAAAGAACACCTAAAAAAAGGTCCAAATACAGGATCTCATTTATCTTCCCTTTGTTTCCAGTTAAGGAATGGAATAGATGGTCATTAAATTGATATAAACAAATCTGCTACACGAGGCAGAGCTGCTCCCCAGAACACAATGGCACAAGGGGCAGAGCTTGGGCCAGATTCATAATACAGGTCAACACACCCATTTATATGCAAATTGAGGAGCAGGAAAGGCACCACAACTTTCACACTTCAGTCTCATATCTGGATCAGGTTATCACCCTTAAGGAATTGACAAAGTTGGAATAAAACACCATTGATCCAACCTGTTTTACAGAAAGTTTTTTAATTCCCTGAGCCACGTTTCCTTTGCCATTTCCCAGGGCTGGAGAAGGGGCTGAATGATAATACCTACATTATGTTTTAAATTCCTCCCTCCATGAAGATTCACCAGGGGGGAAAAAAAATGTGAAGAGGAAGGGAAGAAATTTAATTTTTCTCCTAGAAGCATCACTCATTTCAGCACACACCCCCCAAGTCATGCTGCAGAGGAGTGGCTCTGAGTGTGCTTCTCCCACTTCTGAAGCACAGCTGGATCCAGTTTCACATCTCTTACAGCATCATTTTTGTGCTGTTGTATTTCAGCCAAGAGTCAAGTGCTTTGTTCTGCTTCTAAAAAACTGGTCTGGATAAATGGACAAGACACTTCAACTGTACTAATCTTCAACTCTCATATCAGTCAGGAAGTACAGCTAATTTGACAGATGAGCCATGAGAAAAGGCTGTCATTAGTTCCCCCACAACTCTCTCCAGGTGTGTAAAACCCCAAGTTCTCTTTCCTCCTCACACCGCTGCACATTGTCACCAAGGAAAAGCCAAGGCTGGAGACAGTTTGTTTATCTCAGCAGGAAAAGATCTTCCTGGAGCAAGGACACTTTGAAAACGGATCCTCCAGTAACAGGAAGCCAAGAAGAAGTGGGGGAATAAATACCTGTGACATTGGTGCGGGCTGACAGAGCTTCGCAGTACTTTTCCAGCAGAACAGACAAGGGCAGGTTCACAGAGGATTCACAGTGGAGAACTATCTGCATAAACAAAGAAACACAGCAGGTCAAGCAGCAGCCTAGATCAGATCTCATTCAAGAGCACAACAACCCCCAGCAGTCTCAGAGCAGTTCCCATTCATCATTTCTTCAGACACACCCTGGCATCGAAGGTTTGTGGTTATATTGCTCAGCTCCAGGACATCCCATGGAATTCACCTGACTAATGCAGACAACTGCAAATTAACCACCTGTTCTGGATCTCTCCTTGTGGGAGCTGCTCAGTACCTTTAACAAAGCTCAGGATCCACTTTGTCTTACCTAAAAGCAGATGCCTGAAATAGCAAAGCTGAATCACATCCCATTAAAGATCATCTGCAGAGTTTTTTCAGTGGGCTTTTGGTGCTAAAGAGCCTTGCATATCCAAGAGATACAGCAATGGGCAAAGGGCAGTTCAGAGGGCTTAAGGAAGGTGTTTCCATGGAATACACAGGTTAATTGGACACTCCTGTAGGGGGTCCTGTGGCTCTTTTCAGCCAGTGAAAGACACACAAGTTCCTGACCCTCAGCATTCCAGGCCAAGCCTTCCACTGGGCAAGTAACAGTGAGAAAGAGCAGTAATGCCAACACGGGCACTTGGAGAATGCTGCAGGTTCAGTACAAGATGAAAGTACAAATCTTAGGAAACAAAGCTGAAAATCAATGGGGATATTTTAATTTTCACACTCAAAATGAAATTACTGAAGTGCCCAGTGCACAGGAGAGAAGCCCACAGAGCTGTACACCAAAATATAGAAGGAAGCTGGGATCCTGCTTGGAGCAAGAGAAGCTCTTGGAAAGCCCTTTAAGAAAGGCAGAATTAAATGTGGCAGGAAAATTCAGGAGTGACAAATCAAATGACAGAAAATTCCATTTTTTCAAACTATGAAACAAAATCCTCCTGACTGTTTCTGAGGAGGATATAAAGCCATGGTAACACACAAAATGCCTTTGCTTTTCTATTTACACAGAATGACTCCAACACAATTGAGGCAGCTTTTACTCAGGGAAACAACCTACTTCTTGAAGTTGATGTTAGATTTCAGTGCTCTAAGGTGTGTTAAGTGACTGAGGAGCTCATTTTATGTCACTGAATTCTCTGTCACTTAATAAAAAGGAGGGTGAGTGCTCATGACAATAGAATCCATCAGCAGTGTTGGTCTCTGAAGAACAACTGCTCTTTGTACAGCACCATTTTCTACCTATTTCTCACTTTGCTGTTATTTTACAAAATAGGAAGTGTTGAAATACAAACAGAAAGCCTTTCTCAGACTTCATTATTTCCATATAAACACCATCAAGGTGCTGCTCCTCCTCCAGGGAGGCTCAAAACTCCTGCCCCCCACGCCAAAACCTCCATGAATGGTGAGGTCAAGGAGGTAAAGGCAGTGGCTGACACAGCAGAGGTATTTCTTCCCTCCATCCCTCAGCCCTCTGCCACCTCCCAGGCCACAGCTCTGCCTCACTTCAAAGGAGAAACTCGAGCCACCCCCGTGTACTGTAAATACACCGCGGGTTCAGCTGTGCCCTCCCCAGGGCGATGGGAAAGAACACACAGAGGTCAAGCTCAGCCTGGGCAGGAGTAAGAAAGGTTAAATGTCACAGTGGCTTTAGGGTCAGCTCAGGTTAATTTGGCTACAGCAGAAAAGTGCCTTCCATGTATTATGTTACTTTTGGTTTCATTTTCTCTCCGCTAACCACAGTCAACAGCCTTGCTGTAGGCTGAAGTTCTTAAGAAAAAATTGTATTTAAAGCAGGCAAACACCAAAAGACTAAAAAAAACCCACCTCTTACAATAATAAAAACTAGTGAAACAAATTTAAAAAAAAAGAGGAACATTTCAGTAGAATTGTGAAGATAAATAATTTGGCCTATGACTGCACAGAAATTATATTTTCAAGTACTGAAATAATTAGTTTGGGTTACTAATGCATTACTTTACTCCAACTACATTTCTCTTAAAACAGCTATTCCATGACCTCTGCCCACCAAATTGGTTCTTTGCTGTGCTGCAAATTTACCTAAAACATGCACAGAAATGTCCAACTTAATTCCTCTGAGCCACTGTGGACATTTATGAACAAACAAAACTAATGTGCTGAGCATCACTAATGAGACTGAGGTGGAAATGAAACCTTTGCTTTCCAAAGCAGGGACAGAAAAAAATGCAGAGCCTTTGGTCAACTTCCCATTCACATCTGAGAGGACTTTGGGAAAAGGATGAATTGCTCTGTCTGCCTCTCTCGTGGGCATTTTGTGACCTTTCCCCTTGGTCATGGTCACTGCTCTTCATTAATTCATGACAGATCTTTATCTCTGTCAGAGGGCATCCACTGTGACACACAAGTGTTGCCTGCTCTCAGTTCCCACCAAATTTGTGGTTATCTCATCCAGGTTAGAGACCATTTGTAACTTTATTTTAAGAAGACTTAACCAAGAATCCTTGTTTGAAATACTGAGTCTCACTGTGTAGCAACAAAGAAACATAAAACCAAATGAACACCTGTGCTGTAAAATTCCCCTGCATGAGAGAGATTATTTTCTCCTCTCAAACATGGAAGAAATGGCTATAGGAATATAAAGGAATGGCTACAGGAATATAAAGGAATGGCTACAGGAATATAAACCAGCCCCCAGAGCTATGGGTAGGATCCAAAAAAGCCAATACAGCCATGGGGCCAGCACAGAGACACAATGGAGCATCTGGTAAGTTTAAATACCTCCCAGTAGGTAGCAGCAGAGTGGGTGAAGTCAGCAGGAGTGAAAGCTGAAGGGAAGGACTGAAGTGGGGAAGGATGACCCTCGACAGTGGAACACCCCTTGCCCAGGTGGAGGTGAGTCTGGAGGCAGTGGATGCTGCCAAACACAGGCAGATGCACACGCTGCCCTTTCCCATTCCCACACAAGAATTCCCAGATGCCATATTCCAGAGGTCTAATAAAAGCCAGCTGTTAGGCCTCCCTGTCAAACATCTGCTGGTGGCATGCTGAGAGGTGCTGACATCTGACACAGCCTCAAAGCAACAGAGCAAAAACTCTCTGCTAAAAAAATGTCGTTTCTAGGCTCCCGAGGTCCCAGAGAAATCCATCAGCATCTCATCAGAAAGCCACTCCCAGAAAAGCAGTGGGATTTGTACTGAATAGCCCAGACTTCAAAACAGAGAGAGAAGCAGCTGAGCTGCTTGCCCAGGGATTCCTTTGGAACTGAGGAAGAGAAGCAGGAATCCTCCAGATGCTGTTCATCTGCTGTATTTTAGATCTTTAAGTTGAAATTACCTCCACTGACTGCATCAGCTGTGTCTTATGCACTGCAAGGACAGAGTCACTTAGATGCAGCCTTCCTAAATTTTCTTTAGACACTACATACAAAAAGAGAGGTAAAAACATTCCTAGAAATGATGGCTGCAGACGACACGAGCACATCACCACCTTATAAAATTATCTGTGCTCTTTCTTTCACTGAGCAAGATGAATTGATCTCCCAACATGGAAAAATTTGGGAGTTATCAACCCCAAAATGTGCTCAGTCCACAGCTGACAAGGGCCTCCTTTGCCACAAAGAATGAAGTCTCACCCTGAATTATCCACTGTGCTCTCTATAAAGCCAAAGCACTTTCCACTCCGGAGAAACCACCTCTGGCAGTGGCAATGGATCATGTCAGGAAGATGCTCCTTCCTACCCTTCCTCTCTGGGAAGCAGCATCACTTGAGACTCCTGCAGCAACTTTTCCCATGGGTTTCTTTAAAATATCTGAGGCTGCAAATGCTACCTCGTTTCAACACCAAAATTGCAGCAAAACTGTCTTCAGCACACAGAAAAGCTGCTGCTTGGTAGCTTTGCCCCAGAACTCAGGGGAAAAAAGAAAAAAAAAAAGAGTGATAGCAAGAGAAAAGGGAAACCTGCATTCCTGCATTTAATTTTTAGTTCTTCAACTGGGCAATGCAAATAAATTCACTCCATCTCTGCAATGAGATTGAGTTTTCATCCCAACTTCTGGGATGGACATGCTCAGAACAGTGGCCCAATTAAAGGCACAAATTCTTAGTTTGTGTCCACAGAAGCTTGTTCTAGGGAAACACATCTTCTAACTTCACAATGAAAATGTAATTAGTGAAAGAGCTCAATGCTTGACAAAATCCATACTCTGTTTGAACACAGGTGAGGAGTTTCCAGGGCAGGTGGGAATCGGGCAAGTTCTACATCCCTGGTGTGGGGAAACAGATGCTTTGAGAGAAAAAAACCACCAGATATTCCTTGGAGTGCTCTTGTAACAAATGTCAGCATTCATCTGAGCAGCTCTTTCCTCCTAAAAGATGGCAACACATGGGAGAGAACGAGGAGAGCTGGAGTATTTGCTGACTCCTAATCAGCTGAAGGAATATGCACAATCAGAAGAGTGAAAGCTGCTCCTTCAGGACCAAAACAGAGATTAGCACAGGAGAGGAGGGGAAAGTCATCTTTCCTGTGGCCAGGATGGACTTATATCCACTGCCATGAAGTTATGTCATCCACAAGATGCATGTGAAAGAGATGCTTATTAAAGAACAGAATTAGAGTGTTGGAAATACTTTGCTTTTTGGAGAACCAAAAAGGTCAGCACTCTGCATCAAGATGTTTTTGGCCTTTCTCAACTTAAAATCGCTCGTGCAGCAGCATTTGGCAGTGTACAATTGTTTGGCTCTGCTCCACCAGAAGAGTAATTTCCATTTGGGATAGAAAGTCCAAATACAAGTTTTCACAGGAGCCTGCAACCTGAAACCTGAGCCAGCTAAGGTTACAGTAAAGGGAAAGACTCTGAGCACAGTTCAAGAAAAACAGGCTCCCTTTCAAGTCATCCTTCAGCACTTTAAACTCCTTCTGAGTTAATCCAAGTGGCCACATAAAACATTGCTACTTGCTAGAGAACATCAAATGCTCCAGGAGACACTGATCATGATCTTAGAGGACAGATGTATTCTGCAGCTCTTCCAGGAAGTCTGGAAGAAGAGATTAAAAGTCTGCAAGCAATGGGAATTAGGACCCCAGTTCAATAAAGCAACTAAACACAAGCTCAGTTCTAAGGCATGAAATTAAATCAATCTTTATGCAAAAATAAATTAAAAAAACCGTTGAGCATCTGCTACACTGAGCCCACCACTGAACCTCACTGTTGTCTTTGAAACTTGGAGACCTGCCTTCAGTAAGCACTGCCTACATGCTCTGCTGAAGAAGCTTTTAGAGGGGAGGTTCTTCATCCACTGAAAGCCACGCAGGTGCTGAGGGATTTTCTGAGCCTGGAAATACAAACTGAACCTGTTTAAGGCCACCCAGGAGCTGGACTTGTCCAGCCAGGCCTCTGAGCCCTCCCAAAGCAACCTGAGATGTTGAAAATGAGCGTAACAGCATTTGAGTCACAAGCTTCAGCTCTCCTGAAATAAAATCGTTTAATGGAAAGACTTTTCAATTTCACATTCTTAAAGGGCTTTGTTATTCATTCCCCACTCCTATGGATACCATATTCAGGGTCTGGAAGGGGAGCAAGCCCCTCACAGCACTCCTGCCTTCATGCATGTCCTCTCTTTAGGTCTGCACACCAAACCTGTGAGTAATTTTTTCCCACTCAATTCCTTTTCCTCTGAATCCTCTCAGCAGCTCCAATGTGATTCTTCTCACCCCTCTATTCCAGCAGGCTTGGCTCCAGGCTCTGTGATGCTCAGTGGAAGAAGGAAGCACTGTCAAGGAACAATCCATCACTTGTGCTTTAAAGATGTACTTCAGCAAGAGATAACTCACACCCTGGAGACAAAACACTCAGGGAATCCAGAGCAGCTCAAGTTTAAAAGTCATATTTACTCAAGTGAATGCCAATACCTCCCTCATCTGACTCTTATCTACACACAGAGCCTCTGCAAGGATCATTCAGCCATCCATTGCCACCACTGCCACTACACTTCCAAGGCTGCCCTTCACAGGCTCTCCCAGCTCCAGCTCAACAAATCTGAGCTCCTGATCTTTGTTTTTCAGGTCTCTGCCACCTGAAAAAGGTAAAAAAACCCAATCTGGATCAAGACTTTATTTATTCAGCTCATATCTGCTCAGCTTTCCATGGAATGCCAACAGTGGTACCTCTGTATGCTCCACAAAATGTTCCTCTGACCCAAGATTTCCTGGCAGGGATTTAAAAAGGAGCTGGTGAGGTGGCACTGGGTATCAGCAGTGAACTTTCTCTCCATCCTTCCTTAAACTCCTAATTCTCGGTCTGCAGCGCACTTTTAGATTTGAAAGCCAAGCATCACAGTGAAATTTAACTCCAGGTCTGGAATTATCTTTCACTACCTGAAGGGGAATCACAGACTCTTCTCTGAGAAGCCAGATTCCTCTCAGGAGCTGACAGCAGAGGAACGAGACAGGCATCATTCACAAGTTGAAGCGAGGGAAAATCTCACAGAATATAGAGAAAAAATGATGCACCATGACAACAACTGAGCATTGCAAAAGAGATGTTGTAAAAAGACATTTTGGAGATGTTGTGAGAGCTCCATCTTTGCAGATTTTCACAGCCTAACTGGATGAGAATGATTTGGTTTTGGAATTAACCCTGCTTTGAGAAGGTGAATGGACAAGAGACTTCTGGCAATCCCTTCCAGCACAGATAATTTTTTAATTCCTTGATTCTATACGATCTATAGTCCCTATGGTAAAAAGAATCACAGATAACAATTACTCCCCAAACCTTTCCACTGACAATGCAGTAAACAGCTTACAGACTGTATCTTGAAAAATAATCAGCAGTCCACAGGCTCTGAGGTTTCTTTCACTCATGTTTCTATGATTTTTTACTCTGTTCACATAATCATAATTAAAATATCATGCCAAATACTATGAGAAGACATTTTTTAACTATTTCTGTATTTGAAGATAGAATTATTTTTTTCTGTCTGAAGGAAAGTCATACTGCAAATCTGACAAGACTTCAAAATCCTCATGAAGACACTTGTTTCTATAAAGTAGGGGAGTCTTACACCTTGGAAGGCATCTCAAGTTCAAAGTGGACTGAACAGTTGATCTCCCAGCAGGTGAGTTTTGAGGCAGGACAAGGAAAGATCCTCAGTGCATCTGACTGGAAGCACACCTGGTCAAATTCTTCCC
Source organism: Notiomystis cincta (assembly GCA_013398075.1). Classification (NCBI taxonomy): domain Eukaryota; kingdom Metazoa; phylum Chordata; class Aves; order Passeriformes; family Notiomystidae; genus Notiomystis; species Notiomystis cincta. The sequence goes on along the minus strand of VZRX01017098.1, from coordinate 98,980 downwards.
TGAGCTCTGAGACACCATTCTCTGCAGCCAGAGGAACACTCCAGGCTTTGAGAGCAGCCTGGTCCCTGGCAGGGATGTTTGTGCACAACACAAGGAAGCAGTGGGAGAACTGTGCTGCTCTCAATGCACTGGAGAGAGGAAACAGCAAGGGAGGAGCTGTGATGGCCACACTGCCCAGCACAGCCCTGGTGTGGCTCGGGAGCCTCTGCTGGCATGAGCCCCCTGAAACCCAAGCCTTGCCTGGGGCCTGGGATCTGCTCCTGCCACTCAAAGGGAATCAATACCTCAGCGAGCAGCCTGGCTGGCAGCCCCACAGGAAACCTGTTCAGGCCCATCAGCACACTTCCTTCCCTTCCCTTTTGCCTCCTTTCCTCCTTCCTTTGTGCTGGAAAAGCCACCCCAGCCAGAGGACGGCACTTCCCAACCTGTGGCAGTGCAGGGACAACAGCACTGGGCAATTCCACCACGTGCCAGGCACCTGGGAACAGCAGCAGGGATTATCCCACAGCCCTTGGAGGCAAGTGGCTCCTCTCCAGTCCTCTGGCCCTCCAGCTACTATTACCAGGGCAAGGGTTTAGCATTGCAGTGAGGACAGCTAATGTATTTTAATCTCCATCTGCATTACTCACTAGTTACTCTCCCTGCAGACACCACCCGGAGTGGACACTTTTTCAGCCAGCATTATGCAGAAGTTTACAGAGCGTTAATTAGCTTTGTTTAATGAGTTTCACTTTCTTACAGCTCCGTGGAAGAAGTGCTTTTCACCTCGTGAATTATCAAATGGATTTTCGTTCTTATTTAGTGAAAACATGTTGAGTTTCTGTGCAAACACCTGAGGTTTAAGGGATGTTTGGAAATGCAGACTCCAAGTTCTCCACCCACTGAGCTCCACAACAGAGATGCCAATCTGGGGAAGGAGCAGCACGTTCCCTGCACCTGACTCAGTGTGGGCTCCCCTGCACAGCAGTGAGGGACTTGGGAGCCTGAGGTCAGGACAGGATGTTGAAATCCATCTCTGTGAAGTGGTTTTCTCCCTGCCTTCCACAGCCCTTCCCAAAGAGACCAGCCTTTGAGAAGATCCAGCAGAACACCTTGTGAGAGCCATCCAGATGATGCCAGGGCCAGAGAACTGAGCAGTGCTCACCACAGCACGTGCTCCATGTCAAAGAGCATTGCAGGAAGCATCGAACAAATATCCCCAAGCTGGCACCACGAACTGGAAATGAGATTTTTGTGTGTTTGGATGTGACTGATGAGATTCCAGCAGACAGTCACCTGAAGGACAGTTCTGTCCCTTGACTGATCTACTTTCTATTTGTCTGCTCTTGTAACAAGGACCACAGACAAATTTATCCAACTCCTCAGAGAATTAAAACACTTTTACGAAACACTAAAGAAAATTAAAACACTTTTACCCAACATTTGCCATCTTAAATCAAATACAGCTATTTTCAAAGCTGCTAAGATTAAAAGAATTATTAGCAGTAAAAGAAAGCAATTCTGTATAAAGAAATAGTTTAATAAAGCAAACCATCCCAGCATGTTTAGTTGCCATGAATAGAAAGATAAGGAGGCAAAGACAATGTTTATGCAATGTTTTGGCACAGGTCATTGAGTATCCACAGGAGGCAGGGAGGTGCCAGTGGCTCGCTGGACAGCTCCAGCTTTACATCCAACAATTCATGTTTGCACTTTAAGGAAGGGCAGACCACGGCTGGGATTAAAAGTGGTGTAAATGGAAAGAAAGAAGGACGTGGACACGATCTGTTGCAATTTATAGATATGGTGTGGAAGAAGAAAATTCCTGCAAAAAAGTCATCTGCTGGATAAACTTTTAATCTAGAGTAAATCAGCTTTCCCTCTAAATCTCCTCTGGGTTTGCAGTGCTGCAAAACCTGAAAGTAATATAAACTAAAAAGGAACAGATTCAGCAGCATGTGCAGCCTGTTGTTACCACCCACATTTCCTCACCTCCTCCTCTCCCCAAAAAATAAGATCTGCAGAGCTATTAAAAGTATCTAGAAATGTGCAAATGTTTGCTCTAATACAATATTTTTAAAATATTTGGTTTACTAATATATGGGGCAAAGTGAAAATAAAAAGAAAACAGAAAAACGCTTCCTTAAGAAGTCCTTATCATCCACTATACCCTGTTTTTCTCATCCCAGACCTCTCAGAGCAGCACATCAGCAGCAGGAACCAGCAGCATTCCCTGACACAAAGAGAGCTGATCACCAAATTCAAAGCAATGAAGAGTTGGCCCTAGAGGAAAATACCTCCCTGGGGCACTCATGGCCAGCCCAGAGCAATGGCAGCACAGCACTCTCCATCTAGGCCAATAAATCCAGCAGTGCAAGGGTCTGTTTTAACTCCTTAATCATTTCTACTGTTAAATTTTTAGAATGGCTCCTGGCCACATTTATGCCCCAAGCAATCTGGTGGTATCTCAAACAGTTCCCAGGAATGATCTGGGAGCCAGGGGAGCACCAGGGACCATCTCTGTGCACAGTCTGCACAGCATCTCCCTGGTTTAGAAGCTGAGGGAGCTCAATCACATGAGCACAAGTCACTCTCTGGCACTTCTTCTGAAGGCTGGAGAGCTTTCCTGGAGGTATGGATATACCCAGTGGAGTTAGGAGCTGTGAGGCTGAAATTAAAATTCTGCACCCGAGAATGCACTGCCTGCAAAGAGCTCCCTGCGCTCTCTTCCTCCACACCACACTCTGGTTTGGAATATGAAGGTCAAAGAGTTTAGAGGACTTAATCATGACTTCCTCTGCTCTTGACAGGATAATAATGTGTAAGCAGACGCCTTATATGCGCAAAAGCTAAAGCTGCTTTCTTGCTGGCTTAAGGGCAGGGATGAACATCATCACTGAAATGTTTTATGGCAAAACTACAGCCACCTCCCTCCAACATCCAGTAATTGCCATGAGATGGTTACAGACTAAAGCCTGGCAAAGTACTGCCCCAGGAAAGGCTTCTCCTGATGAGATGTTTATGCTGCATTAATTCACAATAGGGCTGAATTTTGGCAGCCTCGGACCAGGAATACAATTTAACTTGTCATCACTGGCTGATACACTCACACTGCCCCGGCTCTTTTAACAGCTCCAGGAGAACAAATAAATGATAGCAAGCTTTGCTTTTGATGAATAACCCCCTCTCCCCAAATTATGTGAACTTAGCAAGGACCTTATATAAAAATGTCATAAGACATTTGCCTTTGTTTTATGGTTTGTTTTTTGTTTCCCACATTCAGTTAAATGTGCTTTCAAGTGTATCACACGTCCAGAACCCCTTTAAGAGAACATAAATCTCAGTGCAAGTCTTCACCCTTTTGCTGACCAGCCCTGTGAAATCTGTCAGGTCATTTGCACCAGCATTTTCATGTGGCAGATCTAATTCTGTACCAGAAAATTGCCTCATCTTGTGGGCGTTGCAGACCTGCAGCTCCCATAAAACACAATTGCTCGGCTGCTGTGACAACTTAAACTCCCTTAATTGGGTAAGGGCCTGCTCCCACAAGCAGCTATTCCTTTCCTCAAATCCACAAATGTGAATAAAGTCGCTGACTTCGAGTCCACTTTTGAGTGTTTTTAAGTTAAACAAGAACTTAACAGCTTTGGCTTGGAGCCAAAGTGTTAAAACACTGCTCTTAAGCCTCTTGGTGCAAAGTCTCGTCCAGCTGTAAAGCAGAGATCCAGATTTACTGGCAACATTCAGGGATTAAAACACTCCCCAAAGGAGCAGAAAAAGCTTCTGCTACAGCTGGAGCAACCAGAGCAGTTCTGAGGCTGGAGGTTCAAAATGTTGTCTCCCACACAGGTGGACACGAGCCCCTATCAGACACCAGCACGTTCCACCCAAACACACAGAATACTCAGAATTCACATTTCTTGGACTAAACATGTTTTACAGCAACTTCTCATTTTGATCCTTAATCCACCTTTTTTCCCCTTTCTTTCGAGGCAGTTTTGTTTCTAAAGCAGCGACACAACTACCACAATTTGCAGAAATAATTCAAATGCAAAGTTGCATCAGAACTGAAAACCTGGAAAATCCATAGATTATATCCAAAGAGGAAGCACATGACATTTCTTGATTCACTGAGAAAGGATTAGTCTGGCTAAATACTCAGTACCTGAGTACTTTTGATAACCTCACTGGCAAGTTCCGCACTCTAAAGACAAACTGAGATATTCTTATGGACCAAAATAAATCAGTAAGAGAAAACAGAACCTGGAAGAGGAAAGGGACTAAGAAACAGATATTAGGAAGAAGTGGTTTGGGGCTGAAAACAGCAAGTGTGTAGAGCCATGCCACTGTGATCTCTTCCTTTTTTGGGGGATAAAAAACCCCCGACACTGGCAGAGGTGAGAAAGTATTCTCTCACTTCTAAGAAAGCTACTGCAAAAAAAAATTTAAATTAAATTGTTGCTTCTTTCTGAAGCCTGTTGTTGACCTGGCTTTTCTCTTTCTTTCTAAATTAGAGAGGGGAGAAAAAACCAAACAAACCCTCAAAATAAACAAAACCCCACAAACAAACAAAACCCAAACCAAACCAAAATAGACAGAACATAAGGAAACAGAACAGATTTTCCTTCTTTATCTAAGCAAATGTTAAAGCTAGACCAATCACACTGCAGTTCAGAAGGGTCACTGCCCCTTTTCTAAAGCTGTGGGAACAGCCTTTACAAATTCTGCACAGGATCAATGTTACTCGGGCTTAACCTCTCACGTTTTCTTTTCAAGTCTCACTTAACCTCACTTGAAACCGTCGCTCAAAACAAACAAGCCTCCAAAAAACCACTCGGAAAGCTTCTGAAGCCCAGTCTGACAAAGGCCAACCGGACCTCCACCTCATCCCAGCATCTCCCGCGGGATGCTCGCGATGGAGAAGGACCGCGCGGAAAAGCTTCCCGCACATTTCACTCCGGGGAAACTCGGAGCAAGTGCCTGGCTGGATGCGTGGGCTGAGCCCTGCCCTTCGCCACCGCGGCTCCCGAGCCGCGCCGGAGCACATGGAGCGGGCAGAGGCAGCGGCAGAGAGGCCGCGGACACGGGCACGGCCAGGGAGCGGCAGATGGAGGGAAAACCTCTCCCCGCTGGGGCGAGGAGCCGTCACCCCAGCGGGTCCCTGCGCTGGGACCCCTTCTGGCAGGGAAAGGTGGCTGTTTCACAGGGCAAGGGACACTAAAAGGGGCTGTGGTTAAGCCCAGGGGCTCCAGAGGCGAGCGGGCGGAGGGTGTCTCTGCGAGCACCTGCGATGGAGCAGGGAAGGGCCGCAGGACGGGTCCCGGAGCAGCGGCACGGGCAGCACCTGGCAGCGAGCGGTGCCGCCCGCCCGGGCTGTCCCGGAGCCGGGGACGCACCTGCGAGGGCGCGGGGCACGGTCCCGGCA
>VZRX01017098.1:65645-93530 GCA_013398075.1 Notiomystis cincta | reverse complement strand
CGGGGAGGCTGCGCTGAGGCGCCCGCCCCGCCATGAGGGCTCGGGGGGTGCCCGGGGCTCAGCCGGACTCTCGGCGCTGCCCCGGCGCCGGCATCGCCCCCCGCCTGCTGCCCTTGACCCCTGCCCGCCGTCCCGGAGCCGAGCCCGGCGCCGCCGGCGCGTCCCAGGGCAAACCCCCGGCAGGGAGGGAGGGAGAAGGGGGAGCCGAGCCCGCCCTCCGCCCAGGATGCCTCGGGGATGGAGGCGGCGGGGGGCCCCCGGGGGAGCGCGACCCTCACAGCCTCCAGCAGCGAGGGGCGCCTTCCTCTGCCCCGGCTCCGAGCGCCAGAGGGGATCCCCGCTCCATCAGGCGCTGGCTGGAAGCGGGACCGCACCGCCCGCACCCGTCCAGGAGCACTGGGGAACTCCCTCAGAGTGCTCAGGGTGATGGAGATCCCTTTTCCCCAGCAACGGGGACGCCTTCCACACCAGCTTCCAGAAATAACGGGGACCCACCTCTACCCTCCCATATACTGGAAATTCTACTGCCTCCAAAGTTTCCAGGAACAAGAGGATTCCCCCTGCCCGGGTTTTGGGGGATCATTTTCCAAAATTAGGTGCAGTGCACACCCCCCCGCACTGTCCCCCAAGAGGTGAATTATCCTTCACTACCACCCCATCCTGCCAGGCATTAGGTAAAATATTAACTTCACTGCCTGAAAACTTTCAGGAGCAACAGGCTTCCTCCACTGGCCAGGTACAAACTTTATTATGCACACGGTGTATTCCATGTGTTTTATAAAAATAGGGAGAGCAACTCTTCGCTTGGGCACATAGCGATAGGACACTTTTAAAGCTAAAAGTTTAGATTTGATACTAGGAAGAAATTCTTCCCTGTGAGGGTGCTGGAGCCCTGGCACAGGGTGCCCAGAGAAGCTGCAGCTGCCCATGGATTCCTGGAAGTGTCCAAGGCCAGGCTGGACAGGGCTTGGAGCACCCTGGAGTGTCCCTGGCATGGCAGGAGGGTTGAAACAGGATGATCTTTAAGGTCCCTTCCAACCCAACTCTTTCTATGATTCTGTGGCCCCCTAGAAACCTGAGAAGGAAAGGGACAATCCTCCCTGACACTGTGTGCTCTGAACCACCTGCTGATCCTCCAAGAGTAACAGGACCCCCCCAAGCCCACAATGCAACATTGCCAGGTGTGATGAAGGTCTCCACCTCGAAGATAATGAGAAGCAAATCTCCCATCTTCTTCTGTACCCCAGGGCAAAAAGGTTCCAGCTTACTGCTCACCAATTTCATCAGCACACCTTTCCCAAAGTCTCCAAGCCTGTGGGGCATCTCCTTTGCTGTTCCCTACCTGCCATGGGAAGCCCTTTTTTCCCCAGTACTGGGCATTTTTGGGGACTCCCCAATGCATGTACACACTTCTACCCAGGCAATCCCAAACCTGCCTGTTTGGCTGTTCCTTGTGCACTTGGTTTCTGAAACAAGAGACATTCATCCTGCTCTTGTCTGCAGATACTTGCCAGGCTGGATCCCTGTGCATCAAAGGCAGAAAAGGTCACCCATTATCCCCATGCCCAGGGAGGTTCTGGCCCTCTGGTTGCTCTGGGGTGGATGCTGATGATCAGGGATTTGGAGTCTTACACATTTGGATGCCTGACCCTGTTAGGGCCCAGTTCCTGGGTCTAGCAGAGTTATCACTCCCTGCCCTCCACATCCAGTTGGGCCTCTCCCTACAATGGATGTGTCTGTGGCATTGTTAGGTGTGGGCATCAGGCCGAGCCCTGGGCTTCCCAGTGCCAGCAATGAGCCTAATAAGATTGTTTTCCTTCTGCTCCATCCCATCTGCCCAGAGCACAGCCAGCTGTGGGTGAATCACAGTCAGAACCTTCCCTCAGCCACAGCTGGGACTGTCCCCAAAAGCCCAGCTGTGTCCTGAGGCACACAGCCCTCAGTCACAGCTCTGGGGCAGGAGCAGGCAGGACCAGCTCCTTCCCAGCCCAGCTGGATTTCCACAGGGAGCAGTGCCTGTGTAGTCACCTGTTGCCAGCTGTTTCCTTCAGGGAGATGGTGCCTTTTTCTCCCCAAGACAGGGCCTTTCCACAACCTTCCTTGTTGGTTGTTGGGGTTTTTTTAATCAAAATCAATTGGCATAAAGGCCATAGTGGCACAGAGGAAAGAGTTCCAACTCAGGGTTTGCAAAAGCTTGGCAAGATGCAGAAGTACCTGGACATCTTCCTTTCAGGCCTTGCTGAATTATTTTGCTTTTTGTCATTTGCTCAGAAAGGCATAAAACAGATTCTGACCCTCCCTAAAACAGCTACAACAACACTTCCATTCCTAATCTCCTTTAGGAATTCCATTTTGTACATCATGAACATCACAGCAAGGAGATGGGCACTTATATACACCAGGAAACTTGGAGTCCTCCTAAGAGACTGGCAAAAGTTCTCACAAAGCAGCATTATTTTCCCTTTTCCTCTGGTTATTCAACAGTTTGAATACATGTAAATATTTAAGCTTGCCTATTTTTCCCCTTTTCTGGCTGTTGCACACCAGCATTCGTTTCCTTTCATTATTAAAAGAAAACAAAGCCATATCCCAAAGCTGCATGCTTCCAATTAATACAAGGTCGTTCATGAAAATGCAAAAGGGAGGAATAAATCCAGCCCAATTTTTTATTGCATTTAAACATCCAGCTCCAGGACTGGAAACTCACACGCGACAGGATTCCGTGAACTCATGGGAATTGGTAAAAGAGCCCTGGAGCTGCCTCTGCACAGACATCAAGTGCCCTGGAACGGGGAGGGTTTTCCATGACTTTCTGTTATGATTTATCTGTGTTTATTGCACTGTCCAGAGCTTTGCAGTCTTAAAAGTTGTGTTGAAACAGAGCAAAACAACCCCAAATTGTGACTATCTAAGGATTAAACAAATCATTCCCGCAATCTCGTGCTCGGGGCTTTTCCCCTTCCAGCTGGGTTGCAAAGTGCAACCAAAGAGTTTTGTTGTCTGGGTTGCTTGTGAGGTCACTCCCCTTTGGATACTCTTTTAGGGCAGAGCACACAATGCAGCTTTTCCTTCATTCAGGGGACTCTTCTCCCAGTCAGGTCCTTTCATAAAACTTGTAGGATCATTAATCCTACTGGCTGGGTTTATGGGTGAGATTGGTCAAGGTTAACATGGAAACAGACACAGATACCCACACACCCATGTGTGGACATAGCATGAGAAATATAAGCCTTTTTCTTTCAGGAAACACACCAGGACCCCTGAGATCAATACCCAGAGACTCAGGAATGCAGGAGAAGACAATCCCAATCAGCTGGATGGAGTGAGTCTCCCCATGGGATCATGGCAAGGATCCAGTTGCTCAGTTCTTGCCCAAATCACTCTCAGACATGGCTTGCAGTCATTCCCATACAAGGATAAGCCCCTTTTGCCTGTTTGGTGGTGGTTTTCATTCCTCTTTAAAACTACTGAAAGAACTTCAAGTTGAAGTATTCCCACTGCTCTGGATGGTGAAGCTGTACAGAAAGAATCCTTGCTGGAAGAAGGGCATGGCCAGCTCTTGGTGCCACATCTAACACAGCAAGGCCCTTGCCCTGCCCAGAATCCTGAGGAGTTTCTACAATACAAGGAAATAACTTGGAAAACAGTTTTAATAACCACAAGCATCACGCATCACTAACCAAAGGGTGAATCAGGCTGAATCAGGTGCCAATTTGGTTTTTCTGAAACACTGGAGGACCTCTCAGAGGGATGAGATGTCTTTCAGTTAAAGGCAAACATCAGAAAATGTCAAATACATCCCTCCAGGTGAGTTCCAGAGCCCTCTGTTGTCCCATCTGGGGACAAATTGGGTCCCTATTTGGAACTTGGATAGGTTTTAGGCCTCTTGTGCAGGTTCTGAGTAAATCCAATCTTAATTATGTATCAGATGTTTAATTCATCCCCTAAATGAATAAAGTTAGGCCCCTTTCAGAGATGTGACAGCTCAGAACACCTACAATTCCCTGGAAGTGTGGTGCTGCCCTGTTCCCTCCTGTCTGAATTGTTTCACAGTGGCAGGGGAATCGATCTGGGTGTGCCAAACCTGGAAAAGGCCAACCTGGGAGAAGGAATGGGAGGAGTTCCCCCTGCTTCTTGCAAAATGAGTGAATGCCACGATGACATTTGAAACCAGAGTAATTCCTGCAAGGGAGGAAAGTTAACTGGAGGCTTCTTATTAATTATGAATGTGATGGTTTCCTGAAATAATGGTGGGTCAGAGTTGGTAACGAGCGTGGCTCATGAAAACAGAAATTACTCTGACAAAGCAGAGGCACAGAGCTTCTTCCTCTTCAGTAGGTCAGAACTTGCAATTGCACTGGGAGGAGGGATGTAAGTAGGATGGAGGAAAAAATGGAGATATTTAAAGAAAGTTCCATTGTCTGAAATGGTTCCTCATAGTGAAGTCTCTGGGGTGTAGTATAAACCTTGGGAGTGGGGAGAAAGAAGGAAAATGAGCTGAAAGCATCACCCCTTTGGCATAAAATAGATTTTCTGGCTTTCTTCACTGTGGAACTCCTGTGGCCCCTGTATTCTCATGGAACAACACAGGGCTTTTCCTGGTGCTTAGTGTTTGGCACATCCTATTGCCAAGGAGATGCAATTGGCTCTTCACTTCCCAAGGGCACCACAAACCTCAATGAGCACCGAGCCCAAATGGGCTGGCAGAATTGTTCTGGTGGCTGCAGGCCCTGCCAGATGTTCCCCTTCCCCCAGCCAGCTGTGGGACAGCAAAGCTGCCACATCTGGGGGTGCTGATCTGGGTACCTGGGGCTTTCAGGTGCCTTGCTCCCGGCTGTGATGGACAACTGGCGACCTGGACACTGTTCAAAGTCCCCTGGCAAAGCAGTTTCACAGATAAATTTTAAAAATATGGGGAAATGTATTATCAAGAGATGTTTCACCTTAAAAATGGGGGTGGAAGAAAATGTGTCATGAGAGGAATCACCTAATTTGGGCTCAGAACTTCAAGCCACACTGAGTAAGTAGAGCCACATCTCTAAGTAGATCTGACATTTTGGTGGATTCTTGGTACAACTTTATTATTTCCAAATAACTTTCAAGTTACTTCTGTGGAAATAAATCTTGGATTTCTAAATAGGAGATAGAAATGCGTGATTCAGCCTCTCTCTTTCACTCTTTTATCAGAAATGTCTTCTGCATTTTGCATTTAGATTGCACTGTTCACCTGTATTTTACCACACTGAAGGAGACCTGGCACTAGACAATCAAATGAAGACTGAGGCAGTTTCTGCATCCAGCTTTAATCCACTGTGATTACACTAAAATCTGACTCATATATTTTCTGCTGAAGTTCTTTCTTCAGGATGTAGTTTTTAGGATTCTTTCCTAAATTTTATGTTTGTTTTCCCACTTGACAGGCAATGTCTTCATGCAATGCTCACTTTCCAAAGGGTGATTTTTTTACATCAGCAGTCTTAAAGATAAAACAAATAACACAACTTAAGGGCTAAACCCCCAGTCCTTTTAGCTTGAAATCATTTATAGGTTACTGTTAAGGCCTCAATAAAAAGAACTTTTATTACAATACTTTTGGGCACGTAAAGCAAAACTAGAAGATTTACTGCTTTGCAAAGAAATTCACAGAACTTACTCCTCTCCTCTCCCCTTTCCCTTCCTCTTTGGATCTTTCTGCTTCAATTATTATGCCTGGATTTTTTGGGCTCAAATAAGTTGTTCATCTTCAGCTTGCTATGTTCCCTTACCTGCTAGAGTAGCTTTCATTCTGTCTTGAGGCTCAGACACCCAATCTAGTCCTGCAGTTTAAATGTTACTGTGGACAGGATTTCTCTTGTGGGCCAAGGTAAATAACTGTAGGTGTCTCAATATTTTAGTGCTGAGCTCATATTGTAATCAGTGGAGATCTAGTGAAGGCAATGAAACCAAAAAAGTATTTTTCTGCCAAATAGAGATGTCTTTTGGGGCTCACTTTCTTTTCTGACAAGCTTCATCATCACCTCAGAAACTTCCTTGCTGAAGTGCAGCTTCACCAGAGTTTTTGGAGGATCCTTCCCTTGACAGGCTCCTCTGAATTCCTTGAGGTCTCAATTATTTTAGCAGCTGAGCTGTCAGCAATTTCTGGCCCCAGATCTGCCAAGTTGCTTTCCTTGTGGGGGGTTATCACTCAGATGTCAGGAATTTCCTTGGAAAAACTTCTGCCAGTGCACTGTTTGTTTTATTCCTTGCCATCATCTGACAATGCTGCTCACTTACCTTTTCTAGTGAAAGGTTTGAAAATCACTTCTTTTTCTATTTTTTCCCCCCAAAAAACTGTTTGCAGACTCTCTGGGAGCTCACAGCACAGCAAAGAAACAGGTTCATGATATTCCTTGACATTCTTGTCTGACACTGTTAGTGGAGAGGATTGGAAATTTCCCTCAGCAGGTAAATGAATCAGAAGTTTTACAAATATTCATTTGTCAGTCAGAGCAATAACACTCCAATTTTACACTCTCTGGCCATGTGGGTTTCAGTGAATCCACACTGGAGGTGCACACAGGGGAACCAGGCTGAGTGAGCAGAAGAATGAATGAAATGGGGATTTTCTACATCCACTTGTCTAGAATTCAGCTGTCAGCGTAATTTCTCTCTCTTTATCTCTAGCCTAATGGTGCTGTGTCATCCCTGAAGAAAAGCATCACTCTTTTCCCAGGAATAACTTGTAACTGCCTTCTATTTTGGATTGTGCTTGCTGCAGATTTATTTTTCCATTCTGAGTGCCTGAAGTGACTCAAAGCATGGAAGCAAATGCATTTGTGTGTTACTTCAGCCTCAAAACTAAATATCACAGAATCCCAGAATGGTTTGAGTTTGAAGGGACCTTAAAGCTCATCTCATTCCACCCTGTGCCATGGGCAGGGACACCTTCCACAAAACCAGTCCATCCAGCCTGGCCTTGGACACTCCCAGGGATGTGCAGCCACAGCCTCTGTGGGCAGCCTGTTCCAGTGCTACATGTTCTAAAAAAAAAGATAATTAGGAATCCCTGTGAGTTAGAATTCTCAGGTTGGACACACAGATGTAACACTTACTCTGAATGTAGATTTTACTTGGGCAATTTTCCATTGGTAAATAAACCTTGCAAAAATCTTGCTGCCAAGAAATGGATAAATAAACAAATAACTTATTTATCATCTGGTAGAAAGGAGAAACAAGGAGCTTGCACATCATGATTTTGTTTTTTCCACTTCTTGCCCTTCAGCCATCTCAGTGTTGCGAGTCACTGGAGCCAGCAGCAGCACAAAGCTCCATGTGGTAAACAGTGGGTCTAGAAATTGTGTTGGTAAAGAGAAATAAATGCAAGCACACAGACTGAATAGTAAGCAGAGGTCCCTGTTAGCATTTCAGTCTCTGCAGAAGGCATCCACAAGGTGTCCAGGATAGGACCCTAAACTTTGAACCAGGACATAGGAAATGAGATGTGAGTTCCTAAGAAACCTTCTGGCTCAACAAATTATCATCATAGGTAGGACTGGGCTGAATAAAAGATATTATTTATAAAGTGCCTACACTTGATCTGGTTTCTCCATTCCCCCTTTGCAGTCAGTGGCCATCTGAGCACCGGCCAGAGCAGCCCAGCTTCACTCCACAACACCCTGAACTCAGTGTCCACAGCCCAACCAAAAACTCAAATCAAGAGTCTGATTCTTCCCTTGTCTGTGAAAGAAGCTGAAAACAGTGGGTTCAGATGGGAATTGCAGATAACTGAAATGAGGTGACACAAATCCCACCCAATCTTTAACAAAAGCAGAAATCACCCTGCAGATGTTCTAGTTTGCCATACACTTTGCTGTCCCTCATTGCCACACAATTATGACAGTTTACAGGGACTGATGCTCTGGCCCCACACCCTTAAATCCTCACTGAGAGGCACCAGCTTTAGGCATGAGAGCATTTGATTTCTGAAGCCCATCTTGGTCACAGCAATTAATTAGTGCCACCTTTGGCAACACTGCCCTGTGATGCACATCTGGCTCCCAGAGTGTGAATCAAAGCTGTGTGTGCTGCCTTATTGTACACAAGAGCTCTTCAGGCAGGAGAGCTGCAGGACCTGTTAGTCACTCATGTTAATACTCCTCTAAATATTGCAGCAATCAGCCTCAGCCCTTTCAAAGAGTGGGAATTTTTACAGAATAATGCTTCACTTAGGCAGTACCTAATTAAAACACATCCTGGTGGGCCTACTGTGGCTCAGTCAGGATTGCTTGTCTTATTTCCTCTGGCCCTGCTGACTATCAGTCAAAAATCTCTTTCCACAGCAGTTCTCTGCATCAGATTTCTTTAGCTCACAGCTTTTACACTAAAATAATGGCCTTGCTCACACTGCCTTTTCCAGGCTGCACATCCGGTGTCAGGATTGGAACCTCTCACCTGAAGGGCTGGATGAAGTTAGCAGGGGATCTTCCACTGCCAATAAAAACAGTTTGGCTTTTTGGGCCCACAAAATTCATTTCTAGCTTTACCCCAGTGTTTCCATGGACACTGCAGAGAAGGTGGCAAAGTGGGTGGACTCAGCCTGTAGATTACCCAGGAAGACATCTCATAAAAGTGTAAAGAGACTCTCTAAAATTCCACCACTTATTCATCTTAGCAGAGCTGAAGCTATCCAAGCTGGAGAAATTTCCTTCCAGCACTTTAAGGAAAAGATTTCTACGCTGGTTGCTCACCACTTTGCATTTCTAAACTATATTTTCATCCATCTACTCTCCTATTTTTCCAGTCCAGCCTGTACTGAGCTGCTGTGTCAGCACATTTTGCATAGCAGCATTTTTGTGAGTTATGGTAGCAGGAAGGGGATGAATCATTTCATGTTTATTTATCAGAGATATGGTAATAAAGAATTTCCTTTTGCTCAGAAATTGAGTTTTCGGGGTACTGCTTGTTTGTCAATAAATGCTGCTTTACATCCTGAGGCATGAAAAGAAAAGGAAGAGATTATTGTCAGTGCTAAGGCAATTTACCCTCTAATGAAAACAGAGGTAGAGAGATTAAGCTAAAGACACCTTCAGTTGAAATGCTTCAGGGTGTGTAATTTCTGTCTTGTGTTCTTTTTTTAGGTGGAAAGCAAGCCAGACACTCTCTTTCCAAATAAGCTGATGGGAGCACTTGACTGAATCTTGAGTTTCTTCCCAGAAAAAAAACCCACCACAACAAAACAAGTTCTAGTCTTGAAAAGACTAAAATTTTATGTCTAAAATGGTTCAACGTCCTTTTGACTCCCAGAAGAGGTACAGAAGGTGTTGGACAGACTTAACAAAGGCTTTATTCAGTGTCATTTGAAATCTTTGAAACTGCTGGGTAAAGCACGTGGGGATGGACAGAATAATATTCCCCAAATACCTGCAGCTGTCAATTTTAGTGCTGAATGGCAGAAAGACCCCACAGACCTTTCTTTCCAGCCACATGGAAAACTTCAGGATGCTGGTGAGATGTACAGATACAGCTCAAGTCCTGAGAGCAGTGGCTCCTGCACACCAGCCTGGGAATCTCTGGTAGGTATGAGGATAAAATTCAGCTGGACTGCAAAACCTTATCAGCCTTATAGGGCTTGAATTAAAATTTGGAAATGTGTGCAGGTGCTCCACAAGAATTCCAAGTCTTTCAATATTCCATAAAAGGTAGAAGCCTTGAAATTCCCCTACACAGAGGCAGAAAGAGCCAGCAGTAATGAATGAAACCAACATTGTCTCTTACCATGCTAGCACATCTCTTCTGATCCAAATTGGGAAGAACTCCAATGTATTCTACATTATTTAAGGGAAAGAGATTCAAAGAGTTCCTATCAGTGCCACAGGGAACTAATGTATTTAAAAGCTAAGTCTGGGGATTTTCTATACCTCACTGGAAAAATCCCTGAGCCTGACTTGGAAGTCAGCCTTGCTTTGAGCAGCAGTGAGAGTCCACATCTCCAGAGGTTTCTTCCAACCCAGGTTTATCTATAATTTTGTATTTCATTGCAATTTATTTTACATCATTTTCCTGTGGGAAAAATCTGTGTAGAAATCCTGATGGAGCAAAAAAAATGAAGTGTGATTATCACCAGTATTGTGGTCATTGTCAGGTCATGTTCTACCTGTGTGATTTACACCAGGAGCCAGGTGTAGGATGGGCTTTATATCCTGCTGCCTCAAACACCTGGGTTTGCTTCCCACACACCTCCCTCCCAAGGATGGTGTCAATCACATGGAGCCAGGGAAAGCAGAGTGAATTTTATCTGAGCAAAATTAGGGTGAAGACAACCAGAGCTCACAGAGCCACAGAGTGAAACACAGACAAAAATACTCATACTGAGAGAGAGGAAAAGGCATTTATGGCACAGGACTGAGTGAGCCTCCATGGAACACTGCCTTCTTTAGGGGATTTATCCCCTTTTCTGGCATGGGACCATACCTGCCTTCTCACTGACTTGTACAGCACAGAGGAAACAAAACCCAGCTGACCCCTTGGCCCCTCTGTCCAGAGGAATCATGTTCTCCTACTTTGAGCAGCAATCAGGATCAAAACAGGCAGCAGGCTTTATCCTGGTGAGCCCAGTGGGGCAGCCCTTTACAGAACAAGACTGTGGGGTACATGAGTAAAGCTTAAAGCCAAGAAAAGCCAAATTTAGATACAGCTGACACCTGCATTTTGTTGGTCAGTCCCTGAGGTGGTGAGTGCAGCAGAGGAGCCCTCCCAGCAGTGCCTCTCCCCTGTGCTGCTGGCTTCAAGAAGGGCTCATTTTGGACAGAATTTCTCCTCCCTGATATCCAAGGGGACTCAGAGGAATATTTAGGAATGCCCATTTCTCCTCCCTCTGTTCATAAGCCTGTGACTGGGCAGTGCTGGGTTAGTGGTTGGACTCGATGTTCTTGGAGGTCTTTTCTAATTTAAATGATTCTGTGTTTCTTAATGATTCTGATTGGTGATTGTCAAAATGCAAATGGTAGATTATATCAAATTTTCCAAAGATTAGGATGTAATACTCTGCATTCTCACACTATGTCAGTCTCTGTGCAGGAAGCCCATTGATTGCCATCCTCCCCTCACCTCTCTCCTCCCATAAAACAAGATTTACACTACGAGGCTTTCCAGAACATGCAGTTTCCATAATTATCAGAAACCAACAAAGCAGCAGGTGTCTTGTTTCTTGGATTCAGAAAAAAACCAATCAAACCCAAAACATAAAATGAAGGAAAGACCACCTTGGTTTAATATCAAGGGCACTAGAGCCAGGAATTCAAATCTCACACATTGTACTGCTGACATGTGTTTTAAGCTAAGTCTCTCTTCTTTGCTTTCTCTACTTATAAAGTGGGAAAGAGCCAAAATGCTTCTGTTGTTACCACAAAATTCAGCATCAGTTTACAGAGCGTGGTGTTTATATCCACAAACAATATTTTTGTGCTTGGATGGCAGGCAGGAAGCTCCTTTCCACTGCATGGTGGGTGCACCAGCTACTGAATTTATTAGAAGTGAACTAAAGTGCCTCAGCTGCACAATAATTGAATGCTGAAAGCACAGGATGCTGGCTCCTCACTTCACCTGACCTATGGAGAGCACTGGCAGAAAAAGGGCCATGGAGACCAATTCTTGCTTTTCTTTCAGCCTGGAGAAGAGACAGCTCCAGGGGGATGTTAGAGCACTTTCCAGTGCCTCAAAAGGCTGTAAGAGAGCTGGAGAAGGACTTTTTACAATGGTATGGAGTGACAGGACAAGGGTTAAGAGCTTTAAACTGAAGAAGGGTTGATTGAGATTAAAGAAAGGACTATTTTATGAGAATGGCAAAACAGTGTCACAAATGACCCACCTGTGGAATTATTCAATGTCAGGTTGGACTGGGCACTGAGCAGCTTGATGTGGTTGAAGATGTCCCTGCTTATTGCAGGGGGGTTGTACCAGATTACCTTTAAAAAGTCACTTCCAACCCAAACTATTCTGTGATTCTTTTTCTTTCAGCCTCACCTTTGAATTTGCAATTTCCTGTATTCTTAGGGCCAGTGTGTTACAATAACTACTGTGAGTCAGGACCACTGGCACAAGGCCACCAGGATTAATGTAACCAAGTAATCCAATCTTAATGAGGTTTAAAAGGGAGCTTGACAGTAGTTCCAAAGCACTTTTTAGATGTATGGCTTGTCTGTGATTACTGAAGCATGCAAAGAATGTTATTAATAGGCCTGCAGTCAGGTGAATAGGTCTGGATTAATTTCATGTAGTAACAAGCAGTGGTGATTTAAGTTAGGGGAAACTTCAATGACAAACAAGCTGATAAACTTTCCAAGAGCTTGATGAAACACAGCCATGGAAAATCAATCAGGGTGAATGTAAATGAATGAGTAAATGTTTGTGTCTCAGATTTATCCTTTGAGCAGATCTTCTCTGCTCACCTCAGCAGCACAAACCTCCACTGGCAAACACACCCTCCCTGAAATCTGAAATTATCTACCTGTCTCCTTGGCTGGGAGAAATAAATTATTATGAAACCAAATTGTCTGCAATGACACAAAATGCAGGTGTCACTGATTCCTGGACAGGTCTGTGTGAGCACAGCAGTTTCAGAGCTCAAGCAGTGACCCTTGGTAGTTTTGTTTTACAACTCTTAGTTCTTCAATGGCAAGAAACAGTAAAAAAATGTTCCCTGACCACCTTCTCCAACACTTTCAGGCTCCAATTCTTTCAGACACCACGGTTTTTGCACTATAGTCCATTTTAAAGCCACAGAATACAACTGTTAAATGAAAATAGGGTAACCTAGCAAATATCCCCTTGTTTCTGTACTTGCCATGCCCTTCTGGCTCACAGACTGCCCTGTCCTCCTCTGATAGTTCAAGGTCTAAGATCAATAATTCTGGTTGTCTCAGAATTGAGGACATAATGACTCCCAGGTTCATGCATCTGAGTTAAAAGTTCAGTGGCTGAAGCCAGGTTGTCAGGACAAGCAATATCACAAACAGTCATTTTGTAGAGGATAAAACACATGAGTTGTTTTGGTTTGTTTTTTTTTAATAATGACAAAAATACAGGGCATTGTATGAACATCATCTAAAGCAGAAGAGAGATGATGTGCTATTGCTGAGGGAGGCGACCTTTGCTGGAATTATTCTGCTTTCACAGCCAGTGAGAGCATGGCTTCAGACTTTTAAAATGCTCGAGCTGCTGAGCCAGATCTGGCCCTCACTGCATGCAGAAAAGGCAGGAATTCTCATCAGCCTCAGTGGGGCAGCTCTGCTTAGATCCCAATGAGTCCCAATCCTCCTCATTTGTTTTCAAGGAATAAATGCCTCTCAGTCAGTGTATTTTACACTGATAGTAAATTCAGCCTTCTCAGTGTCTGAGCTTAAATCTGGAGACTTAAGCTCTTGGTGAGGGAATGCTCATTAAGAGTCAAGACATTAAGTGTCACATTAAGGATTTTGTACAGCATCTGTGTTCTCAGGATAAAGAGGCACCAGGTCACCTGCTGCCTTAAGCCCTGTAATTTGTTTATGGATTCATTAAGGCAGAACACAAAATGCAGTGATCAGTCTGCTCCCAACTCCCCCTCAGAATTATATTATAACTCCTTTCAGCATCCCACAAGTTGTGCCTTCACTTTTAGAACTGCAGATCATCTGAAAGAACCCATCAGAAACATTCCTATGGAATTTCCCACGAGGAAATGTCAACCTGTCAAAAGAAAATTGTATCATGGAAATATGTCAAGTTTGATAAAACACCGTGTTGAAAAATCAGAATAGAACACTTCCACAGAAATATTCTCCTGTCAGTCTTTCAGGAGCAGCAGGGTGTGATTTCCATTTTAAACTGCCTTTTATTTTTACTTTATTTGCCATGAAAAAAAAGAGAACAGAAATCATAGCATCACAGAGCATGGAATTTCGGAATGGCTTGGGTTGGAAGGGACCTTAAAGATCATCCATGGGCAGGGACACCTCCCACTGTCCCAGGTTGCTCAGAGCCACATCCAGCCTGGCTTTGAACCCTTCCAGGGATGGGCCAATCATAATGAAACCCTTTTTAATGCCTCCCCCAAAATAACATCCAATGCTATTGTTGATTTAATTTCATGGGGAATTTTGTTTCTCTAGTACTCATTGAAAAATTGAAATTTTTTTCCCCCTGTCAGAATTTCAAGTGAAAAAGAAAATCTGTTTCCCCTCTCTGGGTTTAATTAAAACCTGTGTTTCCCAAATCAGAAGTAGAATGGTTAAAGTCCATGGTGGGAGGTGCTGAGGACTCAGTGTGTAGCTGTGGCAGGAGATTCTAATTTAAGAGAAGGGGAAGATGATTCAAATTCTTCCATCAAACAGGGGAGAACAGAAAAAAAAGTCTATTTTTCACCATAATTAGGTGCTCCCAGAAAGAGAAAGGAAAATGTGGAAAATGTAGAAAACACAGAAGTATTTAGACTGAATAAGGAAAATCAGAATAAGTATTGCAATAGCAGGGGCAAATTCATAGAAGAAAAACTTGTGAAGGGTTTTTAGATACAAAGACATGTTAAATACCAGCTGGCCTTGGGATTCTGGGTGATTGCACAAAAATCTCCCTGGACACAAACACCTTCACTTTAGCAGGTGTGGGCTCCAGTGGAATCAGCAGCGTAAAATGAGGTTGATTGAAGCAATGAAGCAAAAACACACAAAGTTTTACTTCTGAGGCTGGTTTGCTTTACCCATGGCCCTGCCATTGTTGTCTCCTGGTGTGAGCCCTCCTTTCTGTGGGAAGCTCTGGATGACAGTCATGGAAACTCCTCGTGCCCCAGGCCACATCCCTCTCGATGGGAGCAGGGATGGGTCAGCTGGAAAGGCTAATTCATCTGAGTGGAACATGCCACTAACACAACTGTATTGTTTCCATGTCCAGAATTAGCTTCGTTGAGACTAGACTGAGTATCTCAGCCTTGGCAGAATGTAGATATTTCCCAGGAGACAGATCCATAATCTATCTGCTGTCAGCTATCACAAAAATATGTTATTGCTTTCCATATAGGATCAAGAGCAACAGCAGTATTCCACAGATTCTCTGGCATTTCCCCTTCCCAGATTCAGAGTGTATTTAAGGCTATGCTGCTTTATTGGCTCCGTTATTTTGTTTTGTAGTGGTGAGAGAAAGTGTGGGAGAAATTCAAAATGGAAGAGATCTCCTCCAAGACTGAGGGGCTGGAATCTGTCAGTAGGAAAACCAGGGAATGGGGCTGCTGTAACTTCTTGAGCAGGTTGTCCCACAGAAAGAGATGGATGGCACACAGGAGTTTATCCTGGGGTTTTACATAGCTTGGTTTGGGAAACACTGAATTGACAGAGCCCTGGGGACACAAAGAGTCGTGTCCTTTATAGCTGCTGTCCAGGTGACAGTGAGAGAGTCACCGTGGCACAGCCTGAAGGAGATAAATGCATGGATTCCTGAGGCTGAGCAGGAGAAAAAGATGGCAATCATCAGAAAGGGTGAAGTACACATTAAAGAAAATCTGGATTTTCCAAGACTTAGGAGTCAAACTGTTCATAAAGGCTTCGTGCCACCTTCCTAAATAATTCCTGCTATGCTTTTCAGGGAGAAAATTCTAGTTTGTCTCTTTGGTTCCAGCATTTCAGCAGCATCAGGTTGGATTTCGCTGACCTCGAGTTGCTTCCTGCCCTGCAGGCAAGAGCAGACAGGTCTGAAAGCTCCTAGGGAGGGGCTGTCAAATTCAGTTCCTCCCTCCTGTGAAAGCAGTGCAGCCCTCCCGTGGAAAATAAATAGCAATGGATAGCTGATGTTCCAGTTTTCAGCAGTGCCCTCCTTCTAACGGGGGTGAAAGGTGAAATCAGAGCTTCCTTTAGGCCGTGAACCAGGGTGGGCCCAGGGAAACACGGATGTTGGATCTGGTGGGAGATAAATGTGAGGAGCTGCAGGTGTCTGAGCTTGTTGGCCCTGTTCCCCTTATAACAGAGACAGAAACAGAGCCCTGAGGGCACTGAGGGGCTTTACCAACCCCTCCTGTGGTCACCACCCGTGTTTGAGCCCAGCCCTGCTCCTCCAGCCCCAGCCTGAGGTTTGCTGGAGGAATATCTGCATTTGCCACTCTCAGCTGTGCCTGGGCAGGGTCACACTGGTGTGGACTCAGCCACCTGCCAGCTCCACCTGGGACCTGCCTTGTCACCACAGGGACAGGACTATCCAGACCTGATCCAGGGCTCTTTTGACTCCCTGCCTTCACCTTGGGCTTCCCTCATCACCAGGAACTTCCCTGGGGATTTGGAATTTCAGCCGAAGCTCGGTGCCATCCCTGGGCTGGCCTCCCTTTGTTGTGCTGCAGGGCAGGATCATGGCCAGGGAGGTCCTGGTGCTGCTGTCTGGTTTGTCACCCCCAGCTCCTGGCTCCCTGTGCCTTGGGAAGCAGCTGCTCCCTGCCTTGGGCATTTTAGAGCTGTCTGCTACAGCCAGGGGAGAAGAATCACAAAAACTGCCAACCCCCCCCAAAATGAGGAGTGATTTTTCATTGCTTGGGATCTGGCTTAAACAGCAGCTCATAGCTCCAAATCCCTGGGGTGACCAATCCCACCAGCCAAAACCTCATCTGTGGGGAGAGAGAGACACTTATAAATGAAGGAAATAAAAATTGTCTTGTGCTACTGTGTAGAGGGATGACAAAACTGTGGTGTGGAACAGCTTGGAGAGGAGCATATACTCAGTGACTGATTAGAACCTCCCCTGTGGAGTACTTTTATAAATCTAACTGATAAACTTTTGATCTTTAGGCCAAGCATTACTCTACCAGTAGGTTAAAATAGAAGTTAAATACATGACTATTATTAACAGGTATTTTTCCCCCTCTTGCATCAGCCAGGAGACATTACCTGAATGATCTCAGGCTGATCACATTTGGATATCCTTATGCAGGCAGCAAATGCAAGAAGTCAGTTGGAGACTGGACCATAATTCCTTTATTCCACAAACAGCTGTTTAGTTCTGTAACAAGATGAATGGAACTTGAATTTCTTGGCACTTACTGGAAGAAGAGATTATGGCCTCTAATTGTTTTTTTCCTCCTTTAAAGATTGAGCTGATGAGAAGACTGGAGAATATTTGCCAAATCAGCCTGAACCATGGCAGTAAGTAGTGTTTTCCAGATTAAATCCTGAATCATTTGGAGTCTATGGTCCAAAAATCCGTTTACATCAGCCTCCTGTAAGTAGTGCACCTGAGGAGCTTTTAGGTGATATTTTGGATCTGTGAAGTGGCAGAAACCAGCAGTAAAAAGGTTTACCTGTGTTGGTTGTTTTTTTTCCCACCTCAGCTCATTTAGGGATCTGGTTTTTTGGAGTTGTAACAGCTCCACGAGGGTGCAGCTGAACTGGTATGAGGAAGGAAGTGAAAAATGAGGGAGCACAAAGCATGCTTGCTGCTGCAGAAAATGCCATGTGGAACCAGGACTTCTGCTGGGATGCAGCCATCACACCTCTGAAATACTGAACACAGTGAGAATTACTGCTTTACCCAGCAGGTAATGAAACAACTCAAAAAAAAAAAAAAAAAAAAAAAAAAAAAAAAAAAAAAAAAAAAGAAAGAAAAAAAGAAATGAAAAAGAAAAGAAAAGAAAAGGTAGATTTTTTTTCCCCTCCTTCCATTGTGCATCATGAATCAGGCTTTGCATTCATTGCTGGAGAGCCTTTAAAAGACTTTAAAAAAGAATTTTAAAATAATAAAGAAGTAAAAAAACCAAAACAACCCAAAAAACCTACTCTGCTGCCAAGTCTTAATTATTAGACTAAGCTAATCTTGACTCTAACTACAAAGATCTAATGAAAAGTTATCCAAGAACTATTATTATTATTGTTGTTGTTATTGTTATTAGGCTCAGCAAGCTAAACCAGCCCTGTGCTTTAACACTCTCTGCTTCTTGGGCAGTTTCTGGTAAGTATCCAGATCAGAAGTAATTTTTAAAATTGATCTTGCCAATGCTAAATTTTTGGAAATCATGAAAATTCTTCCAAAAGGCAGGGTTTGAAGATGCTTATTTACAAGTTTCTCCTTGTATTTATAGGGAATTTCTGCTTTTCTTGCACCAAATGTTCAGGACTCTCTCCATAACCAGTCAGGGCAATAAAATAGTAAAAAAACTCGAGGGTTCTGTGGGTTTTCTTCACTGAGTTTCTCTCCAGTGGTTTTGTTACAGAATCTGGAGAAACAAGTGAAGTGTGAGCTAAGTTGGGTACTCATAGTGAAGGGTGTGAGTTGACAGCACTGAACCGTGGTGTGGCATGAAATTAAAGTCCTCTTCCACAGGGGTGGGTAGCACAGAGTTATCAGAGAATTTCTGAAATAAATCATGAGTCACTGATGGCTTTGCACAGTGTGCCAGCCAGGGAGAAGCAGAAAGCTTATTTGATCAGGTTTTCAGGGTTTGTAATGGAAATATAATAGCCCTGAAAATTTCAGGAGATTTAGGGATTGGTTTTTTTTCATCCAGGATATTCATGACCTGACTTGATGCTGCTCTTCTATCCCAACAACCCTTTCCAGCCTGGTGTCCTGCGCCCACTGTCTCTCCAGTTCAAAAGTAATAATTGGTATAATCCTCCTTGCCTGGCTAACAGAACACACATTCACACTTCCTGTTTAAGACTGCAGCACTAAGTCATCTGTTTCATAAGAGAGCTCTCCTTTAAAAATAGCAGTGTGTGTTTGGGAACACTGCCTGCCTGTCCCTGCCATAGGATACTCCCTCACCATCGCTTTCCCATTGTGTCAGCACCAGGCTCTTTGACCCTGAAGGTGGAGCCAAACTTTCAAATTCTTCCTTGAAATCCCAGCAGCTGCAGGACCCTCATGGTGAGTGCTTCAGTCGGTTTATTTTTGGACAGGCAGCTTTGAACAGTCTAAATCTGTCCTCCTTCACCCAGGAGCAGCTCGAGGTAAATTCTGCCAAGTAAAAGGAAGCTGAAGATACTGAACCAGTGTGTGCAGATCCAGGCATCTCAGCTCCTTTCCAGCTCAAGCCAGAGTCAGATTGCGCTTTTCCTGCTGGTTTTATGCAGAGGATGTTTCACCTGTTCACTGTTCACCTGTTTTGCTGTGGTGATGGTGGCACAAAATAAAATTAGGTAGAGAAATGACCCCTTTTGCATTGTTTTCACCAGGAGTAAAGTCAGGCTGTTTTCAGCTGAGCATCAGGAGAGGGCCCCAAGAGGTGAGCTCAGGGAGGAGCTGATCAAAGCAGAGAAGAGTCTGGATGGTTCAAGCACACAGCTGTGCCCCAGATGTTGCCCCAATTACCTTACGAGCCAAGCACTCTGCAGAGCTTGGAGTGGAAACCTTAACAGGCCTTGAAGTCAGGGGAGTTTTTTCCCTCTTGAATATTTAATGCAAATTCTAGAAACAATCCAAGAGGAATATTCCTCTGCCTCCCCTTGCCATGGGAGATTCAGACATCCACCCTCAGGGATCCTCTGGGCTCTGAACCCTATTTTTGGGGCAGTATTTAACTGCTACCCAAACATGCTTGAATCGAGAGGAGAAAGTGTTTCTGCTGTTTTCTTCTCTTCAGCATTTCCTATTGGTCAGCAAAGGGTGCCAAGTTTGAATAATCTCAATGTCTCAACACTTATTCCAACCTTGGGCCTGTTCCTTCATCACTAAATTATGCCCTGTACCAGTAGTCTGATCTTTTAAACTAAGCAATCTTCCCAGTCCTATGGATTAAAAAACATGTGATAGTTTTCTAGTTTCTTTCATAGTTCCATAACAGTCCTTCAGCTCTAAATTAGGCAGATTAAATCAGGATATTTGTTTGTGCTTGCTAAACCACAAAGCTCACTGTCAGCTCTGAATGCTCAGTTTGAAAGTCTAATCAAGCCTGATGTTTTTACAAGACACTTCACACAAGATTCTTGGAAAGGCGTTCCTCAATCCAGTGGATTATTGAATTAATTGTCAGGAGCAATGCCATTGCTGTGCACAGATGGGAAAGGGAAAGCAAAACAGCTCAGTGACTTGGAAGCCAGACAGACCCCTGAGGATATTAATGTCACCAAGTCCATGGAGGGATTATATGGATCAATAAAAATAGAAACAGGCAATGTCGTGTTGAAAAAGACAAAGAAGGTCAAGCATAACTTGATCAGGGCAATACAGGGAAAGAGAGCATGAAGGGAATTGTAACACATTCATCAACAGTGAACAAATACCCTTAGATGAGTGATTTATTCTCCAGTTTGTCTTTGTAAATTTCCCTGGACCAACAGTTATTGCTCACTTCTCTTCTCCCCTTTCCACCTCCTCGAAATTCCTTTCAAAACACTTCAGAAGGTAATGCCCAGCCTTTGACCTGCACCCCAGCAGTTTGTGCCAGAATGGACTGGATGACATGGAAGAGCCAGCCTGTTCTGAGAGGCTGGGGCAGGTTTGTGTGTCCCCCTTGGGGGAGGATGACTCTTCACATGAGTTATCCTTGGACTGCAACGTTTACAAGCTGAAAGGAGCAATTAGCAGTAAATAGACTTTTCTGAGCAAGGAGCTTTTATGCTCTTAAGAACCAGGTTTAATTGAGGAAGAAGTGGTTGTTATCTGCTCCAAGCCACTGGAGCCTGCTGGAGAGGGAGGAGTTCTCCTGTGTGATGTTTTGTGTTCCTTACTGTGCGAGGTGCTGGGTTTATTTGGCCCTTGCTAATCCCAGGATCACAGAATTGGGTTGGAAAGGACCTAAAGGATCAGGCAGTTCCAATCCCTCTGCCATGGGCATGGACACCAGGATGGCTCTTTTTTTGTCAGGCTTGTTTTGCAGCATTCATTAAAAATGAGCTGTGCAACACTTTTTTAGTTATTGATGCTGCTCTGGGCATCAGTGGGGAAAAACAACAGCCCTGCTCAGGCACCTGCAGGAAATCCATACAGCACAGGGTTCCAGCAGCAGAGAGCTGTCCTGTGGTGGCCTCCACACTTGCTGTAGCATCTAGGGGACCCCGTGGTTGCTGTCCAGCACTGGGGGAAGAATTTGGACCAGCAGTGACCACAAAGAGACACCAGACAGGAGATTTTGCTGTAGCCACTCCCTGTCCTGCCCCACACGCTTTTGAGGAGGTAAATGCTCCCAGCATCCCCAGAGGAGGTGCAGGTCCCAGCTCCCATCCTGCTGTTGTTTCCCTGCACTCAGAAAGGCAGGAATGTCACAGAGTTTCAAGAGCTGGCAGTTCTTGGCCTCGCTGGACAGGCCAGAGTGGCTGCTAATCAAACCTGAGCCTGCTGCAGGATTATTGCAGCAGATCTCCTGACAAATTTCCCTCCGGGGTGCTGGCAGGGTCCTGCAGTGATAATACCAACAACAGCAGCCAGTCCATGTGTGAGTGCCTGTAGCAGCCTCATTTTGCCTCCTCCCAGAGAGCTTTTTCCCTGTTGTGAATGTGTTTATGAAAGCAGGATGTCGTTTCCTGGGTATTGAGTCTTTTTATTTCCAAGAGCTGTGACTGGGAGAAGAGCTGTCATTCCTCTGTTACTGCCAGCCTGTTCAGACACACACATCCCCACACAATGCTCTCTCCTGGGCAGTGGTACAGCTGTTCTTTTATGTCTGATAATTGTTTTATTACTGTTATTCAGCTAACATGAAAACTGTGTGGCTGAAAATAAGCAGAAAGCTAAAGCAGAGAGAGTCTAGAGGAAAGTGAGTAGATGGCAGAAAAAAAAAAGAATTATTTTATTAAAGTGTTCTTAGGTGTTATTGACTGATTAAAGGATAAATCAGCACCAGCATGCCTTGGTGACACAGGAGTGTGAGTACAAGTCCCTGGCCTAAATCTGACAAGAGGGTGATTGGAATTGCAGTCCCAAAGCTCCTGGGATAAACAGTGAGCTATTGCTCTCTCAGTCAGACCCTTGCTTGACCAGGCATTACAGCCCTGTTGAAGTGCTGTGCTCATTTCCATAAAACACTGACAGTTTTGAAAGGAAAAATTAAATTGCCAGGAAATTTTTTGATCAAACCTTCTTAGGATCGCATTAGTCTCTCTCAGAGCAATCTCTTCCATGGGCCATTTCTCAATCTAATATATTTTCTGGTGTTATTTACCAAATAAGAAGGGTTCTGATGTGATTTGGTCCTATATGTAAATATTATCAAAGCTGCAGCACAAACCAGAGTTCTGCAAATAGATATGTAAATGTAGCAGAAATGGCTTCTTTCCTGCAGTTGAGAGGTAATAAGTGACAATTCATCACTCTCTCCTCATCGAACTTCTGACAGGTTAACAAAACTTCTGGGACACCATGCAATCCAGAAAGAAAACAGGGAAATAAAACAGCTTTTAAAGTGGTCAAAGCAGCATAAGTCTGATGAGGAACAGCTGAGGGGACTGGGAGGGCTCATCCTGCAGAAAAGGAGGCTCAGGAGAGACCTCATGGTTCCCTAAAACTCCCTGACAGGAGGGTGCAGCCAGGTGGGGCTCAGGCTCTGCTCCCAGATCACCAGTGGCAGGATGAGAGCAAACAGCCTCCTTTGTGCCATGAGAGGTTTGGATTGGATATCAGGGAAAACTCCTCCACAGAAAGGGCTGTCAAGAGCTGGAAGAGGCTGCCCAGGGAAGGGGTGGAAGGAGCCCTGGAGGAGTTCAGAAGATGAGTGGATGTGGCACTCAGAGGTCTGGTTTCATGGTGAACATGGTTAATGGTTGGACTTGGTGATCTTAGAGGCCTTTGATGCCACCTAAAAACAGAGGCCAGACAAAATTAAGAGAATAAAAAGCAGTTCTATTTATTGAAGGGCCTTCAGGTACATTCAGGGCAGATGAAGCCCAGCCAGGGGCTACACCCAAAAATGGATGACAGGTGATGGGTTTTCACACTTTTATGGGTTTGATCCATTCCCATATTGGGGGTTAACCTTCCAATTAAAGCTCCAGGTAATGAAGTCATTTACCCCAAGTTTGCTCCCCCCAACTCACTTTTGTTACACCTCTTGAGGCCTGAGACAGTCAGGTGTCTCTGATTGCCAGGCCTGGAGAGGAATTGTTGGGTCTGCCCAAAATGGGACAGCAGCAGCCAACACTCTGTATGGAGTTCAGAGTTACACACTGAAGAATTGCTGAATTATGAATATATGAAAAAGAGAAAAGCTAAAATCTTGAGGCATCACCTTTTCTACCCAAATGATTCCATGATCCACGAGGCTGATGGTTCCTGGGATGGCACCATCCCAGGCCTGTGTGGGGTGATCACCACCACCAAAGGCATTACTCACCCAAACAAAAATACACCAGAGGCCATAGGGAAAAATCTGAGGAGGGAGAAGAGTTACAGCTCCTGTTTGTGTAACTGCTGTGTGTGCATCCATGGGCTGTGGTGTGAGAGGACATCTCCCTGTCCTCAAATCTGGGGGACCCTGTGCCACTGAACTGCTTCCTGATGGTGCTCAAAGGGTTGTTTTCCTGCCTGTTCATCACTGTAAAAAGTGGATGTGGGAGACAGCTGGCTCAGATTCCACACCCACCCACCACAGTAGCATTTTGCTGCCTCAGTGTCAACAGTTGACAAGCCTAAATTGTGAAGTGCTTCAGGAATGGTGAAAAAGTTGAGATCATTATGCTGAGAAAAATGTTTATTCCCCTGCAGGAATGATGCATAAGCCAAGGGTTAGAATATTTTATTTCAGGGTGCACATAGTTGTGGATGTGACATGGAAATCAGATTTTTAGCAATACTAAAAATAAGTAGATGTTTTAATAAGAAGAATCTTTAAACAGCAGAGCAGATCGAGTACATATGCTTTTTTATTTTTGATCCCTTAAACTACAAAAATACAAGAGATGTTCAGCAAATATTTACTCCTGGTTTTAAATAAACCCTGGTTTACCCTGATATTCCTACCGTGCTTGCTTTGTGTGAACAGTCCAGAGAATGAAATATTTGTCAGATCACATCTGTGAGAGATTCTCAGTTTTCACTTACTGTACAAGCATTTTTTCCACAGGTTTGAACACAGGCATCAAAGTTCAGGATGTCTTGGGGAGCTGCTCTGCAGTTTGGTTCCTTGCACAGGGAACAGAGCTTTTAGCATGGCTTTTCCTCAGGGAATAATTCTGTTTACAGATTTCAAATATGCTCTCTGCAAATACACTTGAGCACTAACCCAAATTGTTTTGTTCCCACAAGCACAGCAGATGATTTTGTCTTTCTCTTTGACATTGGACTGTCCAATTAGCCCCTCCTTTTTCACAGCTACTCTACATTACTCCACCACCTCCCTGTAGCAGCCAGTTACAGAAATAAAAAATAGTTTATTCCGTGGCATCTGACACGGAGAGAGATTATAGAACATAGAAAATGCTATAAAAAATATTCCAGGTCAGTCATTCAGACTGTTCAGCTTCAGATCAGTCAAATCCCAATTTATCCCACATGGAAAACTTGCCACAAACTTCGGTTCAAGCTGGATCTCCTGCTCCATGCTTCAAACCAGCCTTAAGCACAGCTTCTTTTCCCCTCTGTACACCACTGCCACTATGGCAAATTGGATATTTGAATCACCTTCACTTGGCAAAAATAGCCAGGACTGGACTGGATTAAAAAATTTGCCTGCCAGAAGGCATTGGGAGACTTCTCTACTCACTGGCAGAACGACCAGCAAGGTCCTTTGGAAGATTTCAAATTCCCAAGGGTGTACTAGGTCAGAAATAGGAACAAGTTTTGAAGAACTGACCTAAATCTCATCCTTTTCTAAGGCCTGTGGCCACCAGGCAATAGGATGGACAAGGTAAGGGGGTTCCTCAGAAGACAATATAATTTGGGTGTTAAAATTTAGTTACCATTTATCACCAAAGAAACACTTTAATGAGACACTGAATTGACCATGTTCTTTCCTTGAGAGGAATAGTGGAGCCTCAAGAATATTTTCTGTCCATGATACAAAATTGTCTCTTGTTACAAAAGAAACCAGCAGAGCTAGAGGAGAGATTGGCTGTTCCATCAGGGAGTCAGCCTGCACCCTGTGCCACTCTAGAAAGGCTTGGGCTGCATTCCTGGCATCCACTTTTGGGAAAAACTGAGGAAAATGAGCCAAATAACCTCTCCATTCCTCATCTCAGATGTGGAGTGTGGTCAGTGTGGAGAGCACGGGCCTGGGCATGGAAAGGAAGATGATTTTGTGTGACAAACATCGAAAGGACAAATCTGGGCTCTGCTGTCCTGCCCTCACCTGTCCTCATTGTCACACATCATTTTATCTACACCCAGAAAATGGCAGGAAACCTTCAGCAGCATCAGGACCAACACAAATTCCTGAAAAACTTCACAAATATTCTATGTAATAGTGATCCTTTACTGACAGACATTTCCAAGTTCTGACTTTTAACCTGTTCTTCATTTGTGAGATGTGTCCCTTAGGTACTTTTTTCAATCAGAATGTCACTTAGAATCCACTTTGCAGCCTGAAATCTGTTGATTATACCACATGGCTGTATTTATAAACCAAACCTGGAACAGTAACTTGATAAAGAAACCACTGAGATTGTCTACCCAGTCCTTGCTGGGTATTAACTCTTAGCACAGGCAGTGTGTGACACCTCTTTTTCTCCTCTTTTGCTGCAAGCTTAAATGTCAGGCACTCAATTAGGATGATTTAAAAAGTGACAGTGAGTGAGATTCACCAGGCCAGATGACCACAGTGCCATTTGAGCTTTTTGCCTGGCTTCTCTGCATAGATAATGGGAAGGAAGAGCTGTTTGCTGGGCACTATTCATCTTACCCTAAATAGACTTATCAAACCTGACAGGTGACTTGTCACCCATTTAAACAGCCATAAAAACTCCCATTTCTCTGAAATGACAGATGAAGCACCAGGTAATGTTCTCAGCTGTGAATATCCACAGCCCTGCCCATTTTAGCTGTGTGGTTACATACAGCCCGTGGGCTGGAGGAGCTCCTTTATTTCAGTGCAGGGCTGTCAGTGAAGGGAGTCTGGAATAATTTGTATCCCCTGCCATTTGCCCTGGGATAAGAACAAATGCACAGACATCCCAGATGACTCTGATAACCCATTAAGCCTCGACAACTTGATGGCATTTTAAAGTCCTCAGGACAGTCATAAGAAGGGAATATGAGGAAAGGTCTTGTGTTCTGTATTCTGTTCAACAAGGCTCTCTGTGAGCTGTGGGGAACAGAAGCTCAGTGTCAGCCAGCAAGATAAAAACACTTTTGCAGCTGTTGTTCCTTGCCCCAAATCACAAACCAACTGAAAAACATATTTGGCCTTTCTCCAGAAAATAACAACATCCCTCCCTGATAAATCATGACTAAGGAGATCTGTTAATGTGCACTGAAATAAAAAGCAGTTATAGCAACAGCTGTGTGGGCTGTAAAGGTGCTGTGTGAACTGAGAGCTGGGCCCCATCACAGAAGGGTTTTTTTGGACAGGAGGCGGTGAGGAATCTGCTAATGATTCTGTTCTGACCTCCAGGTTCTCAGGAAAATATGTTTGTGAGGTTTCCCAGGAGTTTCTTGTACGAATCTTGAGGTGCTGAACACCATCTTTCTAAAAATATCTTGCCAGGTGTAGCCTGCAAACTAAAAGATAAGCAATAAACAAGGGGAGAAAAGATTCAGTGAACTTTGTAATGACTGTAGAGTGTGAAGATAGGTTTATAAAATGTCATGAACTTCTGCTGCTTTGATTCTGAGCCTCTGTATGCCTCCAGCCTGATCTCCTGCCTGAAGCAAACAAACCACAAACATTAGATTGAGCCAGGTGTGGTGAGTTTTGGATGCTGGGCCAAGGATGGAAACCTGGCAGCTTCCCTGAGCTGCCAATTCCACTGCTCCCTGCCCTGCTGATGGGAATGTCACACTCAGAGTCCACACTGCCCAAGCTGCAGCTTGTGGTTGTTGCCCTTTGTTATCTCCACTGCCAGTGGTGAGAAGAGTTTGATCCTCACATCTCACTTGCAGTGTCAGAGCTCTCCTCCTCAGTTTTGGTTTTGCTGCTAGCCACGTTATCTCAACTTCCTTCCACATTCCTCCACCAGCGATATCTGGAGGATGTGATACTACTGAGGAGGGTGATCCTGTGCCAGCAGCAAGCCTAATATGGATTTTTAACAAATAATAAATATAGAATACTAAAATCGATCTTTATTAACAGTTAAAAATAATTAAGTTGTCATTCAGCTGGACAAAGCCCTGTTGGTCTAAGAAATTTTTGCACTGTGAGAATGATTTGGACTTGCTGTACAGGAGCTGGAATAACCTTCAGCAAGAGACCAGGTCAAGTTCCCAATTAAAGGTTTTGAGAAGAAAACTATTAATTAATTTAAATCCCAAACCTTTTAGACAAATATGTCAGCACCAGTCTCTCCTTACTCTTGCAATTTTAAGTAACCTTTACCAAAAGTCACCTCAGATTGTGAGAGCTGATATAATTCAATATCCAGATCCTACCCTGCTCTCCCAGGAATATCCCAGCTACAACTTCAATTTCCTTGGAGCTGCACCACGTGTACTCTGCATCCCATCAACAAAAAGTCATTTCTGTCTGCATGTTCTGGGCTCCCTCCCACAATATTTTTCAGTCTCCTGATGGAATCTGCCTACACTTGTGCATCCTCCTCTCCAGATTCACTCTTTTGAAATGAAGCCTAATGGGTCCAAAGATAATGGGATTTCATGTGCTGATCACATCCTCCTTGCTGAGTCCCTGCTGTTCTACTTTGCAGGATTTATGTCCCTCTCTGCTTCTTATCACTTAATTTCTTCTTAACACAGGGACACCTGCCAGGAACAAGGAGGTGAGATGCCATTAGACTCACAAAATGCCCTCTGCTGATATAACAGGTTACTCAGTAATTATCCTGACTGAAATTTCCACCAAAAAAAAAAAAAAAA
>VZRX01017098.1:175-65292 GCA_013398075.1 Notiomystis cincta | reverse complement strand
AATTTCCACCAAAAAAAAAAAAAAAAGCCATGTGGACACTTGATAGTGGAGTTTTCTGGAGTCAGCTCTTTGTTTGTTGGTTTGTGTTTCTTTTTCATCCTGTCATCTCAATAAAGTTTCATGGAAACTTTCCTGAAACATCAAGTTTTCAACCCAGCAACAATTAAGTTTTCAACACCACGCTCAGGAGTGGGAAACAGAACCCTCTCACACAAACTTCTTTTAGCTGCAGACTTCCACAATTGATATTTCCATGCAAAGTGGACTCCACCAAGCCAAGAATGACAACTTCCCTGCTTAGGAATAATTCATATATTTTCTAAGACCCATAGATGGGGAAAGACAACCAGGGACAGCTGTTGGCTTTGACGTGGTTTCCTTGGAGTTATTCCCATTGCACTCACCTGAGTCCAGGTGGCTCCTGTGTGGCTCCAGCTGCCCTGTCCACCCCAGGGCCTGGAGAGGGTGTGGACTGATGGGATGTGGATGTTTGGTCCTGACTGACCATCTCCAGGGACAGGAATGCTGCTTGGGAGAGAGCTGGAGGTGGGGGAAATCAAGCACTTTGAGCAAGTGAAATGAAGGGTCTGTTTATTGTTCCTCAAGGTCTCTGTCCCAAAGGAATTGTCCTCTGGTAGATCATTCCCTCCTGCAGCAGAGCCACCTCTCTCCCAGGCCCCTCAGCTTTGCTCTCCATGAGCACCAGCAGTCTCTCAGTGAGGAACTTTGCCAGGTCCCATTCCCTGACACACTGCACTGCTTTTACTCCTGATTCCCACCTTGCCAAACCCAGCTGGGCAGTCACCTTTGGTGCACACTGGGGTGTTTCAGACCCACTTCATCCCCAGAGGCAGGGCAAGCTGATAACACAACAGCCTGCAGTGATGCAGGGCTGGAGAGGAAGCCCCTGCCCTCAGCAGATCCTCCAGGAATAACCAAGGGGAGCCAAATGTTCTCTGGAGCTGAGTGCTGAACAGAGCTGGGGAAGACAGGAGAGTCAGCTGGGAGCTCCTGGTGTCTGTGTCACACAAAAATGCTGCTGGGTGGAAAATTCCCTCTCTGAGAACAGACAGACCTCTGGGCAGAAGTCTTTTCTGCCACTGCCCACATGAGAGCAGGAGGGCTCTGAGTGTTGAACACTCCCAATCTCATGTGCAGTTTAATGGTGATGGGCAGAGCTCACTGGAACACCAGGATCTTTTTACTTTTGTTTTAACTGCCTAATGAGACTATCTGCAAAATGAACTCTGCACTGGAGTTCAGTGAAAGAAGAATAACTCTTTAAAATCTCAGATCTTTGCTTGTGACTGAAAAACACACTGGTGTCAATGAAAGGAGTAGTAGGAAAGAAGGAAAAATACAAATCTGTTGGTGCTTTTTTGCATCTGCATCTTGACTGGGCTTCACAGGCTTCATGGGTGTTTTCTTCTAGCAGGTAAAATAAAGAGACAGGAAACTTGGTCCATTTTTAACTCTTCTCTGTATTCAAAAAACCATCACCAACACCCTCAACATCCATCACTGCTGCTGTCACGAGGTGGAGCCCAGCCCAGAGCTCACCAATTACAAGTTTGCTTAAATACTACCTGTCCCAAGCCCTTAAATACCTCTCTGTATTCTTTAAACCAAATCCCCTCAAACCTTTAAATCCACAGCAGATTCTTCCACAGCATTACAAACAAAACCCAAGGATAAAGAGTGCATTACAGTGAAGATTTGCTTCCTGGAGTCTGGCATTCCTCCCCTCATTGCCTTTCCTCCTTCAGGAAGCCTGAAGGGCTCTGAGGAGGCACTGGAGCTTTCCCCAGGAGCACTGCATGGATTTTGTAGAGGGCCAGCATGTGCTGACAGTTCTGACAGGCAAAATAGGCATGGAAGGGGTAAGGAAATGTTCCTAAGTGGGGAAGAGATTTTCCTGCACTTGGGACTGCCTGAGTCTGTTGAATTTCTGAAGTTTTCCTCCAGTACCACCACTTCATGTGGACCCATGGCCCTCTTCTCAATTTTAGTGTTTCCATGTTTATCTTCAGGCAGAAGCTGAAAGGGTATTTACAAAGGGGAGAGCAAAGCAATGCCTCCTGCAGAGCTGTGTGCTTCCTCACCCAGGCTGACAGAATTTTACCAGCTGAGGATCTCGAGCAGCAGCCACAGGTTACATCTCCCTGAGGGCAGGAGCAGCTTCATCTTCTCCTGGTGCAAAGATCACAAAAGTTTGTGGCATAGGAACAATTTCATCTGCTCAGTTTGTTGTTGGAAGACAGCTGGGCTCAGAAAGGCACCATCAGTAGAACAAGTATTTTTTAAATTAAAGTGTTCTATGAAAATACACCATTAGAAAAAACCTGAGACATCCCAAGATGCTAGATTGGTTTACCAAAAATCTTGCTTTTTATTTTCCCCAGGAGAAAGTAGAGAAGAAAATGTGCTTTAACACTGTGGAAATCTCCTGTTGTAGCATTTTTTGAATTGTTTTGCTAGTTTTGATTTGTGTTTATTTACATTCCCATATTTATATATATATATATAGGGCTTTTTTTCACCAAATTCTAGTTATAGGGATAATTTTAAAGCATCCATCCACATTTCCATTGAGAAACCTGGGAAAAACTGTGAAGTGACAGGATATTCCTCAGTGACTGACACTTCCTTGTGCATTAAATCAATGAATTAAATCGCTTCAGAAAAGAGTACTTTATGAATGAAGACATGAAAACGAGGAGGAGAAGATAAAATAAAATAAGGGAAACATGACCCCCATTTCCAAAGTATTGGCTCAGACTGGGATGGAGTTACCCATCACATACACAGATCAATACTGTGTGTATTCCAGTTTAAGGGATTAATAAAGTTATAAAATTCCCCAAATTTCACTCTAAGCCTTCAGAAAAAGATCAGAAATTGTCATAAAATGTACTAAAATACAGAATATAAATTGACCAGGGACTCATAATGATTCAGAATAATTTAGATTGGAAATGAAGCTTGTCCAGTGCAACCTCCCACTGAAAGCAGGTTGGGTTCAAAGGGGAGACTGCCCAGAACATTTCCCAGCTGAGTTTTGGGTATTTCCAATGATGGTGATTTTCCTGTTTCATTTCCAGCTGACTCCCTTCTCCCCAGCAGGTGCCTGATATTCCTGATTTCCAAGGCAGGAATTTATCAATACCTTGTTTGACCCAAGCTACAGAAATTTTGGGAGCTCAGGTGTGGACAAACCTTGGCCTCAGAACTGGAACAATTCACACCCCTGAATGTTACTGAGCTTCTCTTACCTGTTCCTCTCTAAAGGTCTCCAGACACTCCCCTGATGTGCAGACCACAAACACTCAAGTCTGTCCAACCAGCCCTGCCTCTCCTTGGAAAGCATCTCCATTTCCTTCCCTGTTTCCATAGCAGGAATCAAAAGAAAAGAAAACAAAATTCCTCTACCAGAAGCTTCCCATCACCTCAGAAATCCCATTTAGTATTTTTGACTCTCAGATTGCTGTCCCAATCTCCAACCCATATAAAAGATGTAGAACAATCCTAAATCCTATATATTAAGGCACTTAAAGAAGTGCTTCAAACCTTTGTTTAATTAGAAATAATAAACTGAAATAATACATAAAATAGTCTGCTCATGCTGGTAGAATAAAGAAATGGATTCTGCCTCATTGCATGGAATTTGGACTTACTCACCAGTCAGTTAAGCTTATTTTATGATAAGAACATAAAAAATATGACAGAAAAGCTCAGTGATGTGGTGTGAAATAATAAATGGTTTTACTTCATAAAAAAATAGAGGAAAAGAAAGCAGACTTTAGTGATATTAAATTCTTCATTTAAAAGACATATACCCAGACAACAAAGAGCATTAGTTTTCAGGAGTGAAATTAGGCAGAGACAGCCTAAAATAAATAGATAAATAAAAAGATAAATATCTGCCTGGATAATTCCTTCCTGAGCCCTCCTCCAAATCTCAAAATTACCCTTAAAAGTTGCAGGTGGATTTTCAGCGTTCAGAAACTGCAATTTTTGTCTCAGGTGGTGGGGAGTTATGTCAAGTTGTTGTTTAGAAGTTCCTCTGGATCAAACAAGCTGTGGCAGATAGTTTTTTGGAGGGTCAGGATACAAAAAGGAAATAATCCAGGGATAGGTGGATCACTGGTGTGACCCTTCTGAGTGGACTCTCCCTGCAGGGTGGGGACCAGCAGCTGGAGACAAAACTGTTCCTGGGATGGTTCTAGGGAACTGAAAGTTGAATTTTGTCCAACAGGAGAACATTGGGGGATGGCAGTTGGAGAATGTGGAAAAGGAAAGCAGGAAAAGAGCAGCCACAGGTGTGTGAAACAGAATTCCAAGACCAGGATGATTCCTACAGCAATAAATAAAACAGATCCCTCCAGGAACTTGGCCCCTGCCCAGCCAGAAGTGATCTTAGACCCTCTCCTCTCCAGCTCCTCGTGCACAGACACATAAGGAAGCAAAGAGGTCTCTCAGCAGCCCCCAGACCTCGTGGTCTCTCTGGCTTGGACCCCTGTGTTCCTCCAGCAGCCAACTCAGCAGCCTTGTGTCTCTCCCATATCCAGCCCCCACTTTTGTCCATACCAACACCTGCCTTCCAAGTCTCTCCTCTCCCTGACCTGCCTTTTATCCCACTGTTTTTCCATGCTTGTTCCTCCCCAAACCAGCCAAAATCCTCTCTTTCCCCTCTCATTCCTCCCCCTAACATCCTGCAAGGAGCCTCTTGTCTCCATCATCTCTGTCACCCAACATGTGGGGTTGAGGCTCTCCTGGGAGCCCTGGGACCAGCAGGGTCCTGGGATTGCTTCTCTCTGGAGGTTTTTTGGGTCTGTGCCCCTCAATGTTTCTCTGTGCTCCTCTGTGTGCAGGGTAAAAGCCTTGAGCCACAGGACCTAAAAAGGCTCCCTAAAACCGACTGTCTCTTTATCTGCCCTCAGCTGATTCCAATGTCACTCCTGGCTCTTCAGATTTGTGGGTTTTTTGCCAACAATGACGTTTCTCTGTGTCTCTCCCTCCCATTTTATTGACTGCCAGAGAAACACACATCAAGCCCAGTTCAGTTCCACATGAGGGCTTAGATCCTTGAGATATCTGTATTGCAGACTTCTCTGAGCAAAGTGCCTGAGAGCTGCTTCAAAAACCAAACCCACGCCCCTCAAAAACCCAACTACCCAATACCCCAGAGCTCCTGCTCTCAGAAACATGATTATTTTCTGTAGATTCTCCTACTTCTGCAGACAAGCACCACGCAGATGTTCAATTCCTTCCCGTTGCCATCCGTGCTTAGAGAAAGCTGCTTTCCTGATGAGGCTATAAATCATTTTATTCTTCAGCAAATGCTTATTTATTGACTTGTCTTTCTCATGCATCAGAAATCCCCCCAGCCTCTCCCTGGAGAACCAGACATCTCCTGCTTGTCATTGTAGTGATTCCTTTTTAGGTTTCAACAGCCCTAAACTCACACCCCCCTTGGCCCTAAATACTCACTTGTTCTTGCACATGCTGCTGCCAGTGGGAAGAAGCTGGGGAATGTATGATTAATCTCACATCCCACATCTCACACAGAAATCAAGATGGTGTTGTCACTGCCTACAGTCCTCTCTGGTGGAGTCAGACTGTGGCAACAAGAAAATAAAGTGGGGGACCAAAGCCACGTGCAGAAAAGTGGCTGGGGATGACCATGATGTGGGGCCTAAGTCACAGCTGAGGCCAAATCTCCTAGGAAATTTTTTTCTAATGAAGAAAAACCTCTTCTTGGAAAAAAAAACAAAACCAAAAAACCTTTGAAAAAAAACTCCAGCAGGATTTGAGACTGATTATAAGCTTTGGGTAGAGCAACTTCTAACCAAGTCTTTTTATCAGTTATGGCTTTGAGTTTTTTTTTTTTTAAATCCTTTACCTACAGACTAGAACCTGGTGATGTATTTTTAAAAGTTCAACCAGTGTGGGATAATTTGTGGCCTTTCCAGAAGAGAAGAGACACAGTCAAAATAATCACCTATTTAGCTAAATCCTCATTAAATGCTTGCTGCCCCTGGGCCTCGGTGAGATTCTAACATAACCCAAGCAGGAATCAGTGGATCAGGGAACAAAATCCAATTCTATTTTTAAATTGATAATTGAAATAAGGCATCTCAGGTGGTTTGGAGTGGTTTGAGAGGATTTGATATAAAACCCTTCCTCCTGCTGGTTACCCACAGCTCCAGCAAAGAGATGAACTTGGGGCAGCACCATGTAAATCCTGGGCTGTCTTTATATCAAGGGGAGTGATAAAGAAAAAGAAACTGACTGATAGGACTTATGGTGAATCTGCTTATGCTCTTGAACCTTTTTTCACCAGATTCCTACTGGCTGCCTGTCAAATTCAACCAAACCCCAAAAGTCTCCAATTCCAGAGGATGCAAATGGCCAGGATTTAGTGTGTTTTCATTTTGCACTGTTCAGATCCCCATTGCCTTTGAATTGCCTCCCTCTGGACTTCCATCCTTCTTCACTCTGCTGTTGACCCTGTGCCAGCCCAATGCAAACCTGGTTGGAATTTATTCCTTCTAAATAGTCCCAAAGCAGCACTGAGACCCAGCTGGGCTCAGCCTGTGGCTCCACTGCTGACTCTCTGTGCAGGCTTGGCAGACCTCTCAGCCTTTCTTTATCAGCCTCCCCTTATCAGGTCTGCTGGCCCTGATTACGAGCCCTGTGAGAGGGGAGAGGTCTCTCACTGCATCTCAGCCCCACATGGGACCACGACCCTGGTAAGAAACTTTTGTAGGGCACAAAATACATTTTCTACACCAATGAGAGCTGGTGACTGGTGACCTAAGGGTGCAGATATTCTCCTCAGCTTGAATAACTCAAACTATTTCCCCTGGGTCATTTATCTCTTTTGGGGATGAAATAACATGGATCAGGAAGAAAAAGTAATTTTGGATTTTCTCTGTGACAGAGGAGGGTTTGGATGGGATATTTGTCCTGATACCTTCTCAGAGGGAAATCTGAGTGCTGTCCATTTTCCATGAGACCACAGATACTCTGAGCTTAGGATTGCCAAGAGAGTCTCTACGAGCTGTGTACTCATTAAATTCCCAGGATTATTCAATTTGTGGGTTCTAGGGAAGTGTCTGAAGCAGGTTTGAAAGACCTTGGCTTGACAGTGAGAGCAGACAAGGGAGGACACCGACCTCCCCCACCATTCTGCACTCTTTAGTTTCTGTTTTCTAGTGGGCTAGACCACTGAGTTTAATTAAAACCTGGCTTTAAGCTCCATGATCTATGAGGTTTTTCTCCTCCAATTAATCTCACATGAAACGTGAGGATGAAGCCTGGGAGAGGTCATGAAGCAGGGAAAGGAGCAATCTAGGAAATAGCAGGGGTTTTTCTGCTACAGATGCAGAGAAACCACAGATAAATCATAATAAACAAATAAGGCACTACAGAATTACTGATCTTGGCAAAGTGTGCATGTTCTTACAGCTTCATTGAGCTGCAGGTGGACACCAGCCTAAGATGAGTTGCTTTTCTCCATTAAAATACAAAGTCTGTACTTTACACTCCTTTATTTTGCCTTTCTCTCTGTTACAAAGTCAAATTAGCATCTTTTTTACTATTCTGAGTTAGATTCACCGCTTCAAGTTGAAAATATATGGGATAACTGTGTGCTGAGTAGATGTCTGTGCATACAGATCTATATTATTATGGGAGATTCCTATTTTTCAGCTTCACTTTGCAAGCACTAAAATCAGCTGTACATCCTTCACTCCTTAATTTGCATATTTACTTGCAGTCTTACATCTTTTTTATTAAAATTTACTTCCAGATCACAAAACATTGGCTAATCACCAAGCTGCTTGCACATAATAAATTGTCTCAACCTCTAACTGGAGATGTGTTTTTAAAAGCAGATTTTAGCCTCAGTATTGAAGTTTGTCTAATTAGCTGCATTCCAGGGTTTTTTTTAAACGAACAGAATGAAGGACAAGAGGAAACAGCCTCAAGTTGTGCCAGGGGAGGTCTAGATTGGAGATTAGGAAAAATCTTCTTTATTGAAAGGGTGGTCAGGCATGGGAAGAGGCTGCCCAGGGAAGTGGTGGAATCAGCAACCCTGGAAATGTTGAAAAATTGTGTAGGTTTGGCACTTGGGGACATGGTTTGGTGGTGGCAGTGTTGGGTTAATGGATGATCACAGAGGGCTTTTCCAATCAAAACAACTCTTTGATTCTGTGAATGGTGGGGTTTTAAGCCTGAACTTAAGGAGAGTTGAGCTGAGCTGACCATGTTTGCTCCAGAGGTTGCTTTTTAGGGCTGGCACTGAGGTCACCAAACCCTTTCCCCTTCACACAGGTGCACATGAGGCCTGGTCCTACCCAGATGAGCTGCTCAGATCCCAGAGAAAGCATTTTCCCAGAGATCTGTAAATTCCCTCCTGTACAGAGCTGCTGGGCTTTAAGGGGTTTATTGTAAATCTTCCCTTCTTTCTCCTCCAGCAGCCAAAAATCCTTTCACTATGGATGGAAGCTTGACATTAGGGGGCTAAAAATGATTAATTTTAATTTTTGAAACAAATCCACCTCTGATGTGGAGTGAGGCCAGCATCTCCCTCACACTCTTGCTGCAGAAGTTACCACTCAGACCACTTCCCTGAAATTCCCTCCTATTTATACTTGCTCTTGCTCCTGTATTTTTCTTTTTTACATGCCTGTCCTCCTGCCTTTTAGTTTCAGGACACATGTTAACCTCAGAAGGCAGTACAAGGAACAAAACAGGTATTTAAGAGAATACCAAATTCCAGAGCTTGCATGAAAGAACACTCTGCTGCAGGAGTAATTTTTGCTAAACAGATGCAGCTGGGAAATGGGGCTTTATTATAAGGGATCACAGTTATTCCCTGCACAGTTTAGCAG
The DNA here is from genome assembly GCA_013398075.1 of Notiomystis cincta. Taxonomy (NCBI): domain Eukaryota; kingdom Metazoa; phylum Chordata; class Aves; order Passeriformes; family Notiomystidae; genus Notiomystis; species Notiomystis cincta. The sequence goes on along the minus strand of VZRX01017098.1, from coordinate 56,395 downwards.
CCACATTTGTCTTGACCTGATATTTCACATTTTATCCCCATCGTGCTGGGAATTCAGAAAAAGGGTGAGAGAGGGGGAGAAATCCCTCTCCATGTTCACAGTTCATTATAAATTCAAAATTCCTTTGAAAGCCTCTCACACTGAATAATAAGTTGCCAAGCTCTCCCAGTGCTCCCTGTCTCTGAGGCCACAGTACAAATCGTTTCCCAGTAATTATGGAGGGGAAAAAAATAAAAAGAAATTAATTATACCAATTTGAAAACTCCAGAATGACCTTGAGAAAAACTCCAAAGGTCATCCAGGATGGCCTCCTTGTTGTTCTAGACTGGCTCCCAGCTGTGTTTTTCCTCAGAGGAATGGCCCAGTTGTTTCCTCAGCGTTTCTTATGAAGATGGACCTGAAGAATTTGGTTATTTGGGTTCAGCATGTAACAAACAGAATTTACAGGCTGTAATGGGAGAGTTTCTGGGGAGCTTCCTAAGCAGCACCTCTGCCAAGGATGGGTCCTGTCTCTGCTCCAGACCCACAGACTTTCATCCACCCACTGCTGCCTTCACTGTGTGATGTCTTTTGGCAGGAGAACCCACCCAAGCTGCAGACGAGTCTCTGGTGTGTTATGGCACAAAGTCAGACACAAGAGGCTCTACAAGGTGACCTGCACAAGGACAGAGCTGATTGCAGGATCTGCACTGCCCCACCCAGGCAGAGCCATAGGATCCTCCCCCAGTTTTGGGGTTTACCAAAGGGGAAGGGTCAAATTCACCTCTGGCATCCCAAATCTGCTGGAGCATGTCCAGAGAGGGGAAGGGAGCTGGGAAGGGTCTGGAGCCCCAGGAGAGGCTGAGGGAGCTGGGAAAGGGGCTCAGCCTGGAGCAAAGGAGGTTCAGGGAGGACCTTGTGGCTCTGCACAACTCCCTGACAGGAGGGGACAGCCGGGGGGGTTGGGATCTGGGACAGAACGAGATGAAGTGACCTCAGGTTGTTGTGAGGGGAGGTTTAGGTTGGATATTAGGGAAAATTGGCATTGGAAGGGGCTGCCCAGGGCAGTGGTGGAGCCACCACCCCTGGAGGTGTTTAGGAGATGTGTGGATGTGGCACTTGGGGACAGGGTTTAATGAAGACTTTGCAGTGCTGGGGTAATGGTTGGACTCGGTGACCTCAGAGGGCTTTTCCAACCTAAATGATTCTGTGAGTCCACGATTTTAAATAATTGTTCTCGTAGTTTTAAGACAGAAATTTTCCTTTACTTCCTGGGTGTTACTGAAGGCAGGAGGACTCTTTGCTCCAGCCCCAGAAATGGACACAGGGTGTTTTCACTCAAAAATATCCATCCCTTTGATAAATCCCTGGTAATGGCAGTAGACCTCCATAGCCAGGCATGGACTGTCAAATGAAAAACATGGACACTGGCCAGCATGAAACTGTCTTGTCTCTTGTTAAGGGTGAGGGAAGAACTGTGCAAAAGATATGCAAAATAACGCATTTGAAGGCAACAAAAAGGTTCAATTTTCCATTTGGTGAACATGTAGGTGCAGGCAACCAGTTGCACTGGGGGTTACAGGAGTAAAGGAAGGTTCAGGGAGGCACCTGGGATATCCTGCAGTATTACAGCTATTGCACCTCTTTTTAAATTGATACAGCAAATTGGAGGTTGGGGTAAAGAGGATGTGGGCATTATCTGATATCTGCTTATCCCAGAACAAGCCCTGGGCCCTACTCACAAGACAGCTGGTGATGGTGCTTGAAAGAAGCTTCTGCAGCTGGGATCCCAGCTCAGAGCCCAAACTACTCACTTCCCCCATGTTCCCTGACCTGTGACCCTGCAGTGCCCAAGGCAGAGCTTGGCCCATCCCTTCCATGCCCACGTTCATGGTGCCAAGAGCTGGGCAAAAGCAGAAGTTCCTCACATGTGCCTGAAATCCAAGAAGCTCTTGGGACCCCACAAAAATCCAAGAAGCTCTTGGGACCCCACAGCAACCCTGGGGCTCCTCTGCCAGGGCTGCAGTGTTCTCTCAGTGAATCCTAAGGATTCCCTCAGATGCTGAGCAGAGTAACTGAGGTCACAGAAACCTGAAATGGCTCATTTAGGTTCAAAATTAAGCTGTCAGACACAGCAGGTGATCCAGAGGGAGGAAAATGCCCATTGTCACATGGACATAGAGCAGGAAACCCAAGGCAGAGGCTGTGCCAAGGCAGAGGCAAAGGGGGCATCCAGCAGTGGGACTTGACACCTCCTGCTTTTCCAGGCAGCTCTCACTTCCAGTATTCCACCTTCATGTTTCCCCCACCATCTCATTTTGAGCTGCTGTGTGTGACATCCTTTCTGATGATTTGACATCCTTGCTGGTGATTGATCTGAGCTATTCTTATTTTATCAAGTTAAAGGAGACAGAAAATACAACAAGAATTAACCATCGCTCCTTGCAGAAGGCTAAAAGAGGCTTCCTGCAGAAACCTGTGGAAAATAAGTGTATAAAGTCACTAAAATGGGACATAAGACACATGGTGATTGACAAAGGGCTTTTGTTCTCCTTGGTACAACAAAGCCTTTCATTTTTTTTCAGAATAGAATAGTCAAGTACCTCACAAGTGTCAGCAGTGTTAAATTAATCTTTTGTTGTTTCCTTTCCTACCGTAGCTGGTGCTTTTTCAGGCTCAGGTGGCTCTGCCTTCTCCCCACTTTTAGATAAAATAAGAATCAACTGGATGAAGCCACCAGGTTTTGGAGATGAGGGGCAGGGCAGAGTTCAGTTTAAAGGCAAAAGCCATGACACATTATTTGTTTTCCAGGAGAAAGAACAGTCCTTGGCTCTGCTTAGCCTGGACCCCCAGTTCCAGCCAGGTGGGAATTGGTCCTTGGGGCTTCCCATGGCCAAGCTCACAGCAGCCCCTGGGCTTGGTGTTCTCCCACCACTGCACATTTCTCATTCTGACCCTCCATTTTTGAAAGTTTTGAACTTTTTGACATTTTTTACATCAAGGTTGAGAGGTGGAGAGGGACTGGAGATTGCTGTGTGGCACAAGAACAACCCATGACCTTCCAACTCATTCAGTAGCACCGATTACTTTATTTTATTCTTTTTCCTCCCTGGAATGATCTATTTTACACAGGAAAATTGCTTCAGAATACTTATTTTCCAGAAATCTTGTGAGTAAGTCTTAATTTTTAAAAGTCAGACAGGCATTTATGAACCTGAGTTCCACTGAATATCAAAGAGATATGAGACTCACTTCAGCACACTTTAAAGCTATATTTTACAGCATTAATTCTACCACTGAGATTCCTGGAGTTGTGTCTTGCTCTGGGAGCAAGACCCAGTGGTTACAGAGGCGGTGATGAATGATTTTCTGTGATGTAAATGGCACAGAACTGGGCTGCATGTGTCCAAATTCATGTGTTTTTGTAAAAATCCACGTTGATTACTGACATCTGAGTATTACAGTAATGACCAAGCACAGCAGGAAACAGAAAAATCATAGATTGAGTACAAAGAATCCATAAACAGCAACCTAATAATACTGTGGCATTATTTAAACAGTGTACCAGAGTGAAAAACTACAGTAAATGTGTTTTGACCTTCGTCATGCATCGCTCAGTCCAAAAGGAAACATTTTAAGTGTTTACGTGTTAAATTTCACTTCTCCCTGGTGAGGGAAACAAAAATGCCAGCCAATAAAATACTCAACAAACAGGACTTCCAGAAGGCAGTTTTTAATGGAATAAATCATTAATTTTTCAAGGTAGAAGCTTGAGTTACCTTTATTTTACTCTTCCTTTGGCTCAGTAAGGATAAATCAGATATCCATGAGGACAAGCGACAGGTCAGAGCTGAGCAGCACCAACAATAGTTCTGCAAGGACCTACATTTTCTAAGTTTAAGATTCAGGGAGTTGACTGAGGCTGTGGAGAAGCAGGAAGCAACCATAAAGGATCATCTCCCACCTCCAGCTACCATTAATCATCTCCTCATCCACCCACTCATTCCAGGACAGGGCTAAGCCACGGGAGATGCCTTCAGGAGGGGCCTCTCTCTCTCCTGAATGGCTTAGAGAGCCTAAAGGAGCAGATCAGACCCCAGCCCTGGAATTACAGGGTGCTAGTCCAGTTTGTATCCACAATATCCTACTGTGAATGCATATTTGTTTCTGCTGTTGCAATTTGTTGACCTTTTCCACCAATGCTCTGGGCCAGACCCTGCAGTGCTGCTCATTCCATCCCAGGAAAACCTGGCTGGATACAGCTGGAATTCTCTAATGCAAAGCTGGCAGTGTGGATGTTTCAGCTCAGGGGATGAGCACAGAGATACAGGATTTTAATTTTAATTTTTTTTTTCCCAAGCAGCTGAAATGAAGAAGTGAAGAGGAAGTCAAAATTAATTTGAGCTCATTTTGAAACATTTCATTTGAACTGAAATTAAATGTTCCATGAATGTAAGGGGATTAAACTAATTATTTTTCAGGTCATTTTTCAATTTAAAGCACTGCTCTCAAAATGAAATACCAGAGTATTTTGTTTAGCAAATCTGAGAGCAACACTTTGCTCTTCATGCTTTTGTGCAAGATTATTTCAGTCCAAAGTTATTTACCAAATTTGGCCAAGAGCCAGACATCTCTAAACTTTATTTTCCAAAAAATTCACTGCCTAGTTTACTGAAATATTTGCAAGACCTAAAGCCACTTCTCTCTTTCCTAACATCCACAATAATTACAGTTTGTACAGAGCATTACTAAAGCACTTAGAACTTGTTTATGAAAACATAAACGAGTTGTAAATTCACTGGATGCAGTGGCTTGGGAAAAGTGAAATAGCACCAAAACAGCTCAGTGTTAATGCTCAGCATCCTCTGATGGATGTGAACTTACAAGCAATCTGCTCCACCTCGGTGTTTCCAAGTGTGAGCAGACCTTTTTTGCTCCTACACTCGATTTTCTCGAGGGCTATAAAATTGCAATTTATCTCCAGAACAAACCCAGTCGCTGAAAAAAAATAAAAAATATGATTTCTTAGTTACTTCTTTATCCCAGTTATTAATACTCCTTCCTAAGCTGTCAGCTGCAGCCTGCTGAGCAATCAATAATTATGGCTCTCTTTACACATGCAACAAAAAGCCTCCATAATGAATGGCAGTAGCAAAGGTTGCTGTCACTTGAGAACTCCCCACAGAATTGGGCTTAAATATCGTAATTCCATCTGCTCCCTCTCCTGCTTATGCATTTCTGTGGCTCAGGGTGATGTGCTGGAATCCAGGCAGTGACTGACTTGTTATTGATGAGAGCAATTATGGAGAGGGAAAATATATTTCAGTTCCTTTCTGAAATGCTTTAATGAACACCAATGCAGGCAGAAGGAAAAATATGTCCCAGCATTTTCATAAAGGCACAAAAGGAAATAGAAATGGTGCCTAAATTAGACAGTTGCCCATGGAGGTTATCCTAATTAATAGCAGTGATTTGCCCCGAATCAGCTCACGCAGTAATTGCTGCTGAGCCCGGAAAGCCAAAGGGATTGCTCAGGGCTGAGCAATGCACAGGTGATTTCAGTCTCCAGGAGGTTTGAGTCATTCCTCTCTGCACTGGAATCAAATCTTTCCCCAGAAAGAGGAGCATCTGTTTGAAGTTCAGGGGCTGGAGAAGGCACTGGGATGGAGGGGTTGCTGACATCCATGGGTTCATCAGAGGACTTGCTCTGAAGGTGATGTCTGTCAGTGCCATTCTCTGCCATCACTGTTCTCCTGATGCCAGCAAGTGAAAACTGACAGCTTCAACCAGTAAATACAAAATCAGTCCAAAACTACAGGGGACTTAATAGTGCTGCCTGAAGTCACGTCGTGATGGCTTTTCCTAACTGGGAAATGTGTTCTGCAAAATCACATTGTTCTCTGTGACATTCACACTGATCACTATTCATGAAAAAAGGAGCATCTCTCTCTGTTTTGTTCAGTGCCACTTGTTTCCTACTTTGCTCCAAGAAAGACCTTCAGGCACCTGTCTCACACTGCCTCCTGTGGGGTCTGGCCAGCCAAAAGCAGACAGGGCTCTTCCAAGCCACATGGGAGAGGTCTGTGCCTTTGCCTTTCAAGCACCCTGACTCCCTGTTTCTCTTGTCAGATGGAGCTGATTCTAAATTAAACTCCTGAAGATTTCTGTTCTGAGGGAGGGGTGAAGCCTGTCTGTGTCATCAGAGAGCAGCACAGACAAATGGGACTGTGTGGTTTGGCCTCAGAAATGGTGGAGCTGTGTTGGAATTCCCTGCTCCAGTATCAATGCCACCCAAATTGAACCCGTGCCTACCTGTGGTGAGAGCACAATCCTGGGACAGAGGCAGTGAAAGGAGCAGCCTCCTCTGCAGCCTGGGCAAAGCCCTGAAAAACTCATTAAAACAGTGACAAAGGGATGGAAATGGGTGTTTGCTCTCTGAGCAATGCAATTCCTTTATGGAAATCAGGATAATGGCTTCCTTGTGCATTTAGAAGCAAGTGTGTAGGGTGAGGCAGCCAGCAGGGAATGGGCACATTCCCTGTAATGAGGAATACACTGGGGTAAGGAAATGAAGGCAAAGAGCAAAGAGGGTGGGCATCCAAATGAAATCTCTTCCAAAGAGCTCTCCCCCCTGAGTCACTGCCACATCACCTGGCATTTCACACAGCACCAGTGCCATGGAGCTGTGGTAGGGCCTGTGGAGTGACACCAGCAGAGAAATGGGGCTGTGGGGACAAACCACAGAATGGTTTGGGTTGGAAAGGACCTTAAAGATCATTTAGTTCCACCCCCTGCCATGGGCAGGGACATCTTCCACTGGAGCAGGTCACTGAGAGCCCTGTGAAGCTGTCCTTGAAGACTTCCAGGGATGGGGAATCCACAGCCTCTCTGTACAACCTGTTCCCAGAACCTTTGATTGGCACTGGAGTGGCTCCATGGGGTCCTGTAGGTCAGCCAAGCCTCAGCCAAAATGATTTAGGAAGACCTGAAACCCTCAGCATTATCTTCCTGTAGCAATTAAAACTCCTGTAGCCAGAAGCACCTGCAATAAAATAGGGCAGGGTAAGGAATTTAAAAGCCACATTTTGCTCACACAGCTCAGCTTGAATACATTTACACTTTCAGAATTAAAGGCTTTTCATTTCTCGCCTAAGTTTTAGCATGTTTTCTGTGGTGAATTTATGGCTGTGAGATTGCCTCAGCTAGGAATGGCTGGGAGTGAAAAGCAAAGCTCTCTATCCAGCCAGGGCCATGAATAATGTGTGCATGTGCTCTCACATAAACCCATGTGTGCTGTTGTCATTTTTGTACATTCTGAGATTTATGGAATGCAAAATGCAATCCCTGAATTCTGGCAGTCTTCACCAAGAATAAAATTCAAGAGTGAAAAATGTATGGGAATGTCAAAGAAGAGGAAGATCTTTATCAGGAAACATGTTCAGGAAATACAAGTCACTCACCTCTTAGGAGGTTTCATTTTAGGAACCCAGAATCTTCAGTCATCTGCCAGCCTCAGAAGTTGCCTCTTTTTTTTTCCTGGTAAAAATGGAGAGCACACAGACACACACAGAGGAAATCACAGTATTTCTTTAAGGGAGGATTTCCAAAAAAACCACCATAAAGGAAGCTTTTGCCACCTTCCTTGGTACCTAGTTACTTCCTAATCCTTTTGGGGACATGAGGTGCCTAATCCTGCATGCTGCAAGTGGCTTCATCTTTGCCACAATTCCTGTTCTTAATATAAATGCTGTGTAACTGCAAATGACAGGTGCATGAGAATGAAAGGTCACTTTTAGTGGGAGCTGAGATGTGGTATTCACTGACAGCCAGTGAAAAAACAGGAGAATGAAGAACAGAACTTGGAGAGATTCTGAGTTATCCTGTTGGCTTCAGAGTCAGGTCAAAGCAAAACTCTTCCCCATAATCCATAACCATAATTTAATTTCTATATATGCTACATCTAAATAATTTCTTAATCCAACTGCTCTCTGTCTAGACATGTCTGAAAACAGTAATTTTCAGTCTGTAAAACAGAGAGAGGGAACATTCCATCTCCCACAGTGTCTTGAACACACAAAAACCACCCCAAAACCCCCCATTTATGCTCTCAGCCCCAGACAGGACCTGTGTCTAAGGACCTGCAAGGCTGAGGTTTGAGGCTTCATCTGAGGCTGGACAATGGGGCTGTTCCTTCAGCAACAGGATCCAGTTTTGGGGCAAGGACAGGGGGTTGGCACTGGATGATCTTTAAGGTTCCTCCCCACCCAAACCCAGCCCAAACAGTGATTCTGTGGCACAGCCAGAAGAGGAGCAAACCACAAAGGGAAGGGGTTTCCTTCTCCTCCAGATTTTCTCTGTCTGTGCTAATATGTGAAATGTTTCTGGAAAGGGAACACAGTTCAGTCTGTAGAGGATGGATGGGAAAATCACAGGGGAAACACCAGGGATGATATCCAGGGAAAAGGCACACTGGGCTGAATCAAAGCCACACATCTCAGCTATTCTTGGTCATGTCAGAGTGACAGGAGAGATGCAGTGCAGCAATTTCCAACAGCTTTCAAACTTCCTTGAAGAAACAGCCAAGAGCTGCAAACATGATGTATTTTTAGCAATTCTTGGTGAGGACATCAATTAAGGCAGGACAGTGTTGTTATAATATTTAACTATAAAGCCTGACAAAAGCATAGTGCCAGTCAATCACAATTTAATTTCAAATACACACATTTCCTAGTAAATAGATATCTGTTTTCCTCAAAGACCTATTTCATATATGTCCCATGCATAACATGAGGTATTAGGCTGAACTTGGGGCCAAATGTTCAATATTTGGGTTCCTAAAGTTAAATGGATGAATTAAAACTAAATATTTGAGTCACCACTGGAGCTTGTGGGTGCTTGAGGCACCCAGTCCTTCAGATTTAGGAGAGTTTTTACAAGCTAAGTGTTGAAATGGAAAGAAATGTTTCAAGTGATGCTCCTTTTCCCATCTCCCATCTCTCAGCCCTCCATTCTGAGCCCAGTCCCAGCTCCTCCAGCACTGGCTCCTCCTCACCTCCTGCTCCAATCCCTAATCCTACAAAATCAAGGATTTTCCATCCACCCAGCATCTTTACTCAGCCCTCTGAAATTATCACCAAGGTTTCCAAAAGGGGAAGATGTTAAATGCTGATACCTAACACAACCTGTCCTTCTCTCAATAGGTCAAGACTTCCTGAAGTTGCTGCTCCCTCCAAGGAAAGCCTGAGAGCCACAGACAGAGTTTTCCACCCATCTCCAGCTCCTGGCCCCTGAGCTCTCCAAGTCCATGATGTTTGCTAATCTGGCCACATCAATGTTTCATATTCCTGGTGAAATCTGTCACTCTTCCAGCCTGAAAATAGCTTGACCCAGTTTGGTGGAACAGTTCTAAAGAGGATTTCAATGTTTCTTTAAATTTGCTGGATTTTTTCCCCCTTTAACTGGTTTATGAGAGAGGGGCAGGATACTTCTTTATTAGCAAGTAGATTCCCATCTTTTCAGGGTTTCTTTGAATAAAGGATCTCTTTTTAAGCTAATATTATCTTGTCTTTGCCCAAGTATACTTTTAACTGTGCTGAGCAAAACCTTTAAGAATAATGTAAGTTTTTTGTGTATATGATTTCAAAACAATAGTAAGGGAAGCCTTACCATGAAGAGCTGCTAATGTGTATTTAAATTGTACTTTTCATAATGTCCTGGAACCTTTACCAACAGATAAATCATGAACTGCTTCATGCATGGGATATAATTTATATTTACTATTTAAAAGCACTACTAATTTAATTTCTTTGAAAGAAGGAAAATAGCCAGAAACAGTCCAAACTGAAAATAAAAAGATCATTTTGCTACCAGACCCTCAAGGGCAGTATAAGGGACTTTAGGAAAATCATGTAGGTGACTGGAGGATGTCACCCTGTTTATTTATTTCTAGTTCATGCTTAGGGGGTGAGTGAACAGCAGGTCCTGCACCAGGAATATCCTGAGCAAACAGAGCAGAGCCCCAGGGGAGCTGCCAACACGAGCTCCAGGACAAGCATGGGGCTTGGAGAAGAAGAATTTACTAGAAATTGAGATGAGAGAGCACGAGGGACAGTGTGGGATTTGTCTTGTCACCCAGCAAAAGCAGAGTCAGCTCAGCCCAGCACCATCTTTTGCCCAAATTTTTGTCACTGTGGTCCCAAAGCCAAGTTGTTTTGCCAGCAAACTTTCCAGCCAGCCCTAGGCAGGTTCCAGGGGATGATTCAGAGCCCGTTGAACTCAGCAGAGAGGTGATTTTGGTTCTGGGAGTGCTGGTGGGGAGCCCTGGAGAGGGAGGGAGCGCCCAGCCTGGGCTGGGGCTGGCTGGGAAAAGCAGCAGCTCCACGCTGCTGTGCCTGAATAAATCTCCATGTCTGATGAATTTAGCACCAGCCCTGCCTGCCTACACAGCTCAGGTTTTTACCTGGGATGGAAATAAACGACTCCACACTCCCTGTGTGCTGCTAAGCAGCCTCGTGCTGCCAGCTCCATCTGTAAGAACACGAGGTCAGGGCCAAGGCTGGGGGTGTGTTGCTCTGAGCAAGCATCAAACACTGCAGCCCCCAGAGCACTGAAGTGAGGAGCCTTGACAAAAGAGATTGGAACAGAAGGAGCAGAATGCAGAGAAATTTCACTTTACCTCTACAGACACAAAGAAACCTGTTGATGTGGAGGAAAGGAAATAATACCCAAGTGAAAACCTACGTATTTCTGATTCAACAGATAGTTTTTTTATATTCCCCTCATGCCTGACATTAATTAACAGAAAATTCTGTGCAAGCAGATGTAGGTGGGATAGTGGAAAGGGCCTGGGTTCAATTCTCAAGTTTGTTAATTTGTCAATAATAAAACTTTTAGTCACAGCCCATCCTACCCAGTGAGGACCATGGTTTTGAAGTCCTGTTTAGCCCAAGGCAGGAAACCACAGTGCTTGCAAAAAGTCAAGAAAAAACCCACAATATTAGAGCAAGAAGTCAAGAAAAATGTGTCCCAGTTGGAAATGTTCCAGAGTTGAGGGATGAGAATAAACAGAGAGACAAAAGACTCAAAAAAGGGCTCAAAATAACAGATAAAAGTTACTTTGATAGTTTGCCCACAGCTTGGACTCACTTCTGCATAGTTCTCCAAACTTTGCATGCTGCTTTATTGCGTCTGTCTGCTGTAGTTCAGCCTCTCTCCTTCTTTAGGAACTCTTCCTAAAGATTCCTAAAGATTTCTTCTTTAGGAACTCTTCCTAAAGATGATCAAAGATAGCTCACAAATTGAGTATATCCCCCTCAGCTCCCCTCTGACAAGTCAAAAACCTCCTGCTCGGGATTTCCACCCACTTGGAGCTCCCTTTGCCAAATTCTGCTCTCATCCCTCAGGACTAGAATGGGTCACTGTGCTCTGGTTCAGGGGTGCTGCAAAGTTTCTGCTCTAAGAGCTCCACTTCCAGCCGTAGTTTATGATCTGTATTTTATTGGCAGTGCAGAACTGACTTTTAATTACTGAATTTAAATGCTCTTCATAATTTGATGACCTTTGCCAGCTCCTCTCTTATAAAACTCCTTAAAATCTTCAGTGCTTTGTGTTCCTGAGAGCTGCTTTCATAGAGCTTAACACAAAACCATCTTCCAGCCCATGTAGACTCTTTACATCTTGTCAGTGTCTTCATCTTTAACCTTGAATCCTTGTCCATTTTCCCCCAGAAAAACTCCAGTGACACAGAGCCTCTTTCCCCTTGCTTTCCTCAGAGGACTCTGGCCAAACATTTCCCCAATATTGTAAGGTCCTTTTTGGTCTCCAGCACAAGCCAGGATGGCTGGAAAAGGAGATCTTCATTATCCTGCTCAACCCACGAGGCTCTCCTGCAGACTTTTCCAAAACATTCCAGGTGCCTTTTGTCTCCTGAGATATTCAGTCATTTTAAGAAGCAGTGCTTTAGAAATTCACTGATTCCTTTCCAACCCCCAAAATGACCTTTACATTTAATGTTTCAGTTTGTCGTGTGCATTAGCAGCAAATTATTTCCTCCCACTGCACAACAGTCCTTGGCCCTCTAAACTCTCCTTTAATGCCTTCTTTAACCTCCCTCTGGCAATGCAGAGGGAAGAATACAAGACAAGCTGTCAGATTTTTAATTCATGCTGAAAAGTGCTAAGTGGGAGCTGGAAGCATCAACTCCACAGCCTGAAAGGGTGGAATGGAAACCAACACATGCTAATAAACCCTCCACCAGAAATGACCTGAAAAGGGATTATATTCCACCAGAAATGACCTGAAAAGAGATTGTACTCAACGAAATAGCAGGTCTGACCTTCAGCTTGGCAAATTTCGTGTGCTTTTGCCCTCCATCATCACTGTGCCCTCCACTGTGCGTCACTCGCTCAAGGACGTGCATTTCAGATCACTGCCAAACCTCTGCCCCCTGCCTTCTCAAGGAACACCAGCAGCCCCAGGGCCTGCAGGGGCTGTTTCTGCCTCCTGAAACCACCAGAATTATTTCCAAAGGTTGTTGTTCTGCTTTTCGGGGTGGCTTTCTTCCTCTGGTCTCCTCTTTGACGGGCAGATGTCCTGTGAAGGAAAATCAAGAAGTGGGATCTGAGAAGCCCAAGTTCCTCCAGATTTGCAGCCTGATTTCTCTTACACCAGCCCACCACAGCCCACCACATGTCCCAGTCCTCCTCCACAGCCCCAAGACTGCAAGGACTCCAGAGTGACACACATGCCAGCTGGAAAGCCACAGACACTGAAAATAAAGTGTTGAGCTGAGAACTTCCTGCTTTTTCTCCCTCAGTGAGCATTGACTTGGGTTCCTCACCCTCACCCAGGTGCTGATTTTTGCAATATTTGAAAGAAATTCTCTGTTACATTTCTTAAATTCAGAAGTTATTGGATGGAAGTGAACAGGTGGACACTGAGCCCTGAGAGGCTGAGCTTGCTTAAGGTCTCAGCTGAAACACCACTTTCACTCTGTTCACCCAAAATCTGATGAATTTACATTATGACAAAGCCTGAAATTGCAGCATATTTGAACAAGTCTGCCTGGAACCAAACCAAAGTTTCGAAACCATTTTGGCTTGGGAGTTTGGCCTTTTCCTGACCCGTGTGCCAGTGTGGAAAACTTTGCTGCAGCAGAGGGGAAGGCAAATCCTCAGAAGCAAAAAAATGGAAGGAAAATGCCATGTGAATGTTCAGACTGGAGCCAAAGGAAAGCTTCCAAGGAAAAATGGCACTGAGGAGAACAGGAGTCCCTTCACAGCTGGGCAGAGGTGTCAGGGGTGCTCATGGTGTGCTTGGTCCTGCCTTGCTGGGCAGGGCTGGGCTCCCAGGGCAGAGTGGTCACTGCCACCTCCATCCACCAGCTTCAGGTTCCAGATGCAGCTGCTCAGTTTCCCCTTCCCACTCCTGGTTTCTATCAGCTCTCCCCTGTTAGGTTTTTCTCTGTTGAATCTATGTCATCCTTGGATATCCAAAACATGCCCTCCCCTCATTTTCCTGCTCCTCTGCTGCACATCCTTAATCTGTTAATGCTCTTTTCTGCTGCACCCTGACACTGGGAGCTTCCACTCTTCTCCCCCTAAGGCAGAGATCTCTTTTTTTGGGTTTTTCTCCACACATGATCAAAAGATTTCTCACCTGATGGGATAACCTGGGCCTGCCTTTCAAACTCTCCTCTTCAGACCTGCTGGACTGGAGGCTTTTCTGCTGTCATGTCCTGCACAAACAACATCTCCTGGGGAATGAAAAGGCTCAGTTTGACCTTTGGTGCTGGGCTTAGAGGACACACAGCAGGAATTGAGCAGATCAGTCTGTATGACCGAGTGCTTCTTTTTCAGCAATCAAGGAAATCAGGAGCTTTAATATTTTCAAGCAAAAATCTCAAACATTTTTTGATGTAAGTACTGTGGAAAGCAAATTTTAATCTTATGCCCCGAGTAAGGGGTTGTTCCTGGAAATATAAAATCTCTGGTGTAATAAAAATGACTGTAGTGTGAACAAAATCAATCCTAGAATGGTTTGGGTTTGAGGGTGCCCTAAAGATCATCCATTTCCAACCCCTGCCATGCCCAGGGACACCTTCCCTATCCCAGGGTGCTCCAAGACCCACCTAACCTTGCCTTGGACACTTCCAGGGATGAAAAGTCCACAATTTCTCTGGGGTCCAGAGGATTGGTGCTTCTTATTCCAATATTGGTTTGCATTTTGTTCTTCCCTGTTCCATCTCTGTTAAGCACAGAGAGCTGGGAAAAGCTCATGTTGCTGCAGAAGTGCCCAACACCTCAGAGTGAATGAACTGATGTGGTAATTACCTTTTCAGGCATTGTTGTCATGGCTTTTCTTTCTTTTTTTTTTCCTTCTTTTTTTCCCCCTGGTGCTTTTTTATGTTCTGTGTACAGCTGCAATTACTGCACTGTTGAGCCTCAAATGCTAGACTCTTAGATTGAAATCCTACTTACAGAAGATTTAAATCACAGGGTTTTAAAGCTGCAGTTTGTTCCTGTGATTAAGCTGTCATCATAACTTGTAAGTCACTTTGGGGCTGAGTTTATGCAATTTGGTGTAAGTAGCATGTGCAAGTGAGGGCCTTTATACCAAAAATAGTGGCTGTCAGGGAGGACTTCGTTGCCTCTAAGTGTGGTAGGCTGGAAATGCTGTGGGAATACTATGGGAAGGAAACTGTGGATTGAGTTTTCCTGCACAGCAGCCCAGTGGGATTTGTCTGGAGGAGCAGGAAGGGAGCTGTGTCTCACCACCACTGGTGCCCAGAGCGACACTGCCAGGCAAACACCCTGGGGACTGTGGAAGAAAGCAGGGAAGGGAAGGGTGAGATGAATGAAAGTATCACAAGCAAACACAAACCCATCCTGCAGAGACCAGACTGTCTGTGGGTTTTCAGGAGGACACGAGCTGCTGTGCCAAGTGCTGGGAAATGCCAGATCCCATCACCTGGCACGGGTGAGGCTGGCACAGCTTTGGGCCCTGCCTGCAGCGAGGCTGAGCCTGAATTCCCCAAGGGAACACAGCCAGGCACAGGGATACTGCAGGAATTCACAGGTGGGCACTGCCCAGGCTGCTCCCTGAGGGCAGTGCAGGCACCAAACACAGCTCTCACACACTGACAGCAGCCTGGGCTCACCTTGGTGCTCCTCTCACCAAGCTCCTTCAGGGCAGGCTCAGGCTGGAGATCAGCAAAGGTTCTCCCCCAGAGGGTGCTGGCACTGCCCAGGCTCCCCAGGGAATGGGCACAGCCCTGAGGCTGCCAGAGCTCCAAGAAAGTTTGGATAACATTCCCAGGGATGCCCAGGGTGAGATTGTTGGGGTGTCTGGGCAGGGCCTGGAGCTGCACTGGATGATCCTTGTGGGTCCTTTCCAGCTCAGGATATTCTGTGATTCCATGATTGGGTGACTGATTCTGTGATTCCAATCAGGACTGGAATCTGTGTGATGTGTTTATACAGAAATGTATACATAAAAATAGACAAATATATATATTTATATATATTCATAGATTTGTTTTGTTGGTAGAACACATCCACAAAATGTGAATTCCTCCAGTGACTGTGCTCAGACACAAAGTCTATCCAGCAGCTGGTCCCTGGGTCCCAGTTTACCCTGTTGCTGTCACCTTGGTCTAATTACAACTCATGAAATGTTATCACAGAATCCCAAAATGGTTTGGGTTGGGANCCTGAGGCTGCCAGAGCTCCAAGAAAGTTTGGATAACATTCCCAGGGATGCCCAGGGTGAGATTGTTGGGGTGTCTGGGCAGGGCCTGGAGCTGCACTGGATGATCCTTGTGGGTCCTTTCCAGCTCAGGATATTCTGTGATTCCATGATTGGGTGACTGATTCTGTGATTCCAATCAGGACTGGAATCTGTGTGATGTGTTTATACAGAAATGTATACATAAAAATAGACAAATATATATATTTATATATATTCATAGATTTGTTTTGTTGGTAGAACACATCCACAAAATGTGAATTCCTCCAGTGACTGTGCTCAGACACAAAGTCTATCCAGCAGCTGGTCCCTGGGTCCCAGTTTACCCTGTTGCTGTCACCTTGGTCTAATTACAACTCATGAAATGTTATCACAGAATCCCAAAATGGTTTGGGTTGGGAGGGGGACCTTAAAGCTCAGCCAGTTCCACCCCTTGCCACAAGCAGGGACACCTCCCACTGTCCCAGGCTGCTCCAAACCCTGTCCAACCTTGCTGTGACCATAAAATCCCACTGGTACCAGATGTTGCCAGAATTGAAACCTGCTTCTTTCTCTTTTCCTAGGACCTCCTCCCCTTTTGGGACACATTGATGGAAAAGTGTCCTGAGCAGCAACTTGGAACAGGAATTTTATCCCCAGTCCTACCAAAGCTGGAAGTCAGCATGCACAACCTTTCATTTGCAGCCTCAGCTTTATCTGTGTTGTGATGCAATGGGAGAATTGAAAAGGTTTTTATTTGTTCCTGTCACCAAATTTTGCCAAGGACAAAGAGCCTGCTTAGGCATCTGCTGATGGTTGGGTGTAGACATTGCCACATCCTGAGCTGTGTGAAACCAGGAGGGTTTTTGGCTCATCTGTTGATGTGCTGAGCTTCCTTGGGTGGTACAGCTGGGCCCTAAGCCAGGCAAGTTCCTTCTGGTCAAGGTGGCAAGTTCAGCCTGGAAGAGGTGCTTGCAGCTGCCCCACATCTGCTGCACAGCTGGGGATGTCAGCAAGGCCTGGATTTGGACACAGTGGGGGCAGAGTTGCCTCTCTTGTTCCTCTGAAGTCTCTTTCCACAACCTTGTGTGAGTCCCATCAGTGACTCATGGATTTTTCTGCTATCTTGCAAATCAGACAATTATTAATCCCTAGAGATGTGCTGGGACAAGGCTGTGATTGCTCTGGAAAGGTGAGAGGGAATGTTTGGCATTTATCTGGGTGCCACAATGTCACCCACACATCAAACTCCCCGGGGGCGCTGGAAGAATTTCCTTGACGTGAATCTGAAAAACAAAGAAAAATCTGTGCAGACACCTGATCTGTCACCAACTCCTGCCTGCCCTTGACACACAACAGGACCAAACCCCTCCCACTCCTCATGCTGGCAGGGCTCTGAGCAGTGTGCAGGATGGAGACCTTAAATTTGAGGTCCTTAAATCTGAGACCTTAAATTTCCTGGTCCTCCAGGGAGAGGCTCTGCAGAGCTGTGCTTATGCAACAAGGCTGTGCCCACTCCTTGCTTCCATGGAAAGGGAAGGAGAGCAGCACAGGAGCCAGCAGGTACTGTTGGTAATTATTCTCCAGGCATTTGCTGGTTTGAGGGTGTCAGGAACACCTCCACTGCCCCATCTGCCACCGAGTTTTAAGAATCTGATGTATCCCTTATCTCAGGAGGGATATCAGAGAGGAAATGGCCTCTGAGTAGAAAGGTTTTAAGAGCTGGATTTTAAACAAACACAGAAGCTGCAGACAGCTCAGTGTTTGATGCTTGGCTTTGTGCTTGAAAGCAGCCCACCCTGGGAGTGACTTTATTCCATATCAGCCGCTCCTGGTGTTTGATGTTCAGCAGAGTTCTTCAAACCAGCTCGTGCACCAGGTTTTTGTTAATCCTTCATTGGCTTGCTGTGCCAAATGCTGACAGTTCATTAAAAATAACTGGTCCATGGAGAGCACAGGGCTTTCCAAGAAGCCACAAAGGTAACTCTTATAACAAACCCTCAGCACGGGAGCAGCAAATGTCTCACCCGGAGCACACGTGGTGCCAGAGCCGCCCTGACCGTGCTGCTTTAGAGCTCCTCAGCAGCTCCTGCACGCCCCTCCTTGCATCAGAACTTGGGAACGGTGCAAAAAGTGCTTAAATTCCGTGTCAGCAGCCACACAGATGGTCTCTGTCAGACCACAGGCTGCCTACAGTGTGTTTGCCTCTCACCTGCTCCGTGGCAGCGAGACAGCGACGGTGCAGCCACGGGGAGGCTCCTGCTTTTGGTTCAGGGTAACAGATGAGCTCAGCCTCCTCAGAGAACACAGCACAGATGGAAAAGGCTCTGCAGCATTCCTGCTCCCAAGGGAGCCTTTCCACAGTGCCTTTCCAGCCTGAGGACAGCATCCTAAACACAAATAGTCCGATACCCATTCCCTGTGAACAAGTTTTATAGAGGCAGCAAAAATACGAGGATGCAGCAGGAGGAAATGGTCTCAAAAGCAGCACCAGAGGAGGTTTAGATTGGACCTAAGGAAAATAATCTTCACTGAAAGGGCAGTCAGGCATTGGAACATTTCCTGGGAAAGTGGTGGAATTGCCATCCATGGAAGTGTTCAGGAGTTGTGGGGCACTTGGGGACATGGGTTAGTGGTGGACTTGCAGTGCTGGGTTAACACTTGAACTGAGTGATTTTAGAGGTCTTTTCCAGCCTTGATAATTCCATGATTCTGTGATTAATGGAATGCCAAGAAAAATGGCCCAGCTCATGTAAAGCACCTCCAGCAATGACCCTGGGATCCTCCCATCATGTGTGGATGCAGTTTAGGTGCAAGCAGCAACAGGATACACAGGTCTAAGCCAGAAACTGAGAGATTTTATCTAAATTTCCAGCACACAGACCCAGCACGGACCTGCTTGATGGAATTCCCAGACAGGAACCCTCTATCGTGGTGGTGTCCACCCAGGTTATAACACCAGGCAGATTTTTATCAGTGTTTCCTCTTGCCACGTGGTTTGCTGCTGGTCACAGCAAATATTCTTCACTCTTTCCCCACTTCAGCATTTCCAGGCAGTCTGCAGAGACAGAGGAGGCCAAGGACAACTCAACTCAAGATGTGCCATGCATGGGTCAGGGAACTGGGACAGCACATCTGACTGCAGCTGTTGATTTTAGAGGATTTCTGTTGATTTTAGAGGATTTCTGTTGATTTTAGAGGATTTCTGACAGGCAGGTGGGTCCCAACAATTGTGTCCATGACAACCCAGCAGCTCTGGAGCCTTCCCTCATACCAGCTCCTGTGTGGTGAACAATATATACATGATAAACAATATCCACATGGGCAGATCCACAGACCAAAGGCCCCTCACAAAGGTTCCAAGATTTCTTATTCAAGGGGAACTGAACCAATAGAATTTCAGAGCATTCTGATCCCTTTATGGGCTGGAGTTGAAGTGCTTTAATCACTAATTATTTTTATATGAAGGATAAAGTAAGGAAAGAAAACCCCAAAATCCACTGAGTGTGGACACAGAGGACACCAGGCCATAAAGTGAAAGGCAGAGTGTGAGCCATGGTGTGTCTGGAGGGAGGCACGAGACAGTGGTCATGGGTTTTAGATCTGAGAGACCACAGAGTCAATAAATCCAAGAGGGAAAGGAGCCAAGAGCCCCAGGAAGAGTGAGCAGAGCAGCCAGGACTGACTGGGATGTGGGGTCTGTCTGGGGCTCGTGCAGGGTGAGGGGCTGAGTGAGGGATGCCACAGCAGCTGCTCACTTCAGGGAAGGACACAAATAGATCCAGAGCTGCCTGGCATTAGCACCAGCCTTTGCAAAGGAGCAATCCAAGCACTCTGCTGAAAGCCCAGCACTCCATGGAATTCCAGTCCCTGTCCCTGCCAGCAGCCTGCCTTGCCTCTGGCTCTAACTGTGCAGGACTCAAGGGACCAGGTAACACGTGGAAAATGAACTGGAACAGGGAGAGCAGCCAGTGCCATTTGCACCACGTGTGGTGTCAGCCTGACAGCCACTTTTCCATCTTCATCAGCAGAGGGTGCCCCTCCAGGTCCTGCTGCAGCCCTGAGGATGTGCTGAGACATCCCCCCCTCTGCCTTGGCACTGGAACAGCGAGAGGAAAGCACCAGGAGGGAGGTGAGCAGGGACAGCAGCTGGCTCCAACTTGACCCAGCATCCCACTGCTCCATGACAACCCATTTTGCTGAGGTGATTTTCCATTGCAGGCACATCCAAAGGCAGATCCTCGCTCCAGCCTCCTCCAGAGATCTGCCTGGATCTGCAGTTAAGGTGGGCCTGAAATGGCACAGAGGAAACACCAGTGTCCCCAGGAATACAGCCCAGTCTAACCCACTGGAGGTGATGCATCCTCTGCCTTCCCTGCTTCCCTCTCACACCTGTGTCTGTGCTCTCATAATCCCACATTGTTCACCTTTTCGAGACGAGAGCTGAAAAGGCTGGAGCCAAACTCGTCAGGCTGAGGGAAAAACACATTTCCCGAGTTGTCAGCACCTAAAATAGTCTGGATTGGGATTTATGAAATGGCACCAACAGCTTAAAAATGTGTGTGTAGTCACACACAGCAGTGCACAGTCACCACACAACGTGGCAGCTCGAGGAGATGGGCGTTTATTTATAAGGAGTTGGGAAAACCTGCTCAGCTTTGGGTTCCTTAAAAACAACTGAAGCCACAGGAAGCTGTGGCCTTTTAAGAGCTGAGAAGATGCACATCAGCTCCAGAAGTCTGAGCTATAACCTGGACTTATAGGATACCCTAGAATTCCAGGATACCCTGGAATACTGAAATAAGAATTGCAAACTTGGCCTTGTCTCATGTGGTGTCATGGGTTTGATGAGAATATCACAAGTGGAGTCAGACAGCTCAGCTCTAACCCTGCAGCACATCTGAATTTAAAGACAGATATATTTTTGCCAGAAAACTCTTTTTTTCTTTGGAGCACGCGTTTTCTAATTATTTTTTATTTCTTCATATCTCACTGAGCTCCAGCTTAATTGCCTTTTGGTACTGACAGTTTTCAAAGACAATTTGGAAGTAGATAAATCTCTTGCAGTTGGTTCTGAAACAGAAGAAACAAGAAATATCTTCAAGTCAATTTTAGATTTGAACAACTTTAAAAATGACTGATTGCTACAGATGAGACTTTTATTGTGGAGGAGAGGATTTGTGAACTCAGAGGCTTCTCACTGTTTCTTCCTTGAATATATATATAACCTTCAGTGACATTTTTATGGCTTGATATTTGCTGAAAGAGACTCAACTGACACAGTTCCCTGTATTCCAAAGAGCCTCGTTAGGACACATTCCCTTCCCTGCACAGTTTCAGTGACACCACAGCCGTGGTATTTAACTGCTCTATCCCTGCAATCTGGATTAGGAACTGGATTTTCTGACATCAGCAAGACCACTCTGGGGAGTTTTTTGGTGGAAATCAGTCCTGCTTATTGGAATGGGCAGGAGGATAAAGCTGACAGAGAGACAGAGAGGCGGACTGGAAGCAACCAAACTTCTGGGGGAAGTTGTTGATGTTGAAGCTGGGGCAGGGTATTGGTTGTGTCCATCCTGTCCTGAGCCCAGAGCCACCCCTCAGCACTGAGAAATGAGAGTTTATCATGACAAGAAACCTTCATGCACAAATCCTGCTCTCATTATCCCAAAGGGGCACATTCTGATGGAAGAGGAGGAAAAGCAAAGCCTGAGCACACACAACACACTCGGATCATCTCGTGGGGTCAGTCAGAAAACTGGTTTTCCTTGCATGAGGACACATCCTGTACCAACAGGCAGACTGTGGGATAGCCTCACCCAGCTCTCCATGTGGGGGAGGATGTCCTGGCTCTTATTTGCTTATTTAGGAATTGTTTATAGAAGGGCACTTGGCACCAGGGAGATGTGGCCACCACTGCTCAAGTTATTGGCAGCAGCTTCAGAGACAACACTTGCACTGAAACTCTGGACTCTGGAGCTAAAATTCACCTTTGGGTGAACCAAACCCTCCTCTCCTCCTGTCTGTGTGACCACACACCAAAATGGAGAGAGCTGATGTGGAAATACCCTTTACAAGCTCTGCTTCTCCTGTTTTCAGGATGGGAGAGGCACATGGGCATTTTGCCAGCCACCCACAGGGGCAAATGTCCCCCCTGGAGCTCTGCCCAGGTCCCACATTTCTTCCACAATGTTTGGGAATTCGAGCCAGATCCCTGGGAGCAAAACTTAGCACATCATTCCTAGAAGGTGGGGTGAGGACAGATATCTGGGGCTGGTGTGAGCACTGCCACAGGCTGACACTTCAGGGAAGTGCCAAGAGCAGGCACATTGCCCAAAACATTATTAATTTTACAGCCAATCAGTTTTCAGTGTAATTCTTTCCTGCTGAACTGTAATTTACTTGTGATAACAACAACTTCATTTCGCTGAATGGCTTTTTAGTGCTCCTAACTATAAAAAATAAAATTAAAATTAATTTTACCACATGTCACCCCTCATTATCAGCTCAGCAGTGGATTATCCTGACTTGGACTTATTCCTCCAGGGCCTAAGTGTGGATATGGGATAATGACCAGATGGTTTACCTGAACAATAGAGATTTACTAGAATAAGGGAAGAGGATTACTTCTCTGTGGGCTTTCAGTTATCTGAAGGATTGAGGACTCCTTTGTCACAGCATCCATCACTGACAGGCACCAGAGAGCTGGAAATTAAGCACATGGAAATAATAATCACAGAGTAATGGCCTCCTGGCTGGGCTGAGCATCTGCTTTGCTTCCAGCTCTGCTGGTGGAAACTCTCTGCTCTTAAACAGGAATTCATCTGACTGAATACAGGCATCTCTCAGGGAGTGGTGCCTCTCAGTTTGTCCTCCTGCCTCCCCAAGTGGAGAACTCTTGGGGCTGCTCATGGATCTGTGTGACCAGGGGCTCTTTTGGAATATTCCCAGGTCTCCCAGAGCTGCCTGGCAGTTCCTGGCCTGGCCCAAGAAGGATAAGCAAGGGCCCTCCTGGGCTCCCACCCAATCCAGGTATCCCAGTGATGTTGCTGTGCTCTCTGGTGTCTCTCTCCTGCCCCTGAGAAATTCTTTCCCTACTCCAGAGCCCACATTGTGATGGGATAAACCCAGAATAAGCAGCCTTTATCTGGAAATTGCAGGTAAGGGGAGGAAGCCCAAAGGCCTGCAGAGCCCTGCTCAGCCCTGCTGCAGACAGAATCACAGAATCAATGAGGCTGGAAAAGGCTTTTGAGATCACTGAGTCCAACCTGTGGCCCAGCTCCACCTTGTCGGACAGACCATGGCACTGAGTGCCACGTGCAGAGTTTCCTTAAACACCGCCAGGGATGGTGACTCCACCACCACGTCCCTGGGCAGCCCATTCCAATGTCTAAGGACCCTTTCTGTGAGGAAATTCTTCCTGATGTCCACCCTAAGCCTCTCCTAGCACAGATTTAGGCTGTGTTCTCGTGTCCTGTCTCTGGTAACCTGGGAGAAGAGACTGACCCTCAGCTGCTGCAGTGTCCTGGCTGTAGGGAGCTGTGGAGTGCCACAAGGGCAGCCCTGAGCCTCCTCCTCTCCAGGCTGAACTCCCCCAGCTCCCTCAGACTCCCTTCCCCAGATCAATCCATCCACTCATTTCTTTCTAGCCCACTTCCTCCCCCCAGATTACCCTTTATTTACTGTAGCTCTCATGTCATGTAGGGGGTGTCCCAGGAGCATCTTCCCACGGTTTCCAGTCCCAGCCACAGAAAAAACCCACTGTCCACTGCTTCTTCTCACCCATTTTGGTAGTGGGGTGCTCAGGAGTGCCCACTGCAGAATAACTGGGTATCTCTGCCAGCTGCAAGGTGGGCAAAAAGGCAAAGGACTTCAGCAGAAAACAAAATTATCTGGGATTTGCCAGATCACACCCCAAATACTCAAGGTGCTCCTAAAGCACTGTCCAAGTAAACTCAGGTGACCTCAAGCACTGCAGGTGCACCCTCAGAAGTGCAGTTGTCCTTTTTTCTAACAGCAAGGCTGCTCTGTCTCCCTTACATCCCTCAGATATTCCTGTCTGAGATGTGCACAATTAAACCCACAGACATCAACAAAAACATCTGCTTTGGCATTGCCCTGAGCAGCAAAGCACTAAGTGTAATTAAACATTAATGCTTTTCTTATAAGCCCCCCTATGTAAAAATTAATTTACTTAACAGGAGGATTAGAAGCTTCAGGAAAGAACAGGTTGTTGTTAGTCCTGATTCCTGTCTTTCCCTTATCTTCTCTTTACACAGCAGATGAAAATGGCTGAAAATTAACCTTGCAAGGCTTGTCTGGTTCTTCCCAGGCCAAGAGATTGCCTTTCATTTGGGTTCCAGGCATGGAGCCAGACTGTGATCATTTTTAAGGGCTGTTTAGCTGAGATAAGTCATGTTTCTGAGTGGTAACGTTTTCAACAGAGTTACATTCTGTGAGCTCTTAAATCAAATATTCACTTGTGACTTACCAGTGAGGGAGTGGAACATCAATTTGCAACGAAGTCCCAGGTCTCCAAAATCGAATTCTATCAGTAGGAGTCAATTCCCTTTGAAGATCTGGGTCCTGCATATGCTGATATTCCCAGGATTTGACCCACCAGCAAGATCCTGCACACTGCCTGCCCTGCTGGGTGTTTATGTTCCTCAGCACAGCACTGGGGGGTAAACAGAAGGCAGTTTATCCCTTGGGAAAGGAGAAATTCAAAACACCTCCTATTTACTATCACTGTCTCCTGGGGGGCTGAGGACAAGCACACACAGTTGTGGAGCAGATGATGAAGTGCATTTGCATAGGAGCCTTCAGGTTCCCTGGTGACAGTGCCATAATTAAAAACAAGATGCTTGCTGTTCCTCACAATTATTTATTCAATGTTTAAAGGCATTTATCATACTGATTTAGTGGGAATGGTTTTAAAACATTTCACAAATGGTGGATGTGAACCGTGGGCCAGATTAATTTCTGTGCTGTGGCAATTTGCACTGGGAAAACATTCTCAACAAACTTTGCTGCATCTCCTTTTGTTTCAATATTGTTTCTCTTTTGCCTGCTTGATGAAATTAAATTACATCTTTAAAAAAATGTGGGTGAGAAATGTACACCATGACTCATGAGGAGACAAATTAGTAATTTCAAATATTTGTGGTCAGCTTGAGAGCCTAGAGGGGCAGTTGTGTGAATTGGGGAGGATTAGATAATTCATCTTTGTGGTCCAGCTCTCCCATGGTGGGACCTAAACATCTTTTCCTTTGCTTAGATGACAAAACCTGGGTTTTAAAGTCACAAGCTGCTCCTGCTGATGTGAGTAAACAGGTCCCATGGTGTATAATAATCAAGGCAGGGGGTGGAATTCCTCAAGTTTGACAATACTGGATGCTGCATCAGCACTGCAGCAGTGCCAGACTGTCAGGAGGATGTGTTGGATCAGGTGCCTCCACCAAGGTAATTTCTCATACTCCTTTGTGGGGATACTGGGAAAATTGAGAGTGTAATTAGGCCAGATGTGGAAAAAAATGTGGTTGTTTAAGGCCTCCTGTTCTTGTTTGAATCATAGAATCAGAGAATGGTTTGGGTTGGAAGGCACCTGAAAAATCATCTCCTTCCAACCCCCTGCCATGGCAGGGACATCTCCCACTGTCCCAGGTTGCTCCAAGCTCTGTCCAACCTGGCCTTGGACACTTCCAGGGATCCAGGGGCAGCCACAGCTTCTCTGGGCTGTTTCAGAGCTCTCAAATATTTGATGTATTTAGGTCTTCATTGAGAACCCTGGTGCCCATTGAAGAAAATGGTGGGAGGGCTCTTTGTGTTATTTCTGAAAAGAGCTAACATGGAAGTTCAAGATGTGGGACACTCCAAGGCTTTGCTGCTGTAAAGCCCTGAGGCAAAAGCAGAATCAGAATCAGACCACAAGAACACTGCTGTGACCTTTCTCTGCAAAACAGCAGGAAAAATCCAGATCCCTTTTCATACCTTTCTTATATGTTTTGCATTTATTCCTATAAACTGAGCCACAGGCTTTAAAAAGTTTCTCTGTTGTCCTGCCAGTACTTGCAAAACAGATCAATTTTACACAGGGGATTGCAATTTTGGCCCTACTGGATGACAAATAAAGACATGTCCCTCTTTCATGTGTCTATCAGATAGACTGGCTGAAAGATTAGCACTTTTTAATAGGGTTTTTTTTTTGGTCTTGCCTCAAATCACAAGCACTTTGGGAAAAGTGAGCGAAACCTTTCATGGCAGAGACTGGGAAAAAAATCCCCACCACTCCCCTTCCTCTTCAAAACCACAAAGAGACCACGCAGGCAAAGCTGAATATTTTATTTGTTTGTTTGTTTTTGCCTAAAAAGGAAAAGCCAGAGTATCTCTGCAGTCCAGTAATGACTTTTATATGGAGCAGCTGGGAGCCAGAGGGCAGTGATGCAATGGACACTGGGAGGATCAGGTCAGCAGCTGGAGCACTGACACCTCTGGTGACTGGCAAGACAAATGTGGATGTGCTTGCTGTGCCCCCTGAGTGTCTGAGAGGAGGCAGTGTGTAATGCAGGAGCCTGTCTGCATCCACTCAGAGCCCTGCCCTTTTCTGGGATATCACACTCAAACTTACAGCTCCCAGGGCAGTACCCCCAGGCTTCCTGGATTTGGGATTTACTGCTTGAGCAACGCTTGCCAGGTTGGGGAGAAAAAAAATAAAAAAAGCATTTTCCAAATCTCTGTGTGACTCCTCACTTTATAGGGCTGGAGTGGAGCTGCTGCAGCCTCAGTGGCTTTGTGTTTTAGTTATCACTGGGTTTTACGAGTGCAGAATGTTTTCCCATTTATTGGATGCTCTGCCTGGAATGCAGTGATGGATTCTTTATTGAGCACAGCAGCACCCCCCCTGCAGCTGCTGATGTGGTGTTTGTCCAGGGAGGAGTGGATGGGCCCCAGCTGAGTCCCTGGATCCAGAGCAGCCCCAGCCTTTGGAGGGATGGTTCTCTTGCCTGGGATAAGCAGAACTACAGCAATTCCTGTCAGGGCTCACCTCTGCTTCTCAGATGGGAAATAAGGGCCCATTTCACTGCTCAGATTTGGGAGGCAGCTTACAGGGCAGTGGCTGAACCACTCACAGAATCACAGGAACATCAAGGTTGGGAATGCCCTCCAAGATGATCAAGTCCAACCTTCCACCTAATTCCACAGTGCCCAATAAACCAAATTGCAAAGTGCCACATCCACTCATTTTTTCCAGCACTTCCAGAGTTGGTGACTCCACCATTTCCCTGGGGAGCCCATTCCAAAGCTTAACCTCTGTTTCAGTGAAGGGAGAGGACCATATTAACCTCTCTGATGGCAAACCAGGAGCTTCAGCTCCTGCTTCTAAGCACATCTTTAACCACCTGCATCACGAGCTGCTCAAACCAACATTTTGGTGTGACTTCCAAAATCCAACTACCTCAGCCCATTCCTGGGGCACATTTATCCATATAATTGAGGGGTATTCCAGAGGTGGACACTGACTGGCACCAGGATCTCCAGCTGATGAGCAGAACTTGGCTGGGAGCAAGGCAGGACGCTTCCCTCACGCTGCCGAACGTAAGATGCAAATCCAGGGAGACCAAAGTTTCCTTTCAAAACAAAGGGCATTGTTCTAAGCCAGCCCCACTGCAACTATTAATTTCCAAAAGTCAGGCAACACTGAAGTCCTTTTTCAAGCAATCATTTCCCAGCTATAACAGCACAGCCTTTGCTGAGTTGGGATTTTTTCCCCTTTAATTGGCCTACCCAGGGATTGAATAATCTGTCATTTTATATTTCCGGTGCTCAAATTCTGCTGGAGATGGCAAGCAACTATTTTACAATGCATTCTGTTTTGCTCCTGGAATAGCTGGGAGGTATTTGAAGGTCCTCAAGCACACTGGGGAGCCAGCTCACCTTGCATGATGACAAAGAAAGAGCAATTATCTCCAACTGAAGCTGCAAGCAGCAAATACAGAATATAGAAAACATGTCAAGAAACCCACAGAGCCCGTGGAAAACTTTTTTTTAAAGAGTAGATTGGTTATAGAGCATCATCTCCCTCCAATGCTGAAGAGAAAGAGAGAGCACAGCTTGGGGTTTGGAATTCCTTTGGGGAGAAGAAAACCCAAACACCTTTAATTGGGATAAGACAGCATGGAACCCAGTGGGTTTCTGCTCTGTGAGTGCTGCAAGAGAAGTGATGAACAAGTCACCTCCATGCCTGATCCCAGCACTGCCTTCCCTTGCACACAGACAATGTGTGGGAATGGGAAAGATGTATTCCATCCTTTGGGATGGAAACCCACCCATGGACTGTCTGGGAATGGCTGAGCCAGGGGCAACCTGGGCCCTTCAGAGCTACCAATTCACCTGCTGGAAAGTGAATCCTCCCCTCAGAGGAAGGACTTTTGTTATGGTATGGCTGGACCCAGCCCCTGGGATGGAGGTTGTTGTTTTTTCCATGCTTTTTTCCCAGCAGTATCAGATACCAGCAAGTCTCCCAGTGCACAAATGCCCTGGAGTCTCACAGAGCAGGAGCCTGGCAGGCTCATTTTTTGGCACAGTTGTGTTTCTGCTGGCAATTCCATTGGGAACATGTTCCACCCTGGGGTGAATTGGCTCCCACTGGCTCTTCAAACATTCGCCATAAGCAAAGGCCACAGCTCTGAAGAAGCTGAATGTGGTGTTGATACTCCTTTAGGAGAGCATTAGAACAGTTATTTTCCTTGGGAATTGTTTCCAGAGCATAGCCAGGTGGGGGTTGGTCTCTACTCCCAGATGACAAGGAACAGGGTGAGAGGAAATGACCTCAAGCTGTGCCATGAGGGGTTGAGGTCAGATATTAGGGAAAATTTCTTCTCTGAAGGGGTGGTCTGGCATTGGAAGAGACTTCCCAGGGCAGTGGTGGAGTCTCCATTCCCAGAGGTGTTTAAAAGTGTAGATGTGGCACTTGGGCACAGGTGAAAATGGTGGTGTTGGGGTAATGGTTGGGCTCAATGATTTTTAGGGTATTTTCCAAACCTAACAGTTCCATGATTCTGAGATTTTGGGGGCACCTATCCAGCACAGCTGGGTGCTGGTACATGTGACCTCAGGAAGACATTGCCACATAAATAAATTGCAATGATATCAGCACAGCCAGTTGGGCAGTGCACGGTGCTGATGACACCAAGTCTGTTTGTTCTCTCCCCACAGAGGCCATTCTATGAAGAGCTGGATTTGATGATCCTTATGGGTCCCTTCCAAATCTGAATAACCTGTGAAATCTATGAAAAATTTGCTGGGACACTTCTGACCTCTCTGTCCAGGTGCTGGGATGACATCTCTAGTGAGCAAAGTTTAAATGTTTAAATGTGGACAGACCCACCAATATCCAATATTGAATTAAATCTTCTGAAATGCAACATTTGCTTGCTGCCCCTCCCTTTCTTTTTCTTTTCCTCAGGGACCAGGAAGACTGACTAAGTTTTCAGGTGAGCTCAGGGCAATTTCTCTCAGTGTCCAGAGTTCAGCAAATGTTTGGACAATGCTCTCAGGCACAGGGTGGGATTCTTGGGGTTGTCCTGTGCAGGGCCATAATTTGGACTCAGTGATCCTTGTGGGTCCCTTCCAACTCAGGATATTCTGTGGTTCTGTGAGTCTCTCACCACATCCAGGCTGAACAGAATGGATTCTGTCAAACAAACATGGAAAATTCACACAAGCTCCCCAAGACCAACGAGGTGTTCTGTTCCTGGAGCCTCCAGGTGTGTTCTGAAGAGCCAGGCTGAGTTGGAGCCACGAGGCAGCAGAAGGAAATTGCCTGCCTTGAAGTGAAATCAGGTTTCCTGAACTAAATCTCACACCCAGCAAAGTGCAGCACAGATGGCAAGGCCTGTGTCTCTCAAGGCAGATCTATAAATTATGACCTCTTGGCTCATTAGAGCTGCCTGGTAATTCTGCTGCCCTCTTAATCTGTGCCAAGGGAAATAGACTGTAGGGATGCAAAACATGCAAAACACTGCAATTGCTGAGTAATAAATATTTCATCTACTGGAGGGGAAAAAAAAGATATGAAGAAATTTGTGGAATTCCCCTGTTTTGGATGGTTGAGGTTCAGGTTTCTCGTGTTCTTCATCAGATCTCCAGGTGCTCACTCTGAACACGTTCTCCTCATGAGCTCAGAGACAGAAACAGAGGGGGATGAG
Organism: Notiomystis cincta; assembly: GCA_013398075.1. Taxonomy (NCBI): domain Eukaryota; kingdom Metazoa; phylum Chordata; class Aves; order Passeriformes; family Notiomystidae; genus Notiomystis; species Notiomystis cincta. The sequence goes on along the minus strand of VZRX01017098.1, from coordinate 26,486 downwards.
TTTGTTTGTGGGTGTTTCTTGTTTGACAGATGCAGAATGCCTTGCACACTACCTCTGGGCAAGGTTCCCAGAGAATATCAACTAGCCAAACTGGGTGCCACAGAAGAAAATTAAACCTGTTAATTCACTTGGTGTTGGCAAAAAAACCAGAAGTGTGTACATCACTGCGTAATTATTCTGATTTAGTGTCTGTAGGTTCACTGTAACTGAGCAGAGAAATGATCAGGTCTCAAAAAGGCAGATTTCTCATATGCTGAAGATGGCCTTTACTGAAGAAATTTAATTATGGGCTAATCCTTTCCAGCAGCTTGAGGTGGAAAGAGATTCCCATTGGTAAGAAGTCATGGAAGTTCAGCAGCATTAAAGGCTGGATGGAGGATGTGGGTCCCCTATAAATAGTGCAGGACGTAGGACTGAGCTTGCCATTTCCTGCAGTGGAAAGAACTTTTCTTTCTCAATGCACCACTGAGAACAGTTCAGCCCACTAATTAAATTAGAAGAGAATTTACAGGCAATTTTAGGTCTAAGATGAAATCCTGGCCCCACTGAAGTCAATGGGAATTTTGCCACTAATTGCACGAGGATTTTACTCCCTGGCTTTGTGCAGGGAAGGGAAAAGTGGGAGAGAAAATCAGTGAAGTCTTTGTTGGGCTGTCTGGGAATTTAGCTTGGTAACCGTGCCTGAGTGAGCAGGGCCTGAGGACATCTCAGACAGGGAGAAATTTCCCCACTGAAAGGCTGGTCAGGCACTGATCAGGCTGCCCAGGAGGGTGGTGGGGTCACTATCCCTGGAAATGTTCAGAAACTTAGATGTGGCACTTGGGGACAGAGTTTAGTGGTGAACACAGCAGTGCTGGGTTAAAGGTTGGACTCAATGACCTTAAAAATCTTTTCCAACCCTGATGATTCCATGCCTTTCTGATTCCAAAGGGTCCCTAAGCCCTCTGTCTGCTCCTCACCATCCCTCCCAAGAGAAAGAAATGTCCAAACCAGACTTTTTTAATATTTAATTTCAGAGAAAAAGCCTCTAAACCCTGGTTGTGGCTCTACTGATCCAAGTCTCTGTGTGTGGCAATTGCAGAGGGGCACAGAAGGCCCCTCTGAGCTGTCCCTCAGCAGAAGAGAAATGAGACTGCTCCTGTCACACAGTAGAAACAAAGATTTTATTTTTACTTCCCTGCAGGAAAGCTCTGACTTAAATAAATTATAGGTGTACACTAAAAGAAGGAACACCCCCTCCCCTTCCTCACCTACATAAAATTTGCTTAAATAACAAATCTGCATAGAAATGGGAGATGCTGTCATGCCTGATAGATGATCATGGGGCAGCCCAATTGCATTACCAGGAAGACAGTAAACACTCTAGCTCTCCTTTTTAAAATAAATTATGCCCTGCTAATACATGTTTTGCTTCCATAATAATGGCAAAAATGAAATTACTGGTCCTGCATCCAAAGGCATCAAAGCCAAATGTGCCCATTTTCTGGTGCAGCTGTTGGATGCTCCCAGCTGTTCAAAGACCATTTCCTGGGACATCTTGAGAGCCTCTTCACAGTGAGTCACCAGCAGCCATCCTGCTTCCCTGGAGATGTCTGCTGGAAGGCAGAGTTTTGGGGAAGCTGCTGAGCTGGGGGAAGTTTTCACAGCTTCCTCACAGACCTCCTGCTGTTATTCCCCCCAAGCTCTGAAGCCAAGATGCACCACAAAGCCCATGAGAGGATGGGGCCAGCAAAGCCCTTTCTGTGGCCTCTGCGAGCTCAAGAGGAGTAGAAATTATGGAAAATAAAGTAACTGAGGAGTCAAATTTCAAAGGGTCAAATTCCCTGAGTTTTTCCTGTGTGCAGCCCAAAAATTCCAGGGGGAAGGGGAGCCTGGTGGGTGGAGCCCCTTTTGGTGGGAAAACCCAATGGAAGCTGTTCAGGTACCTGCTCTGTCTGGTGACCAAAGAGTTCTTTGAGGCTATGAAGACCAAAAATCCATCTCACAACTATTTCAAGGCAATTGTACAGCAATTTTGCAGGCCCAGGAGCTGAGCCTCTGGGATGTTTGAACACTGATGCTGATTATCAGGCAAAGCCCCAGCAGAGAGTCAAGATATGAGTGTGTTTAGGAGAGGCCAGAAGAAATTTGTGCAACCAGAGATAATAGGTCATTTCTTTAGGCTTTGTTCCCTTCAGTGTGGCAGCTCAAAACTACAAGCCAGATATAAAACACAGGATAATAAAAATAGACATAAAAAAGCACTTCTGTGGAAGAGGCACAGGGCTGGAAAACTGGAATTGGCAGCTTTATGGTCACCCTGGTGCTTTCTTTTTCCAGAAGGACAGAAAGAAAACAAAAGGTGACATTCATGACTGAAGTAATCTCAGGAAAACTGGGAAGGATTTGAAGACTTTTGAACAAAATTGCAGCCACTGCCAAGCCATGGTGTCACTGGGGTTTGTTACCTGCAATATTGGAGCACAAATCTAATCACAAATCAAAGATTGCAAAGGCCCACTGAAGAGCAGTCCTGTGCAATGAAAAATAATCAATCCTTGGACAAAAGAGCAATCTGAATCATATTTCTATGATACAGTAAGTGCTTTGGATGCTGAGCAGTAGGAATAAATGAAAATCAATAAGAAAATGGGAGCTCCAGTCATTCTCTTCTGATCCACTTTGAATTTGCATTACAGGCAGAGGGAGTGGGGGTGAGAGAGAAGAAGGGAGAATTCAACAACCCCTCCCCAATTCTCTGAGCCACTCCAACCAAATGATACAAACTGGGACCACTTGTGGAATTCAGCCAGAAGCCATTTGGATCCCAGAGCTGTGTTGGCTCATGGCACCTCCCAGTTACTGGGGTCCCAGTGGTATTTGGATTGTGGTGGTCACCAGCTGGGGGTTTCTTTCAGACACCTTCCATTGAACACTGCTCCAGCATTTCCCAGTCAATAGGAAATATGATCACAGGATGGCTCTTTGCCCATGAAACATTTGATTTCTTCACTGCAAGAGCAGGTGACAAACTGTGCACAGTGCCAGCCCAGAGCAGAGGGAAGGAGAAATTTCAGGTGGGTAGAGCTGTTATTTGGGGGTTTTAGCTGCCCCTGTGGGTTAATACTTGAAAACTACCATGGTTGCATGTGTTGGCAGTGGTGCATCCAATGGGAGGATTTACTGATCTAATTAATTAATTAATCAATCAATAAGATGAGCTGGGAAACTGAGACTGAGTCATATTTCTGATTCAATGGGTGATGCCCTCAGAGGCTCAGATTTGCCATGTGCAGGAGCTGAGGCAGTTTGGGGCTGCAGATACTGGCAGAGGAAAATTTCTGGATCTTTCTCCATAGGGTGATTCAGGATCACGAAAAAATAAGGTTAATGGGAACATAACACAGGGTCAAGGGCTGTGTGTAGGAAAAAAAAAACTTCTATTATTTCTGATTCAGTATATTCCAGCATTAAAAAAATAATAATAATAATAATAATAATTTAAAAAATCGATTCCCAAGAGAAGAAGTGGCTGGATTGTAACATCCCCTCAGTGGGGACACAGATCTGTCCAGGTGTACCCTTCATGCAGAGCACCCAGGGGTGGTGACAGCTCATTCCCTTGCCCCTGAATGCTCCTGGCTGCATTTTACTGCTGCCCCTCCACCTGAAGCATTTGCAAATGCATGAGAGGCTCGGGAAGCTGTGGCCCCGGGGCAGGTGAACCCATTTCACCCAGACATCAGGAAGCAATAAGGATGGTTCTCTCTGTGCACAGGAACAGATTTCTTTCACCAGAAAGGCATCACCCCCTCTAGAGAGAGAGATGTCTTCATTAGCTGGCTCTGCTCAGCTTGACACTCACATTTCTAAGAGCCCAGGAAAAGCCAGAAGAACAAGGAGCTTCCAGCTACAGGGTCTCAGCTGGTGTTTGACACTCAAAGCATGTAAGTAATAATCAAGCTGTGCTAATTTCCAGCAGCCAAAGAGTTGACCTTAACAAGGCATTTTTAGGACTATTTGCTGTTTCTCATATGGACAGGACTCTCTGCCTGATGGCCAGGCACTGCAATTAGCTCTTTTTTTGCTCAGAAGTGGTGAGAATTTGGACTGGACGTGATTAAATCTTGGTTACTGACTGTGTGAAGCCTCTGCAGAGCTTCAAAGACAGTTTGCAAAAATCCCACCAGGCACCAATAAAAGTTCAGGGCAACATCTCCCACACAACTTCAGGAGGAGTTCACAGCCTTCCTACAGTGCTGCAACTCCCTTCATAGGACTGGGGACAAGTTTATCCCAACAGGAAGGACTTGATGATCTTGGAGGTCTCTGCCAATATTAATGAGCCTTGATTCTGTTCTATGATTCCAGATATTTAAGCCTGAACTAGTAACAGGAATTTAATTAGTAATTTAAGCACAAAGCACATCCCTTCTTCCTCCAGGGCAGCTCTTACACTGGCTCACCTCACAGTATCATCCCCAAATCTTGTCACTGAGGAATAAAGGGCAATGAGCTGATCAGTTTAAAACTCACCAGGGGTTAAAGGCTGCTTTCCCACATGTCTGGGGAAATTTGATTTGCTCCTGTGGGGAGATGGGTCTGAAGAAATGCAAATTTACTTTGGATATTGGGAAGAAATTGTTCCCTATGAGGGTGAGGAGGCCCTGGCACAGGGTGCCCAGAGAAGCTGTGGCTGCCCCTGGATCCCTGGAAATGTCCAAGGTCAGGATGGACAGGGCTTGGAGCAGCCTGGGACAGTGGGAAGTGTCCCTGACATGGCAGGGGTTGGAACTGGGTGATCTTTAGGGTCCCTTCCACTCCAAACCATTCTGGGATTCTAGAATTCTGAGCAAATCACTTTAGAAACCGAGTCAAGAATTCCACACGTGGGAAGGGACAACTCTGCTATCCCAGCATCCAACACCTGACAACATCCAGCCCTTGACAGCATCCAGGAGAGCTGGGCTGGGCTGTAGGGCCAGCCTGGCACAACTGCAGCAAGGCAGAACATTGATCCTTTTCCCTTCCTCCCTCCCAGCTTTGATGAATCACCTTAACATTGACTCGTGCTTAACCAGACGTGATTAAGAAGGTGTGAATGTCACCTTTGAGGCACGAGGGGGTAACTGGGAGGGTTTAGATTGAAAGAGTCAGCCCAGAAATGAGACTGAGTGCACATTTCGATGTGTTAATCACACCATCCTCAGTGCCTGGCTGTGACGTTTCCTTCTGAATCAGTTTTGTGTTTCAGCTGAACAACAGGATCCTTTACTCAATTACAGCAGCACTCCTGAGGAGTTTGTTGACACATTTGCTAATTTTCCCATAAGGGTGTGTTTTGGAGGGTGCACATACATTATTAATGGACTGAAACTGCCTGGTGTTCATCAGTTATCTTTTACCCAGATGTTGATACCACACAGAGTCAGACCCCATTCCTCAGTGACATTCCCCCTTTGTTTTGCCACTGACTTGCTTCCATTAAATGATCCTGGCATGTTAAAAAACACATAAATAAATAAATAACCCCCCAAGCTCCTCTCTAATTTTCACCCTCCAGGCTAGAATTGCCGTGGGAAAGATCTTTCTAAGAGTTTTGGTCGTGCTCTATGTACAAGTTAGGCTGATTTCAAGAAGGAATGATTGATAAAGTGTATTGGGTTGCAGGAGGCACAAGTTTCACTCCTTCCCCTGCCACTGACACCCTGGAAAACCCCATCAAGTCTCTTAAAAACATATTTATCTACCCTAAGTTTAGACTTTGACCTAAATGAGTTTCCCAGGCAATGGAAAGAGGCAGCTTTCTCCAAGGAGAAGTTCAGTTGATGCTAAAATGGGAGGGATAAGAATTAATCACCCTCTGGAAGAGTCTCTCTGCCTCTAATTAACATTCCAACAAATAAAAGAAACAAGGCAAGCGAGGTGGGTGAGGTAGAACAGGTGGCAGACCCTGCCACCTCACTTCTCTCCACCTCCAGAGAATTGCAGATGAGTTGCACATCTATGAGTGAAAACCAGATTTGGTCAAGTTTTAACCACGAAATATCCTCATTCTGGGGTTTGGTTTGATCCTGCTGATAATTCAAAACCAAAAACAAACCTGAAAAAAACAACTCTCCAGTGTAAACTCGCTCCCAAACATCTTTGTTCCCAGCCAGATCCAGTTACAGGCTCTGAAAATAAATCTCACTCTCAGGGATGCAGAAAGGAAAATTTGGCTGCATGAGCAAATAAAGAGAAAAGATGAGATGGGAGGGAAAAGACCTTTTCAGAAAGGTTTTAACAGGAAGATGTGGAAATGTGCAGCCCTATTCAGCTCCCAGTTTAGCACCTATTGTAATCTCAGGCACTGTGGGTGAATCCTGCCCAACCTCAGGAGCCTCTCCTAAATCCTGTCCCTTCTCTGGTAGCCACCCCCACTTGGGGAAGTGCCACCAGATTCCTCTGTTCAGGCAACTGAGTCCAGCCCTGGATTGCCCTGGAGCTCGTGGAATTCTGCTCCTTGAGTTAAATGGGGATTATTTAAGGACTGCCTGAGCATTCTGGGATAGCCAGATTTCAACAAACTCCCAGCAAATTGCAGGAGCCTGTGGGAACTTGGGAAGTATTTTAAGCAGGAGAAGGAATTCACGGTGCCAAAGGCAGAGGGAAGCATCTGGGCCCCGGAGCAGACTGAGAATTTTCACTCGGAGCTGAATCGAGGCTGAGAGTTGTGCAAATCTCACAACATTTTGGTCCAAAATGATGGAAATAGCTTTGCAAAGCTATCTCTAATTGGCACACTGATAAATTGTTAAATCTTTCCCTGAGCTCAAACTCATGCAAGTGCAGTCCAGGTGGAATAGATGGAATTAGGTCAGAGCCTCGAATTCTCTGCATCTCTGGCACATTTCAGACACTGATCAGACTAAGCCCAGATAAGCCTATCAGCACTAACAGAACTTGGCTAGACTTCAGCATTTATCATATTCTCCACAGAGGGACTAATAAAATCAGATTATTCCATTATGGCATTCAAATACATTAATATTCACCAGGTAAACAGAGATTTTGTATGTAGGGCTTCTTGCAACACTCTAATTTTCATTCAAATTATCATTAAAAAGTATGAATGAGGTGGCCAAAAATTAGATTTTTTTTTTTTCATTCTAAGGAAAACATTTTTAAATTCCTTTTCAGGCTGCACTGGTGCCAGCTATTTCACTCTGACAAAACCCAGTGTTATTGTTTGGATTTTGCTATTAGTGAGCAGGAAATGTCAGTGTCAAAGAAAAGCTGCTAATTTATTTTTGGAGTGCTTCATCCAAGAGACACATTTCCACTGGGTACCAGACTCCTCTGAATCAACATGTTTAACTTAACTGATAATGTCTCAGGTTTCAAAGACACAAATTATGGGTGACAAGGCACCTCCAGCAGAGTGAGCACACTCCTCATCACCTCTTGACATCAGCCCATTAACTGTGGGCTTGCAAACAGTTGGGGTGCATTTAAATTGGGGATTTAAACTGCAGGAGGCATCCTCTGGTGTCACCTTGCCTCCCATCCACATTTGGAGCTGGCAGCAAACATTTCCACCTGAGACAGGTGAAATTGAGGCCTTTTTTCTACGTGGAACCAAAGCCAAATTTTGCACACCATGGCACTGGGCTGGGCAGTCCACCTGCAGTGTGGTTCATGGTACCTCCTTTAGGACAAACCAGGGGGTCTTCCTTATAAAAACCTGATTAGAAAGAGGGTTGAACTCCTCTGGACAGGGTGCAGAGATCTCCTGGGCCAGTGCCAGCTTCCCTTGGAGGAACAACCAGTTGAAATAGACACCATGGCTCTTAGCAGAGTGATGGTCACCATTGGATCATGGGCACAAATTGGGCTCCAGGAGCTCTCTGCCCATCAGCACCTTCCTCTTGTCCAGCTGGAGGAACCTTTTTGGGTCCATGGACTCTGCAAGATGTGGAGCTTGCCTTGACCTCACCTGTTTTGGTTTGAGACAGCCCTGAAGCACTTGGGGCACTGCCAGCACAGGAGTGGCTGTGATGAGGCCCCTGTAACAAACACAGCAGGATCACCAAAGAACTCAGAATTCAGTGGTTTGTATCAGCATCCATGGTCAGCTCATAATTCCAAAAAAACCAGATTTTGATTTCTTTCCCTTCTTTCTCACTCTAACACATGTGTGCTCCTAAACCAGGTGACATTCTAGACAGGGAGAAGGGGAGCCAGCTTCACTTACATTTGCAAATATATCCCAACTCTAATATTAACAAAGGCAATTTCAGTTTTTAGACCTCCTTCCAGTTCTAGCCAAGCTCTGTCGTTATGTATTTGTTGAGTGATTTCCTCACTGCAAGCACTTCGAGGTGGAACTCACCCACATTTGTAACACATTTGGAGTTTCTCTGTTCCCAGAATCACCACAGGCCATTTTCAAAGTTCAAGCACTTTGATCTTGTGCTGGGTTTCACATCTATAAAACCTGATTGTAATAAATTGACTGGAAGATGCATGTGCAAAGCACAGATCTTCAGAGAGGTCATCAAGTGAGAAAGGGCCCACATGGCATCTTTTTATGCCTCTACAGCACACAGATTTCAATCATAATGGGGGCTGGATTAAATTATCTCTTGGTCAAGTCAGTGCAATAATAAGAAGGAAAAGAGCAAAGAGGATCAAGTCACCATTTGTCCCTTTGGGTGTTAATTCCAGAAAGTCACAGAGTGCTTGGATGCTCTAATCCCTCAAGACAACACCTTTAATTTTAAGTGCAAAGCCCTTCCTTCTCTGGTATCCAACACACAGTTATATTGTATTTACCCAGATGGGAAATTCACTTGCCATCAGCTCCCTGAAAACAACCTGCCTTTTTCCTCCCAGGTGTGTTCTGAAGGAAAAGAACATTTGTACTCATAGATTTATCAGCATGAACCACAGCTGACTTTCTTCTGGAATTTTCTTTTCTTGTCAGGACATGCCAGCATCATAAAGCTCTTGTGAAAATGAAGAGTGCTATTAAAAAGGGATGTGGAGTTACCAGTGCTCCAGCTCCAGTTGTGTTTTCTTATTCCTGCCTGTCCCAAAGGTGTTACACTGACATTCCTTAACATCTGACACATAATTACTGCTGCTGGAATAACAAGAAACCAACTCAACAACGCAAAAGGAAGAGAATCTGGGAGAGAAAGAGCCTTTAGAGCACAAACAAAACACTGCCCAGCTCCATCACAGCTGCATTGAGGGGCAAACCCAGCACTAGGACAGGTGGCCATGAAACACCATGAAACAGCCCTGTGAGGGGTGTTGTGGGGCACTGCTCAGCTCCCTTCACAGCCAGTGCTTTCCCAGAGTTTTGGCACCCAGCAGGTAAGAGAGAGCAGAGCATTGATCTCTGTGAGCAGTGAGAGCTCAGGGATTCAGGAGTGGCAGTACTGAGAGGAGCAAAAATCAATCCAAGAATCGAAGGCAGTTCAGCTCCTGTCGCTGTCAGAGCTTGAGGTTTGCACTTGGATAAGCACAGAGCTGCCTGTCCTCGTCCCCCCTCATCACCTTGAAGTGGGAGGTGATGCCAGGCAAATGGACACTTATATGAGAGCTGGGCCAGGAGCACCAAGTGAGCTCAGACTTGAATTGAGCAGCTGTTGACCTGCTAAAAGGGATGTGCTGAACTGTCAAAAGGCATCCCTGACCCTCAAGTGGTCCTGGTTCAGTCCTCTGAAATCCCTTAAGGAGGTTTGCTCAGGATTAAAGGTGTAGATTAGAGAGAGGTGTTTGATCCATTTCCTCTTCATCTCCACTCCTAAAGACCTTCCAGTGCCAGTCAGGTTGTCCTAACTCCTCTTTGAGCTTGGGTTGTAGTGACTGTAATGGAATCGATCTCACTGCAACCTGCAGCCCTGCTCAGCTCACCCTAAACCAGGTCTCTAAATCTGATCAGCTGAGCTGCCAAACCATGGCAGGGGGGTGGAACTGGATGATCTTTAAGGTCCTTTCTGACCCAAACCATTCCATGGTCCTCTGACTCTCTGACATCCTTCCCAGAGTTATTATGGATTCTGGGGCTGATGCTGAACCCAGAGCTGTCGTGGTGGGGAAAGGCTCTGCTGCAGCCTCGAGGCTGCTGAGATCCCAGAGCAGCACTCCTGGAAGGGCCAGGGACAGAACAGAGCCCCCAGAAGCTGCTGGATTTGCTGATGTGAAGTCAAGCACGGTCTGCCAATCTCCAACATTGCCTGGAGACAGGAGAGAGGACTGAGAGAGAGAGAACAAGGCTGCTGTCTTTGTCTCTGAGAGCTGAACTTCCACCTCGGAGGGAGAGCAGCCAGGGCCAGGCAAAGAGCTGTTTAAAAACACAGCACAAAACCAATTAAAGAGAAGAGTCCCAGCTGATCAGCCCTTGAAGTACCTCAGCACTCAGTGCTCTGACAGCTTCGAGTACTTTGAATTGCAGCATCCACTGGCAACGGCAGCAGGGAGGAGTCACAGGCAAGATGCTGAATGGGGCTGATATTGCCCCAGCAGTGACACCTTGATGCCTTTGCTTTAGCAAACAAGGACAGTCAGGGTTTGATGGGGCCCTGATCAAGCCCAGGTCTCACTGGAGATGCCCTAAGTTTCCTCCTGGGCTTTCTGACCCAATGGAATGCGAGGCTTTATCGTGGCTGTGGATTTGTTGGTGCTCAGTGCAACCAGAAACGTTGGATCTGTCTACATCAGGTGAGAACTAAACCCAATCCTCCCTGAAAATGTCAGACTTCCCACATTATACACAGGGCCCCACACACTGGCCTGCCTACAGCCCCTCCAGCTGACAGCAACCCTGTGGATTTAACACACCACACTCAGAATTAACTCCCACACCTAACACTGATTTTTCTGAGAGACCCTGTGAGGCTTCACTTCCTCCTTCTGTGCCCTCTATCTCGACAGAGGAAATGCCACATCTGGTGCCTTGAACCATCTGGAAATAGTTGTCAGCTCTCTGTATTGCCCAGAATATCATTTTCTTGAACTGTTCAACACATGTTACTGTAGTGGATTCATAAATAATATTATGAAATGGTCAGACTTCACTAAAACCTTTGGATCCCAAAGTTAAAAGCAGGAAGTCTGGACTATGCAAGTTATATTCACCTGGTTTTGGTGTTACCACTTTCTTTGATTTTTTAGCACAAAAAAATTTCACTAGGATTTCCTTTACAAATAGGTTTCCAAAAAGTAATGTTAACAAGAATCATGAACTTTCTGCTGAGCTCCAGTTCCTTGCAAACCTGTTGAACAGCCCAGGTGTGCTTCAAATTGGATGCAGCTTTCTCAGGAAAGGTCACAAACCTTGGTAATACCTTTATAACCCTCCCAGCTTTAGAGAGATTTCTGGGCAAAATTAAGTGCCTAAAGGCTAAACTGTATCCTGTCTCAGAGCTCCCACGTGAAGGTCATATTTAGAGGGTATAAATTAGCTGTGTCTGTTAGTAGCTCTCTGACCTTAAGCCTTCCATGTAAAATCCTGTCGTTTTTGGCTCAAAGTGAATTAGCAAAGCACAAAGCAGGTAAAAGTTAAGTGGGTAAAATGACAGAGCACCAACAGCACACAGATGTTGTTATGTTCCCACAAAGACTGTCCTCTGCAACCCCCAAGCTGTCTTTTCTACTCATTCTCCGAAATGTGCATTATATTTAACATTAAAATGAGAGCTTGTAGCGCTGGGTATCTTTGCCCATCTGTTTCTCCTCTGAAGTGCTCAGTATTTTAGGAAACTAATAAAAATAACGGAGTGCTAAGAGCCAAGTTTTTGCTGAAGGGACTCGTTGTTTTGGAGCTGTGCTGGGGGAACTGGCCCCTTCCCAACAAGGTGCACATAAAAGTCCACCCTGTGCTGGGTCATGGCAATACCCCAGCTTTGCCTGAGAGCCTGTGGAGGTGATAAAGGTGCTGGATCACCCTGCAGAGATCCTGGGGCCAAAGCTGAGTGTAATGTGCCCCTCCTAAACGCTGCTCTTTGAAGTCTCTGCAGCTGATGTGTCTCTAAAGCTGCCTTTGGGACTGATCCACTGAAATCACTCAGAGCTTTTTCCATTTCCTCCATCCTCTTTTTTAAGCTGTAAACACATGGCCCAGAGTCTCCCTGGGAGATGGGGGGAAGGATTTGGCCTTTTCTCAGCTTTTACTGTCCTCTTACCTCCACACTGGAAGGTGCCTGTGACAGACGGTTCAGCTGCTGACTGAGGTTGTTTCTGCTCCAGGCTGAACCCCTGGATGTTCCCAGCTGTGGTCCTTCTCTCTGGCCCCTCCCTAACTCCTGATCCTGGCTCTGCTGCTTCCCTCCCCTCTCCACTCACCTTCTGTCCACCTAAGGCAGAGGTGTCACCTCAGTGACTTCTTCCCACCCCTGGCCAACTTGTCCTCTAAGCACCAAGAGGAGGAGAGCTGATGGAGACGATGGAGGTGGTGACAGGATGGCACCAACTGGCTCCCTGGATGCCTGTGAGGACATCAAGGATGTCCTGCTCACTGTCCTCTTGCAATTCTCTCCAAACCTATGCTGAAGACCTTGGCCCTCAGCCCTGTCTGAGGAGGAGGAGGAGGAGCAGGCACAGATCTCCTCTCTCTGGTGACAGTGACAGGACCTGAGGGAATGGCTGGAGCTCTGTCAGGGGAGGTTTAGGTTGGATATCAGGAAAGGTTCTCCCCCAGAGGGTGCTGGCACTGCCCAGGCTGCCAGAGCTCCAGGAGGGTTTGGACAAGGCTCCCAGGGATGCCAGGGTGGGATTGTTGGGGTGTCTGTGCAGGGCCAGGAGATGGACTCGACCTTGTGGCCCCTTCCAGCTCAGGAGATTCCATGATTCCATGCTGTTTCCAGCACAAAAGAACACAGCCTTTCTAGTCCAGGACCTGGAGCAGGTTCTGTTTGGTACCGCAGTTGTTCCCAGTGGTCCTTCAGAGGAGCAGAGGTGCACTTGAGTGGATGCTTCAAACACCTGATTAACCTGCAGGAACACAGGACTCAACCTCAGCACCAAGAGCTCATCCAAAGCCCACCAGAGTCACTGGAAACTTTTCTGACCTGAGCCACAGCTGGGGGAGCTCTGCAGAGAGCCAGAGCTGTGCAGCAAATAAAGACCTCTTATGCTGATTCCTGCCATTCCCATCTCGCTGCTTCCATTAACACTGCTTCCTCCCCTCCTTTCCCCACTCCTTCCTCGCCTCTTTCAGCATGAAAACGAGCCTGCCAGACAATGCATTCACAAGTTAACACGGTGCAACAGACTGTGACTACATTAAGAGCAGCTCCCAGGCAGGTTTTACATCCAGGCTCCGGGGAACGAGCAGTGAAATAGGAGGATGGAGCTTGGCACTGCTGTGAAGCTGAGCAGCTTCAGCTATAAAAAGAAGCCTTTTACACACATATATAAAATGAAATAGCATCTGAAAGCCTCTCTGCTTTTGGAGAGAAGATTAAGCAGCAGCACGTGAGCACCAAGCTGGTGAGAGAGCACCTGGATGGGACATGTGCAGAAGGAAGATGTCCAAAGGTCAGGGCTGCAGTGTCCTCCTCAAACCAGCCCTGCAGAGGGTGCATTCAGGCTTGGTGCTGGTTTATCTGGGCAAGAGGGGTCCCAGGCCTGGTTTGCTCCTGTGGGCAGGTGCTTCACATGTGGCTTTCCCCCTCTGTGGGTCTGGAAGCTGTTTCAGGATGAAATGTGATCATATATCCATTTACTGCACTCCTCTAAGCAACTTCAATGAACTGTGGGAACTCTTTGTACAAGCTGCAGCTCCAGCAGTGGTGACATTGCCCACAACACTCATATTGTTTTAGGATCCTGGGCCAGGACTTCAAGAAGGGTTTGAAGTGCAAAGGCTCTGGAAGTGTGAACACCAGACAGGGCTTGTCACCCATCACCCATCACCCGTCACTTCTGAGCATCTGTCAGTTCACTGCTGCCCTGGGTCACAGCCCAGCAGCTCCTGGGAGCAGCATTTCTCACACAGTGTCTGCTTTGAGACTTCAGTCCCCCAGCTCCCCAGCTGCAGTGATGATTTCTTCTTCTGGGGTAAAAAACCAGGGGGGCCTTGCTGCCTGAGTTTTTCCCTGCCATCCAGCACTGGATATTTGATGTTTTGCTGTTAGTTTAAATAACCTCTTAAATACTTTGCCCTCTCCTTTGGAACTTGTAGTTCTAGGCTGCCATCAGGTCACCTCTCAATCATTTTCCTGACAAAGTGAAGAGACTGAGCTCATTAAATCACCTACCAAAACTGCTTTCCCCAGCCCTCTAATAATCTTATGTATTGCTTCTCCTCCCTGATGAGTTTATCCATAGGCTGACACCAAAAGATACATTTCTCCCAGTTAAGGTTTTTTTTACCCAACAGCTCATCTCCCAAAACACCTAAAAAGTTGATCAGACACCTGCCTTGAAACCACAAAAAGAACTCCCAGCCTGTGACTACCAGGGCAGACTGAACTGCTCAGATTTATACCCACAAGATTATCTTCAGTCACTGTTTTCAAAACACTCTGTTCTCCAAGAATTACCTGCATTCTCAGAGGCAGCAGATTGCATTTGTCTGCAATAAAAAGACCATTTGCACAAGCTGGGCTGACAAGCAGTCAGAATTGCACTCTCTAAATGTCTTGTCTTCATTATTATTTATAGGTGCTTCATCATTTTGACACCCACCAATTTTATCAGCTGTGATTGCATATTTACTTTGGGATCATTAATGACACTGTTGATAGTGCTGGGCTCAGAGCCAATCCTGTAAAATGCCACTAAAGCATCTCAAAAAGTCATTTTGTTAGCTACAGGAATGCTGTCACCCTTGTTCTTAATCATTTGAAAGTGTTTCTATGGATAAGAATATCTATTCACATGATCTATTGCTCATTATTGCCCCAAATATTGCTCAATATTAATTAAAAGCATTTGAAAGATGCTTTGGAGTATTTATGCACAAATCTCTCCAATTTCCCTCTATCAAGTGTCCAACAGACCTACATTCAATAAAGCCACGCTGGCACAGGGGATAATTGCATTGTGCCTTCACTAATCAAATCCCATATCAGCTCTTCCATAATACTGCCCAGGGCTGGAAATCCAATAAACTGGCTTGTAGTTAACTGGATTATTTGATACTTAAACTTCTAAAATTAGATGCTTGCTGAGTTCTCAAAAATGCTGTGACACATCCCATTGAACCCTGAAAAAATGGACATTTCCAGTCTTTTGGGCTTAATCCACTCTCAGAGATGCTCTGACACAGGGGCTCTGACAGACTGAGCTGCTGAGATTGAATAAAAGATGCTCCCAGCTCCTCAGCCACTTAAACACCTTAGCACAAACCTAACTTTGTTTATCCACCTATATAATTCCATAATCTGCTCATCACCATGGCAACCAAAATACCAATATACCCTCAGCACACCACAAGTAACTGCATTTGGAAGGAATCTTTTCTCTGTCAGTGTCCCTGCCTAGCTTTGCATTAATCCCATGGCCACTCACTTCACACTAATGCTGCAAGCTCAAGGAAGCACAAATGTGTGAACTCACAGTCACCAAAGAGGTTTCAAGAAGTATCTGATGCTTACCACTTGAATTTATGGATGAGTTAGCCTGCTTCTCTCACTGTGAACAGTTTTGTCTCACAGCTCCAGGGAGCTCTGCTCACAGCTCAGGACTTACACACTTCCTCTCATGAGAGCAGAAACACATCTTGGGAAATTAAAAGTATCTGTGACCTCCTTTCTTGGTTGGTTTTGGGTTTGTTTTTTTTTGGTTTTTGGTTTGTTTTTTTTTTAACAGAAAAAGTTTCAGCTCTGTAGACAAAGTCCAGATCTAGAGATAGAATAAAAAATGTTACACCACTATAATTGAATTCCACTCTCCTTAAATCCAGGGTTTGTAGTGTGCTCTGTTGGAGTCCTGGACTCTACTATTTCATGGCCATTACTGCCAAAATTGTCACAGAATGGGTTGGGTTGGAAGGGACCTTAAATATCATCCAGTTCCAAACCCCTTCTGTGGGGGTTGGTTCACTGTCCCAGGCTGCTCCAAGCCCTGTCCAGCCTGGCCTTGGACACTTCCAGGGATCCAGGGGCAGCCACAGCTTCTCTGGGCACCCTCTGCCAGGGCCTGCCCATCCTCTGAGTAAAGAACTTCTTCCTAAAATCTAATCTAAATCTCTCCTCTTTTAGTTTAAAACTGTTTCCCCTCAACCCATCATTATCTGCCTGTATCAAAAGCTGCTCTTCCTCTTTTTTATGAGCCCTTTTTAGGTACTGGAAAGCCACAATAATCTCTCTCCAGAGCCTTCTCCTCTCCAGGCTGAACAACCCCAACTCTCTCAGCCCATCCCCAGAGCATCTTAAGGACTGAGCATCTCCAGAAGCCCCCCAAAAACCCAGATGAAAACCAAGAGTGGCTAAAAGGCTTAGGAAAAAAAGGAAAGAGGAGGAAAAAAACATCTTTGGAACATAATGTTTCTAAACTTCCTGATTCAAAATGAAGCCAGTGCAGTTCTTAGTGTGGCTCTGGCTAACTGGGGAGGAAAGTGCAAAAATCAGTAGATAACCTTTCTGTGGCTCTGAAGGGAGGGAAACAGCAAAACCCCACACACATCACTGGAGTCACAACCAGGAGGAGAATCCAGGAAAGGCTCACTTGGGTCCTGCATTCCTCTCTATCAAACAATTGATCCTCTCATCTCTCCTCCAGTCTAGACACAGCTGGCACACCCACACCACCACGAGGAGAAGGCAAATCCTCAGCTAAGCCAAAACATTGTGCCAGGAGTTACCAGTCAAGGTATTTCATGGTAGGATTTCAGTTCCTGACATCTGTAAAATCTGGATAAAGAGCCTTACACACTGTGTAACAAAGCTCTGAGGATTAGGCAAGCTCTGAGCCATGCCCTGCAGACACCATGCCCTTGCTCCAGAGCTCACTGCACATAGCCTTTGATCCTGCTTTTAGCACCTCTCCAGCAAGCAGTTATATAAATAAATGTCAGGCTACGTGACTGCATAATTACACAGAGCAGGAAGAAGGCACAAAAGCCCTCAGTGAAAGGAACAGACACTTTCAATAATTTGTATTAGCTGGAATACAGTGAAATATTAAACTGAAAGAAATGGCCTTCAGAAGTTGCAATCTTGCCCTCTGTGCCAGGCCCTGTGGGCAGGGACACACTGGGCCCTGGTCTGGAGTTTGATTTCTGGGCACACTGCTGGTTCTTCCTCCCAGCCCAGGCCAGTGACCTCCTCTCAGAGGTGCTCCTGGAAACAGCAGCCCTTGGAAAAGGGCAGATCTTTCTGCAGTCAGAAATCCACATTAACAGCTGGCTTAAAGCTTGGTTCACAGAATCACAGAATGGTTTGGGTTGGAGGACACCTCAAAGATCATCTCCTTCCAACCCCCCAAACTGAACCTGTGAATCCAGCATTGGTTTGTGTGTTCTGAACATGAATTAGAGTTCTGAACACTGTAACTATGGCCAAAGTGAGACATCCAGCACCATCTGCCATCACTTGGTCAGGAAAGATACTCCAGGTCCCTGTTCCTGAGCTTGGAAAGACAGATCCACACCTGCCATATTGTGACCCCATTTCTTCCAGCACTTTTTTTCCTCAACAACATCCATAATCCCTGATTGCTACAAGAGCCCTACACTACAAGGAGCACTACAAAGGGAAAAAATGGGAAAAGAAGAGAAGTTTAGGGAATCAAGGATTAAAAAGAGGGCTATTTAAGGATTCAGGCACATTGCTAGAACAATTCCAGGTGAAATATGCACAGGAAACAGAGGGATAAGATGAGGGCAGGAGCTCAGAGGGGCTGTGGGTGTGGGACCAGCTGAAGGCCTGGCACAAGGCCGACTGCTGACACCTGCCAGCATTAACATCCACTCTGTAGAACAAACACCAAAGGGCATCTGCTGGCTTTTGACTCGTTCATTCCCATCAGCAGGGCACTTTTCCTGTCAGTCTTTCAGCCCATAATGGCCAAACCCTCCTGCTTAATGAGCTCCACCATGGACAGAGCCACCTGCCCCCCTGGCTCTGGCCCAGCAGGGTGAGAGCTCATGGCACTGCAGGCACATTTCCACGCCAGCACTGCCACCCTCCTCCCAACACTCTTTCCACCCAGAGGCTGTCAGCTTCCTCTGCCAGTGGTCATTCCCAGTGCCACCACCACCAGCCACAGGCTGGTGGCTCCTTTTGCTCCCTTGGGACAGATGGTTCCACCAGAGCAGCTCTGAATCCCAAAATAACACATTTGATGGTGATGTGAACAGGGTGGCACAGGAGACACTTGGTGGCTGTTGTTCAAAGCTGACAGGCTCTGTGCACCCCTCCAGCCCAAAGCAGAGCCTGGGGACTGTCCCCAGCTGTGCCACTGTGTCACACAGGGCTGGGATGGCTGAGCACCTCTTCCCCCTGCAGCAGCAGCAGGACCTATTTTGTGTTTATTTCCTGGCTCAAATGTTTCCATTTGTTAGGTTTGGCTCAATGCCACGCACAGCTGAAGAGCCAAAAAGCCAAGGGCAGAGGGCTGCTATTTCACCTTTGATAGATGGGAACTGAAGTTACTCTTGGCAGCTGACTTGAGACTGATGAAAAGAAAAAATGGGGGCCTGGTGGCCACAGGGCAGTGCTCTGCAGGTTCTGGTAACGGGGTTAATTGGGATTACCTGAGCTTGGCTTTAATCAGCACCAGGAACATATTGTTTTCAGGATTATTTTGCTAAAGTGTATCTAGAAATTTCATGGTGGGTTTAGTTTATGGTCAGAGCAACTTCAGGTTCCGTCAGTGAGTGAAAAAATAAACCCAAACAACAGTGAAAGAATTTGATCTCTTCAATGTCATCTCAAATTTGCACTTTGTACTGTAAGTACAGAACTACACAAAATGCACAAGTCTGACATAAGGAGAGAGTCTGACAAAGTCAGGGATTTAAAATCTTTTACAGTTTCCTTAATTACAAGAGCTCTAGTCCCTGAAGTTGTTCAGTCTTTTCCTGCCTTTTGTATAAACTTTGCAAACACAGCAAGTGTTTGAGGTACACATTTAATATTCACAAAGAGCAACATGAAGTTTGTAGGTGTTCACAAGCTGTGAGAAAGTAACAATAACATAATTTAGTTTTTATAAGCTGTCTTTTTATCAGGAGACCTCACATACAGCCCTCAAGCAAAGGGGCACCATATTTTTTTTGATTTACACAGGTCAGAAACTGCAGCACCATTGATTTCTGCAGCATCTCCCACCTTGCTCTTGGAAGAGCCACGAGCACAAAGGGTGAGTGTGGGGTTGAATTTATTGCTTTGAGCATCACCCAGTGCAGCCCCTCAGACACATCCTGGCTACAAAACCTCTACCCCAGCCTCTATCAGACCTGATTTGGATTTTAGCTGATGGAAGCAGCTCCCCAAAACCCAGTGGAGCCATAACTGGGTTTGCCAGCTGAATATCAGGTCCTCTATATTTCATGTTAATGTATCCCTGCAAGTCTGTTCTAAGTGTTTGTTAATCTTTTATTATTTCTACATCAAGGACTGCAGAAATTTCTGGCTTTATATAATTCAGATGTCTGAGAACACCAAAGCATTCCATTTTAATTCCTCTTTCTCCTGGATAAGTGTTTAAACCCATTCCTAATCAGTTAGCCTTACTTTGAGGGCCAATCTCTGAATAAGTAGTGTGACAGAAACAGCTCTGCCATCTAAGTGCCACAGATGCCTCTGGGCAGATTTAGACTTAATGACAGATGAACCCAGCCCCAGCCAAATCCATGGCAGCCTGTTTTCATCTCAGCAGTCAGCAGGAATGAAATCCCACTGGAATTTGGGGGTGGGGGTTGGGGGTTGGGACTGGATTTTTTTCACTCTTGAAGAAGAAGTGAAAAATCCAGAATACTGAAGTCACTTGGAAGCTAAGGCCACCTGCCAGCAGGTTCCTTTAGGGGCTTTCCCCCACGAGTTCTAGGTGTGAAACTGTTTTATGGAAGTGGCAGATCCTGGGACACATGGTAGTGATGCCTTGATGGGCTAACTAAAAACAGAGGCCAGACACAATTAAGGGAATAAAAAGCAGTATTCAGGTATTTTTTTGGCAAACCAAGCCCCCCAGGGGCTACACCCAAAAATGGATGACAGGTGATGGGTTTTCACACTTTTATGGGTTTGATCCATTCCCATATTGGGGATTAACCTTCCAATTAAAGCTCCAGGTAATGAAGTAATTTACCCCAAGTTTGTTCCCCCCAACTCACTTTTGTTACATCTCTTGAGGCCTGAGACAGTCAAGTGTTCCTGATTGCCAGGCCTGGAGAGGAATTGCTGTGTCTGCCCAAAATGGGACAGCAGCAGCCAACGCTCTGTGTGGAGTTCAGAGTTACACACTGAAGAATTGCTGAATTATGAATATTTGAAAACCAGAAAAGCTAAAATCCTGAGGCATGAGTAGAGACTTGTGTCAGTAGGTAGTGGAGATGTGGGGGGAGAATAAATGATCTTTAGTGACCCCAGCAGGTCCCTGGGTGTTAGAAAATCCTCGTGTGACCCCAAGAGCCTGAACCACACAGGCAGCCCTTTCAGGAACCTGCCTGCCCACAGCTCCAGACTGGCCATAATTCAGGGGTTTTGCTTTCTGTGCTATCTTCTGCATTGGTGTTCTGGTTTATTGGCCCTGAGGGCTGATCCAGCACCTCCTGTGTGGATACCCAGAAGCAAGCACAGTCACATACAGAAAACAGGCTTATAAATGTGATTTTCTGTGTTAGGAAGAGCCTCCAGTTTTCCCAGCAGGCATGAGGTCCCCATTACCCCTGCATATGGTAAGTTATGCAATGTTGCAGACATTACTCACAGTTCAAAATTCAACAAATTCAGTGGACTTTGAAATTGTTGACCTCCTCAGTGCTTTGATTTATGATTAATGGCTCTAAAGCCCATGGTATGGGGCTGGGAACCAGCTCCACCCTGGCTAACCAAAGTGTACCAGGACCCACCAGACTTTAGCACTCTGATTTATTCTCCAGGTCGGTTTGATCACTCCCCAAATTCTGTGTTCAGTCAAGGCACTGGGCAGCAGTTGCCAGAGGAAGCCTGTGCTTGTCAACTCACTCCTGCAGGAGTTCAGCAGCTATTCTTTCCAGCTGGAAAAATCTGAATTCTTTCCAAACATTTTTCTTCCTGAAATACCAGAGGCAACATAAAAAGTTTATTTTGCAGGGCAAGCTTGGCTTTCTTCAGTGTATTTATTTCCCTTCTGCAGGTCTTCCCCCTCTCTCACAGGACAAGAAAGCTTAACTCAAAAAGCAGATTCACTCCTGTCAAAGTGGGCTACGGGAGTAACTATGGGGTGTAGTTAAAAAATTATGAGAATGGTTCAGGTGTGCACAGTAGAAGTGAGCATTGTGACACAGCCAAATAAATAACTATAATAATAATAGTAATGAAAAGTCAATAAATTGTCTTCCTTCTGCCTCAGATGTTTTACAAGTGACCTTGCCTGTAACTGGAACCAGTTTCCCTCTATCTCCAATCCCCCTTTGGCTCCTCATGCCAACATCATATCCAGGTTTTCCGGATATATCAGATTTTTTACCAGCTGTCACAGGACAGCATCAGGATTTTGCCTTGGGCTGCACATGTGTTAGGTAAACCCTGCACACCCAGAGAGATGCCAGAGTGATTGAGGAGAAATTGGACCCAGCCCAGCATCAATTATTCCTTTGGAGATGGAGATAGAAATTCATTTCACTCACTTCAACCCCCTGTAAAGTCACATCTTAGACTGCTGGAAGGATTTGACAGGAATGGTGACAGAAAATGATGCTCAGGTAAAATTCTGCCTGCTTTGGGAAGGCTGTGCAAAGTTATCATTCCTTTCCATGTGGTACATAACCTCTGGAAAGTTGTGGGGGTCCTCCTGCACAAGCAAGGTGTTGACAAATTTGAGTGAGGGCCATGAAGGTGGTTTGGGGTCCATGGCCTGGGGGATGTGATGCATGAAGAGAGCCTGGAAGAGTTTTTTCAGCCTGGAGAAGGCCAAGGGGGATATAAATGGCTTCTTTTAACTCTTAAGTAGAGGAAAATAGTAATGAGGAGCCAGACTGCTGAGCAGGGCACAGCAGATGGACATGAGACAGCAGCTACAGGGTGAAGGGAAGGGAATTCCCACCTGAAAAATGAAAACTGGTTTTGCCACAACAGTGGGGAGCATGGGAACAGAGCCTCTGAGAGGCTGTGAGACCTCACAGAATCATGGATTGGTTGGGATTAACAGAAGCTTCTCAAAACCTTCTAGCCCAACCTCTTTTTTAAGCAGGGTAACAGGTTGCCCAGGACCATGTCCAGATGGGTTTTGAATATTTCCAAAGATAAGAGACTCCACAACCACTCGAGGCAACCTGCTCCATCCAATGTTCAACCAAAAAACTGGAGATTTCCAGAAGTGCACTAAAACCTTGAGCAGCCTGGTCTGGGATAGAAGCCAGCACTGCTCTGGGCAAGATTTTGGGAAGAGACAATCCAAGGGTCACTTTCAACCCAAAGAGTTTCATGATTTTCCAAATGATGACCACGGATGTGACAAGGCTCCAGCTTCATGAATGCAAAAGTCCATTAGATTCCAGCTAAAAGAAAATATGTACATTTTTATTGCCATGAAAACCACAGAATGCAGAGTTAGGGGATTCCTCTACACTCATTCCTGGCAGCAACAGATCAAGAATTAGCTCTGTTGTCCAAATTTCACTCTGGCAACTTGCCCGTTATCACCTTGATTCTTAACTTTCTGTCCTACTTTTTGTAAGTTCACCAACTCCAGCTTCCCCAGTTTCTCTTAGCTGTAAGTGCACAGTATTATTTTTTAAAACCAGAAATGGATGAGGAACATGTGCACAGTAAAAGAATAATGCACAGCAGACAGCTGGGCTCCTGTATCTGACGTGTGTCCCACTGTGAGGAACCACCTGGAGGGGAAACTGGCCTTAAAACTCTGCATGTAACGAGGCTGAGGTTGGGTGAAGGTCTGGATAGGGACCCACCACGACCCCACAGCAGTGTGAAATGGGATTGCTGTGAAAGGCTCTGGCCAGTCTTGACCATGAAGAAGGTTAACTTCTACTTTAAAGCTCTGAATTTTGTCCCTGCAGCCAGCTGCTCCTGGAAGAGTGGCCCAGGTGGCCCACACCTGTCTTGGTTGCTTCAGGCACCAGGGCATTTCCCTAGGAACACGTCAGAACCAGACTTTGAATTATTGGCTGTTTCCCTCCAGAAGAGTTTGGGTTGGAAGGTTAAAGATTCACTTCTTCCAACTTTCTGTCACAGGCAGAGACATCTCCCACTATCCCAGATTTCTCCAAGCCCCGTCCAATCTGGCCCTGGACATTTCCAGGGATTCAGGGGCAGCCACAGCTGCTCTGGGCACCCTGTGCCAGGGCCTGCCCACCCTCACACTGAGAAATTTCTTCCTAACACCTCATCTAAACATCTCCTCTTCCAGTTTAAAGCCATTTCCCCTTGTCCCATCACTCCATGCCCTTGTCCAAAGTCCCTTTCCTGCTCTCTTGGAACCCCTTTAGACACAGGAAGGAGCTCTAAGGTCTCCCTGGAGCCTTCTTGTCTCCAGGCTGAACCACCTCAGCTCTCTCAGCCTGTCCTTGTAGAAAGGTGGAACTAATATTCCATTTTTCTGAGTAATTTTAAAACAAGGACAAGAAATTATACTGACCCCACACGTTGTTAGAGCTGTGAATAGATTCACAGTCAAAGAATAAGCAATTTTAAAAATATATATTTAGGTGCCTACTTGGGAGAGAATAGAAGTGAAATTCAGAGAAGCTCATTATCACAAGTATATTGACACTAAGGCAGAATTACACACAGCTACTGAAGACAAAGCCACTGCATTGATTCTTTTTCCATTTTCTAGGTATTTAGCAGCTATTTAACCTTCCTTGCTGAGAGGATGATACCTGGAATTTGCATCATTTCTGTGTCTGCCCAGTAGGCTTTGTGGTAAAAGGACTGATTTTTCAGCACCAGGAGCACTGAGGTAACACTGGTCCTTCAATAAGTGCTTCAACAGCTGCTCTTAGAGCTACTTAGAAATTTCTGGGCAATAAATAGCACATCTTCCCTGGAAGCAAAAGCCTCATCATTTCCATGCTCATTCAGCCTCAAGGTTTTTTCACCCATGCTGGTCAGTTTTACACCAGCACTGGTGCCCTGAGTGACCTGGGAAAACCTCTTTTGACGCAGAAAAGTTGGTAACAACTGAAATAATTAGAAATATACAAAAAGATACCATCACCACTGCTGGATGAAGGTCCCTTCCAAAGTGTGCTGCAAAATTAAACACTTCCAGGGAAGGATGAAAATATCCATTCATTATCTTAATTATGTCAGCATCAGGGGTCTTGCTGAGATGGGGCTTTGTGGCTCGAGTTGCTGTGGAATCCTTTGGGGATGGTGCCAAAAGAGAAGAGTGGAAGAGAGTGAGACAGGGACAGTTATTCTTGTTTTATACTGGGAGGCTCCAGGGGCAAAATGATTAAAAGGCTTCTGCAAAGGGTCACCACAAAATCTTTCAGGCTGAGAACAGAGTCCAGACATCTTTGGTCTCTTCAGAGCACGGCCACAGCCTGTTTGTCCTTGGTACCAATCTGGTAAAGCTTTTTCAATCTATTTTTGTTCAAGTCAGACAGAAAATTCCCTCTTCTACAGCCTGAAGCCTCCATCCAACACATGGAAGTGTCTGAGAGCAGCTCTTCAGCCACAACACACAGACTGCTCCCCATCACAGCCCCAGCAACTTCATCAGCCCAGCGCTGCTTCACACACCTCATCCCAAAGTCCTCTGCAGGAAAAACCAGCTCTGCACCCCCCTGTGGCCCTCTGAGCTTTTAGGAGGCCTGGAATGGCAGAGGAAGGGTTTGTAACTGGTTTGGTGCTAATCCTACCCTTATTAGTGCTGGTAATTTTGTCTCCTCTTTATACTGGGCAGCCTGGAATTTATTCTTCCAAATTGGATCAGAAATCGGCCATCAATTCATCCTTGAAAAAGTCACTGGGTTTTCCCCTCATTTTTTTTTCTTTTAATGCAACCTGAGAGCTCTCTAATCTCACAGCAGCAAACTTTTACTGAAATTTGAGTTAGAACAACCTTTTTCCTCAGAACTGTATTAAAAATCTGATTATTTTCTCCTTTATCAGAATGGTTTGAGCAACAATAGTCAGGGTTTCTCCAGGAAAATACCCACTCTGTCCCTTGATGCAAATCCAGTCATTCATTTCCTACATCTACTCAAAAGTGACACACCAACCTTAGAGCAGAATGAAGTGTCATCAAAAAAACTCTGTCTGGCCAAACATTGACATCTCACTTGACCACATCCCATCATAAACATGATTGTTTTAAAGTGATACCAGGGGTAGCTCATATTTATTATGTGAGTATGATAATACTCAAACCAAAATATAAAATATTCAGAAAACACACATTTCTCAGACAGAAATGTCAGTTGAAGGAATTGAAGGAATGAGATATGTCAGGGAGCCTAACCCCAGAAACCTCTCAATTAAAAAAAAAATAAAAATAAAATTGACTACATTATTTCATTCCTCCCTCTCAAGACACTGCTGTGCATAAATAGCCTTGAAGAAAAACATCACAGCCAAAGAAAATTGCTACAAAGGTGATGAAGCCTGATGCTTCAAAATGTTAAAAAACATGATGTCAGTAACTTCTAAGTTCTGAGGAACAATTTTTTTTGTTGTTTGTGACAAAACTGGAGGCAGTTATGCCTCACAAAAAAGAAATAATTGAGAGGATGACACGGTTCTACTGCAGTGCAGTGCTTGAAAAACAAATGAGATCCACCAAGAGAAAACAGCAGAATTATTACCTGGCCAGGAGAGCACATCCAGGAGGTTGTTTGCTGCTGAAAACTTCATTGCTAATTATGGAACTGGAGTGAAACCATGATATCCTGAGTGCTGAGGCTCCCCCCACTCCCCAGCAGCATTCCCACCCTGAGACCCCTCCACTGCCTGGGTTGAGGTGCTGCTGTCCTGTGTTGGGAG
Source organism: Notiomystis cincta (assembly GCA_013398075.1). Classification (NCBI taxonomy): domain Eukaryota; kingdom Metazoa; phylum Chordata; class Aves; order Passeriformes; family Notiomystidae; genus Notiomystis; species Notiomystis cincta. The sequence continues at coordinate 411 of VZRX01017098.1, read as the reverse complement.
GCTGGGATGCACAAAGGGTTTTGTGCAGGGAGAACAGCAGAAAGGCACTAAAGCCTCCCCAAAACCTCTGCCAGGGTGCTGTGGGGCACAACCACCCACCCAGGCACCAGCATCCACCCCAGAGACCAGCACCCACCCCAGAGACCACCACTCACCCACCCCAGAGACCAGCACTCGCCCACCCCAGGGACCAGCACTCCCCCAGGAACCAGCACCCACCCAGGCACCAGCTCCAC
>VZRX01017093.1:34516-83509 GCA_013398075.1 Notiomystis cincta | reverse complement strand
CGGCGGAAGGGCCCGGCGGCCCCTCCGGCCCTAAAGGAAGCTCCGAACGGAGGTCACTCAGCCCCCGGCCGGATCCCCACGTCCCTATGGAGGCTGTTGCTCCCCAGGCGGCCGGGCCGTCCTTACGGCTGTGGAGTGCGGCGGAAAATCGAGGAAAACATGGAACGTTCATCTGCCCCGCGGCCAGAGGGCTGTGTCCCCGGGGAGCATCGCCGGGCGTCTCCTGAGGCCCTGGAGGTGGCTGCCCACCGCCCCCTTCCCCCCCAAGACAGCCGCGTTCGGGGCTTCCCGGTCTCGGACTGGGAAGGATGATGTGTTTGAAGCCATAAATCCTCCCCAGGCCATGAGTAATGTACCTTACGTGCTGTGCTGCTTGACTAATCTGGCTGCAAAACATCAACAAACCCCCAAGATGGTGCGGGCAGGAAGCTTTTGCAGCGCGTGGGTGTCGTGGGCTGGGGCCAGATCGCTCCTGTCAAAACCAAACTTTTCTCACAGAGCTGCATCTTCTCAGCTGTGTGCTGCAGGGGTTGGGTTGCTGCCACCGGACCTAGGGATGGGTCAGGAATGCCCATGACAAAGGGACTTGGAGTAAGCAGGGATTTACTGTGAGCCACTGCTGAGATGTTATTGTGCGAGGAGGCTTATGTAGCAGGTACCTCCTGCTCTCTTTCGTGTAAGCAGTAAGTAAAAATCAGGTTTATGTTTGTAATTTGTAAATAGGTAGGAAAATGTCTGGCTGATGGTAGTGTGTTGGGAATACTGCATTTAGCATGGATTTATACATCCCTCTTCCCATTTAAAAGCAATGAGGTGACATATTGGCCCCAGGCTGAGGTCCTTGCAGTGCCAGGTCCAGGTGCCCAACTGTTCAACCTGTCAAGATGCCCTGGAGAAGTGTGTGGAAACCTGGCAGTACATAAACAGGGAAATAATCTGCCTCCTATGCTGGAGTTCATCCACTGCTGCTGTTATGGTGGTTTCAGATTACAGAGTCATTCAGTAGGAAGTCAACAGGCAAGGGTGTGCTGTTGACATGTGAGATTTAAAGCAGATCCATCTTGTGCTCTTGGGCTCAGATTCTGCCACTGCATGGGGCGTGTTAACCTGACCCCCTGTGGATTTTGTGCAACCGTGATAAAACATGGGCTCGGATATTCCAAAACAGCTTCTTCCTTACTGCCATATTCTGTTCTCAGCTTTTGGTCCCCCCAGCAGGAAGCAGCATGGATGGGCTACATGAGCAGCTGAGATGTTCTGCTCTCAGGTTTAGGTGGTTCTGAGCAAGCTGCAGCCGGCAGAAGTGTCTGGTTCCCCAAATGGTTGTTTCTGTGAATATTGTCCACCTTCAGTGCTGCAGCTCTTCCCCTTCTGCAGTGTTGTGGTGGAGCCCACAGCAGTGGTGCCTTCTCCACAGCTCGATTGCCCTGCAAGGAGGATGAGGATTAGGAAGGAGGAGCTGAGGGTCATGGTGTTCCGAAACTGGGAGATGTTTCTTCCACCTCTGGAGCCATGTGAAGGTGCCAGCACCAGAACACTCATCTGGATCGTGCCAAAGGGGATCTGGGTTTCCCCTGGGGCTGAAACTCTGTCTTGGTCACTTGACTTTTGCATATGCTGGTGGTGTGGCCATGCAGACAACCAGTGAACAGGGGAAACAAGAAGTCTTGTCCCACAGGTTTCATTCCTTTGCAGGAGACTGTGCTGAATAGTTGTCAGAGGTGTGTTTGGTATGATGCTGGTGTTTGGTTTTCTTTGAGACCAAGCAGTGTAAACACATGGCCTGTACAGGAAACCTCCTGGCTGTGTAAGGGTCCTCGTGGCTGTCACAGAGGAAGCTTGCCCAGGGCTGCAAGCAGCAGCAGCAAGTTTTGCCACCTGTCAGAGTTCCAGGGCTGTCTGAGCCACAGCAGCTGAGAGATGTAGCGAGGTGCCTGGGACCCCTCTTCGAGTTTAGACCTGCAGACAGCCGTGTTTCATCCCTTGCAGGCTGCTAGAGCACTGGGGATGGCTCTGCTTTGTTCTCCTGGATGCATGGCCTGTCTTCTCCCTGGCACCTGTGAGGCATCCCACAGCTCTGGCAGCGGGCTGTGTGCTGGGGCCTCTGTTGAGAGCCCCTGCAGGTGCTGCCCTCCCTTGCCACCCACAGGGATCTCTGCAGCAGTGCCGTGGCTGCCCAGGGCTTTCTCGGTTTCATGTTGTGGCTTGGATCTGCTGATTTGCAGGTCTGCAGAATGTGGAGATGTTGATGCACAGCCTCTTTAGAGATAGCCTTTCATTGCCCTTGAAGGAAATAAGGGGTTATAGCTCCCTTCACTAATAATACAGTTACAGCAGAGCTCCAGCAGAAGCAGACAATGGGCAGTCTTGGACAAGAGATCCTAGCTGTTAGCTTGTGTAGTCACTACTCTGTAGGGTCTGGAAAACCATCAGATAAGTCTGAACCTCAGCTTTTCCTGTAAGCTTGAAATAGTATTTGGGGGGGACTCTTTTGCTAATAAATATTTTGAGTGCATATATCAGTCTTCAGGGATGTCTAAATATGTCCTTCCGTAGGAGTCTGACTGGCTCAGAGCAATCTGCTACCTACACTAGGAAGCTATGGTGTCACTTGAGGATTGAAGCAGGTTAAAGCATGGAAAAGAGCATTGCTCAGCAATGTCCCAGCACTAACTGTGTCATCTGTGTTACCTGCTCCTGTCATGGGTATCTTGACTAGCCCAGAACTGAGGCACCAGAGGTTTCTTTAAAAAACTATTACTGGGTGCTAAAACTGTGTGCAGACTACTTCTCAAGGGCAGCCTGCAAGGAGGCAACTTTGGAGGCCACAATAAAAACCTGTGTATTTTCTCTCCTTGCAGGAAACATAGTGTTCAACAGACTGCAGAAATAAACAGAATCCTTGCTTTGTGTCATTCACAGCTTTTGTAAAAAAGATGATCACAATAAAGAGAATCTCTTCAACAGCATAAACTATGATGTTGCTGCCAAGAAGAGAAAAAAAGATCTGCTGAATAACAAAGCCAAGACTCAATGTAAGACATCTTTTTGGACTTCTTTTTAAACAAAAGTTGCTGCAGAAGAATGGAAAATGCTTCATATCTATGTTTTTTGCACAGTGCATGAAGAGCCTTCTAGAGTCTTGAAGGGCTTTGCGCCCATGTTTGACCTAAGTAGAGAACTTGGATACAGTTTAACATGAAGATTTATGCCCTTGTTAGTAATCCCTGTTCTGAGGAGTTGTGCTTGTTGTGTTCAGATTTTTGTCATTTGTTTGTCAGGAGGGTAATTTTTTCCTATGGTACATTCAAATGAACCAGTTCCAGTATTTTCCCCCTGTAGACTTCCTTGTGCACAACAGGCTAAATTTATTCTTCCTTCCATATGCATGTTGAGCACTAATCTACATTACTGGAGGCTACAAGCCTGAATGTAAGCTTTGATCCTATCTCTGTGTGCGGAGTGCATGAAAAATGAAATAAGATTTCAGCTCGCTCGAAACAATAGAAGGCTTGAAATCTTTCTGTGTGCACAGCAAGCAGCCAGGGTCTCAGATGGGGCACTGGGGGAGGACTTGGGGGAGCCTGCAGGGACAGCAGGGTCTGCACTGGGCTGATTGCAAGATAGGTACTGGAGTTACATGCGAAGACTACAAATGTAAACATACCCAGAGGAAATGAGTTATGATTCCCACACTGCTATTAACTCATTGTGCATCCCCCAGGATTTTGGAAACTGTTGCCAAAAGTTGGCCCCTCAGTGTATTCAGTTCTCTGAACAAACAAATGTTACCATGACAGTTTTTGGCTGGATTCTGCTGTGACCTACCACTAAAAAGGGCTTGATGCAGGGTCAGCATGCCTGTAGCTGAGATGGGGTCTGTCCTTGGACTTACAGTACCAAGTACCAGGCAGAAATATATTCCATAGCTTCAGTTCATTAATTTACAGGTGTTCTAGGAGCTCAATATTTTCTTTATGTAAAGGAGGCCAGCAGGATGGGGAGGAGAACTGATTTTGTACTAGCAGTTAGATTGCCAGTGTGTGGTGGAAGTAGGGTCAAAAGCCCATGTGAAAATGGAGTGGGAGAAAGACTGAGCAGCATAACTGCTTATAGTACAGGCTCTTCTGCAAACAGAGTTAGCAGTGTGTGCTGGGTATTGGGAAGTTATTTTGAGGAATGGATGGGACAACTCCCATTCTGAGGGAAGGGAGGGGCAATTAGAAATAGGAAAATTTTGGTCCTGCATAGGTTTTTCTTTTTTAGCAACTTAGCTGCAAGCATAAGCATGCTTCTCTGAGCCTGACCTCACTGCTAAAAGCTCTCTCTTACATGCCTGGTGTCTCATGACATTTTTGCTCGACTTCAAATTTGACATACAATCCCAAGCCTGTAACCAAGGTAATAAATAGTTAATAAAATCAATAACAACAAAACCTGGCTGTCAGCCACACTTACTGTCTGGGACCAAAAAAGAGGAGGTGCTATGGTGTATCTGTGGCTGGCAGATTAAACATTTACGGTCTTGAGCTGTGTCAATGAAACAGAAGCCCTTTCTAAGGCTTAGGGCTACAGTCTCAAATGAAGCTGTATAGAAACAAAGCAGCTCAGCAAGTTGCTAGATTTGGTTTCAAGTATGGTGGTGTAAATAAAATTTTAATTTATATTAAAAGACAGTGAATGTTATGAGCAGAACAGAGGTACAGCTCTCTGAGGTGGAAGATTAACTGAACGAAATGTCTTTATCCAAACAGATTTCCACCAGGAGAAGTGGATCTACGTTCACAAGGGAAGCACAAAAGAGGTGAGTGCCTTTATAGGTTCTTTGTTCTCTTTTCTACTGATTTTTACGAGCAGTGGAAGTTCCTCTGCTAATATAAATCAGCAGAAGCTCTTAAGAGATAAGTGGAAGATCTGGCTTGTGGTTGGAATTTCAGTAATGATTTTAAGCCCCTATCAGGGATCCAGGCCTTGATGTACAAGGCTTTGTACATGTGTTTAAAATATGACTTGTTTGCTTCCCTCATTTAGAAAAAACAGCCATTTGCAGGCCAAGCCATAATACTGTTCTTGGCTTTCACCCAGTGCAGTCCTAACATGGAAAATCATTGGAATTCATCACAAGGGCTCGCTTGCACTCATGGAGAGAAGTGGCTGTGCGAGCCTGCCCTGAGCTCACACTGTGTATTGAACCCCAGCAATGTGTGGCTCATTCTCACACGTAAATTCATGGGTCATGAGCAGAGCTTGGGTCTCTCCTGGCAAACCACCATAATCTACACTGGGCTGTGCCCATTCTTGATGTCAGTAAGTGAGGCTCAGCAGGAGCCAGGCCTGCCTCCTCTGGCTGTGAGCTGCTCCCATGCTTTGTTCCCATCAGTGTGCTAAATTGAGTTGCTCTGGGTCACATCTACCTGGTTCTGCCTGGACTCAAGTCTGCCAAAACATGACCCAGAGTGTTTTTCCTTCTCAGCGCCATGGTTACTGCACCCTGGGAGAAGCCTTCAACCGCCTTGACTTCTCCAGTGCTATCCTGGATTCCAGGAGATTCAACTATGTTGTGAGGGTGAGTCAAAGCCCAGGATTTATTTTGCTGTGATGCTGATGGAGGTTCTGAACTGAGCACCAGTTGGATAATGGGAAGCACTGGCAAAGAAGAGATGTCTGAGCATGCATGTGGGTGTGTTGGGCTTTGCTGCATGAAGTAATTCATGGAAGTTCTGTGTGGATAGATGCCCAAAACCTTGTCTTTAGTCTGTTAAAATGGAAAGGGAGGAAAGTGATGATACTGTAGAAGATGAGCTGTCCTTAGCCTAGCATTCCTACTACTTTTTTGGCTTCTAATTCCTGGGTTTTCAGTTCAGCTTCTGAAAAGGTACATGAGCCCTCTGCAGATGCCATAGGGCAGTGGAGACCTCTTTGCCCCAGAAGCTCCAGTCTGAGGTCTATAGAGCTTTGCCTCCATTGAGGTGATACTGGAGAGACTCAGGGGAGCAGAGTATTTTGGGAATGAGGGGATGGGCTGAACCTCTTGGTGGCACTGGTCTTAACTTCTCTGATAAGGATCACGGTTGCTCTTAATCTTTTGTGACTGGCAGTGGTTTTAGTGGGTGTAACATTTGTTTAGTCCTGACACCATTAGTTAATAAAGGAGTCGTGAGCTTCAAGTTTCACATGCTCTGGCTTTGCATAATAGGTCAGGGCTTCTCTTTTGGCTTGGGGTGGCCAAGGAGGTGGTAGTGGTTGGGGAGCTTACTGTCCCAAGGGCTGTGGATGCTTGTTTGTTTATCTGCATGTGATCTGCCAATTGATCCTGAATTTTAGAATGCTTAGCAAGATTTGGAATTCAATAAGGTTTTAAAAAAAAGTTATTAACTTGAAGCTGTTTATGAACAGCTCCTTTTCATGTCTTGTGAGCAGCTGATCACTGGTAAGGCAACAGCTGTTCAGGTGTTAGGTTCTGGAGCAAGCAGCAGTGGTATTGCTTTCCCTTTGAGTCAAGTGTCATGAAAAGTGTCTAAGGAAGAAATTATCTGAGCAGGTGTCATAGAATCACCCCAAGAATCTTGATTTGTTCACCTAGGCTGTCTAGGTGACAAGTCACCTGTGAAAACAAACCTCTGTCACCCTGGGAAGGGTACAGGCATGGGGGCTGATGACCCACTGGCTGTGTAGGAAGGGCAGTCACTGGATGTCTCACTACAGGAGAGGTGGCAGGGAGTGGGGATTCTGGGGGAGGCAAAGCAGGATCCAAGCCATGTAAACTCAGGCTGTCCTGGCTCTGCTCATCTTGGGACAACTTTTTTCCTGTTTGTGCAGAGGTGATCACCACTGTTGAGGCAGTCAGTGTTTCCTGATACTGGAGATATATATGTATATACACACACACACACAGCCGTGTCATCTTCAGGGGGATTGCTGGGGAAGGAACAGGTCATGCCAAGGCCATAACCCTTTAGTCAAATATAAAGAAGGAATGTAAAATAAAACTTGTTTAGTGCTGCAGATATCCCTTTGGCAGACTTTCTTATGACAGTGGAGAACTCCAAAGACCTCTGCTAAGCATGGCCTCAGGTCATGCTGTGCCACATGATGGGCTTCTGCTGCTCTGCCCAATGTAATGGGTGTCTCATATGGGACCACAATGGTTGAGCAGAAGTCCCACTAAATTTTTTGAAGAGCAAACTTAAATTTCAGTGAAGTCAGTGTGGTCTGGAGGGGGATTTCAGGCTGACTTTCTTCTCTCTTCTTTTCTCATGAGGATGTCATATCCAGCAGATTTTGTTTTATCAAAAACAACAGTTTTGAAAGCTATGGTAGCTGATATGTGTCCTTGTTTCTACAAATTATCTCTCTTCTGAGCTTTTAAAAGTAGCTTTCCCTCAGTAGTTTTACAGATACAATACTACTGAGAAGGATGAAGCTTTCTAATTGAGGTTGACTTGTGGTTTGGCAGTTTAAAGAATATATTAAACCTGGTACCATGGATCAAATTGTAAAATTGACTTCTTAAAATGAGAGGCTTGTATCAGCCAAGTCTCCAGTGGATAGTAGTTCATAAAATGCCTTATATGCCAGATTTACTCATAAAAAGCTCTGTCTAGATGTGGATCATGTTTATGGTCCTTTGCAAGTCACAGGCCTCCTAGAGCACACAGATGGGCAATCTGTCACATGGAAAATGCCTTGAATATTGGCAGGCAAAACATTTTTCCCTTCCTTCCCTCTCCTTGTTCTCTCTAGTTCCACTCCTTGCTCAGGATATCTGATATTAATGTCATGCTACTGAATTCATCAAGCAAATGCTTTTCAAGGAGGGGAGTTTGGAATTGGAGGCCAGGAAAGAATAATGACAATGTCTGTAGGGGAAGAAAGGGGGGAAACAGCTGCAGGTTTGAGGTTCTGCTGGCTACACCCAAGCTTGCCCTATAGAGAAATAAGCTGTATCACTTGCTGGTAGCAAAATGAACTTTCAGGCTTAATGTGAACTTGCCTTTCTGAATTTCTCTGAATTTAAGTGAACAATGCTTAAGTGTCTTTGGAACTTGCTTTCTTGTCACAGAAGTTTCTGCTTTAGATACAACCAAACTAAGTTTCTTGGAGTTTCTAATAGTGCACAGATATAATGGGCACCTCCTTCAAGTGGGATGGAGTTGTGAACTGCAAGAAGCTTGGCAGGTATTTTTCATGGGCAAATGCTATCAGCTGGAGTCAGTGAGTCCATGTAACTGAAGCAGAAATTTTCCTCCAACATCAATCTTGTCTTGACAGTCTGCTGGTACAGCTCTGAAGTGCTAAATTACAGGTATTGGTGCCATGACTTGGTCCTTGCTGATTGTTGAAATTAGTACATCTGTTTACATGTTACAGAACAACCAGTGTTCCATTTTATGGGCTAATAAGGAAGTGTGTGATTGACCTAGAGGACCCAAACTGTTGTTGGTCTGAAGCAGCCCTGGTTTCTCTGGTCTTAGGGATTTAATGAAAAGACTGGAAGTGTTCTGTGAGCAGAGACAAAGGTGCCTGCAGGCCAGAAATTGGTTCTCCTTCAGGAACACTGTGTTCAGATGACAAGTTTTGCAGGCTGCTTCTTCAGAAAGAGATTTATCATATGATGGTTGTGTAGTCTCAAGGGAAGGTGCTGTTTCTAATCATAAAAGCTTAGGTCAGGTTAAGCTGCCTGGGCACAACTCTTCTAGATTAACATGATCTAGGTTGTGTGCAGCCTTCTAAAGTAGTCTCTTAAATTTTCTTCTTAAGTTTTAATAGTGGTTAGCTCCAGGAGTTCTGGATTTATGGTGTCCTGAAAGAATATCAGCTGGATGCTGTCTCATGGAGATCTGTCAGCACCTGCACTGTAAATCATTATAACTCGCCTTGCTCTTGCTCCACCTGTCAGCTGACAGCCAGTGTGACATTTCAGCCACAGAAAGTGAAGGGCTGTGAGAGCTAGGTGGGGCTGGAGGAGGAATTTTCATTGTGATACTTTTTTCTAAGCAGTCCAGATGTGAGGAGTTACATCCCCAACCATCAGGAACTTACAGATCCCAACACTGTGCAGTCCAGCTTTAGCTGGTTTGAGGTATTTAGCAGGGAATTTACACCACTTCAGTACTTTAAGACTTGTGATTTTAATCACTACAGAGCATTTCTCTTTTTCAGTCAAGGTTGTACTCTCCTGCTCAGCACAGCAGGACTGCTGAGGATTTTTTGGCTATGTGTGCTGTAAGCCCCAGCAGTGGTTATTTGGGATATGGATTGCCTGCACACCCCTGGGTTGAACCAAGACTGTGGCCAAGGAGCCATCTGGTTGTAGCAGGTCTAAGCAATGCTGCACACAGTAGTCAGGGGTGCACAGCAGTGTTTTCATGGCCCTGAAGCAGGGGCCCTAGTTCCCTGCCACATGGCACTGTTCTGTTTGCTATTTTTTATCTCGTGCTTATGGGAGGAGAAGGATCTGCTCTGCTGCTGAAGCTGAGAGGCTTCGTTGCACTGCCTGCTCCAGACTGATGGCTGGTGGATTTGAGCAGGAGCCCCACTGCACTCAGGGGAAGTCAGTGGGTTACTGCCCTGCTGTGGAAGATGCTGCTTCCTGCCAGCTTTGCAGAGGCTCTGGGATAGCCCAATGCATCTCTTGCCTTTTCTCTGTAGTTCTGGCAAACCTCTGATAGCAAAGAAAACAGGGGCAAGGGTGTTGAAAGGATTTTTTTAGTGGAGCTATCAGGTCACCTTTCTCAACTTTTAAGGAGTTGGAAGAGTGAATTTGGATTTAATGCCCTGTTTTCCAGAGGTGTTGCAGACTTCCCAGCTCCAGTTAAAATCGGCTGGAATGCAATTACTTAGTGTATTTGAAAAGCAGACCTTTTAAAATTCCTCTTAACCTTTCCCTGTGCACTCTCTCCTACCATCTGTCCCTCTCAGTTGAGCGTGGGCTGGACTTACTGCAGCCACATCATAGTACACGTTTGCAGCTCTCCAGTCTTTTTACCCTACTCAGCATTAATCTGAATTCATCGGTCTGCTTTAGTCTGTATTATGCAAGTGGCAACATTGAATTATTTTTTATACTGCTGTAGACCCCAGTTTGGCAGTCTATTAACTGAGACCATACTTGGGCCTCTGCCAACACTAAAAGACCCCCAATGCACTGGAGCATGTGGAGCACAGATGAACTTTACCACTTACCTGGTTTTTGTGTATTATATGAGTACAGAAGAATAAGATGTCTTTTGATTTGAAGAATTAGCTAGTTGCTTCAGTCAGTGGTCCCTGGGGAGTGGAGTAGCCCTAGAAGTATTCACAACATAGTTTTCATATGGAATTTCATCCTGTGTTTATTGCTGTAGAAGAAGGGAGGTGACACATGATATCTGAGCTGGTTCACTGAACATAAATTGAACCTTGATAAACACAGGGCAAATTTGAATCTGTTCCTTTGGCTAAATTAATTTTGTACTAATTTAGTGTTCTTCAAGGAACTGAGATTTTTATCCTAATTCTTCTAAAAGAATGGCCCTGGCGTCCAGCTCCTCTGGTGTTACATTGCACGATGCTTATCGCTGCATGCATTTTGGTGTTTTTAGCAATGGGCACAATATTGCTAACACCCAGCCTGGAGGAAGCTGTCTCTGTGCCAGTTCCAGAACAGTGCAATCTGGAGACAGCAGTTGTTTGTGCACAGATGAGCTGATCTGGGTGCATGTGTGGCCAGTGTACAGATGGAGTCTGGCAAATTGATCACTATAATCAAAGGTCTGAAGGCTAAACAGTTTAGGGTAAGCAGAGTATTGCAGACTACAGTGGGACATTGGTTGGGGTTTTTTCCTACTTATTTATCCAGCATTTCAAAAAATGAGGAAAAGACCTTTTATAAGCTTTCCAAACATCTTGCAAGCTGCCTTGTTTTTAGGAGTATTTAGTTATTGTGGTCTCATTTAGCTGATAGAGTGAGGAAATCCACTGATGCTTGTGCACTAAATATTACCCAACTCTCCCGCATCTCCCGTTTCCTCCAAACAAGCCAAGAAAACAAGCAGCCTGCCCTTCACAGGAGTTAGTGCAGGTCTTTTTTTCATCTTGGGTTTTTATTTTTTTGGTCATGTGAAGTGCAAGATATTAATAGAATGTAAACTCAAAGCCATCTGATGGTGGTGTTGGCCTGGATATTAAACAGAAGAAGAGATTGGTCACTCGAGGCGACTTCACTGCTCCTAAGTGCAGTCACATGCCAGCGCCCCAGAGGAGCAGAGCAGGCTGCAGTAATACCTCTCCCTCAGCTCCCGCTTCCTGGCAAGCTGCCCGTGACTTTTTGGATACATTCCTGTCATTCTTATAGCAGGGCAAACAGTTCAGCTCATGACTTATCAAGTCTAGTCAAAAGCCATCTTAGTTACTTGACACAAGTAGTTGCACCTTCTCTGGACTCTCTGTGGTGCCAGCAATGGGATACTGGAGCTGCAGATGATAAAGGATTAATAAGCTGGTCATGCGGCAATGTGTTGATTGATTTGTAGCATAAAAGGTTTTTCCTTTCCTTTCTAAATTAAAACAGAAGGCTATGTACATCCAAAACAAATGGACTGACACGTGGACAGTCTGTGCATTTATATAATGTTGGGGGAAGGGAGAAAGGCTTGTAAGATCACTGAGATCATGTTCTGCAGGGCATGATCTATAGGAAACTTCCCCAGCTGTTCTTGTGGCACAGAGGTAGGGAAGAGAGAGCATCCTTCCCTGTGGGAAATGCTTCCTTTAACAACTGCAGCCCAGATTCACTTGGTCAAGAGTCAGGAGGTCAGTGATGGGAAGTAAACTCTAATCGAAAGTAAAAGCAAGATTTTCATTAGGGGAGGTTAACAAGTAAACAGGGCAGACAGGGAAAGGTGGTTTGTTGTTGTAGCTGTCAGAGCTGAACAGGGGAGGAAACCTTGGGAGAGTAGGGGTTTGTTGTGGGGAGGATTTTTGCTGTTCCTACAGTAGTTAACCTTTGTCGTGGTGACAGCGCTCTGACAAAACCCATGCAACCCACGAGTTGACGTAAATTGTGGAGTCTGATTTTCATTAGTGCTCTGTCAATAATATCCCCATCCCAACAGGCATTTGCTCGTGTTCCCTTATGACACTGCTTGTTTATGCCCCACTGAGGGATGGTGACGTTGGCTGTTTGCCGTTCCCTTGGTGTGAATAGCGGCTGTCAGTCCAAGCACCACTGTGGTTTCTCTGCGTCTCTGAACCATGAAATTGAGTTCCCTCTCCCCCCACATGAAGATAATTAAAATGCCTTTTTTTCCTCCCACCTCTTTTGATGTGAGTTTAATTATTCGGCCTCTGCTCTCCTTCCCCTTTGCGTTACTTTGCTCTGTTGTTCTGTCTCCTTTTTATTTCCAAGCAGCAAACAAGTCTCTGGACTGTTTTGCTGTGTCATGTGACTAGGAGTCAAGATTAGAAAGGTATCTGTGTGCTCTAAGGCTTGTAACTTCTATTTTTATCCACAGCTGTTGGAGCTGATAGCAAAGTCTCAGCTGACGTCACTGAGTGGCATTGCCCAGAAAAACTACATGAACATTTTGGAAAAAGTGGTTCAGAAAGGTAAGAAACGGAAACAGTGAGGGGGAGTCTGATTTATTCTGATGTACTTTGGTGAACCACATCCTTGAGAATAGTCAGGCAATGCAAAATGGGTGAAGAGGGGCACTACTGCTTATTTTTGTACTGCAGTTCTGCTTTCTTTTCCCTCAATGAAGGACTTGGCAGAAGAAATGTCCATAGTCTGGTAGGTATCTGTGAGGTGACTCCTCCTTTTCCAGCTTTCCTCACTACCACCTCTTTTGTGTCCTACTGAGTCCTGTTTCTGACTGCAGAAGATCTGGCTGCTCCTGCCCTCAGCTGGGCACATCTGCAGTCTCTGCTGCTCTCTTGGTGGTTTTGTGCTGTACCTGCTGCTCCCACTGCTCTGGGGGGGTGTCTTCACCTGTTCAGGGAATGAATTGTGGTTGAGATGTGGCACTTCCCTCATGGATATTTAGCTGTCCCTGAAGCCTGGGCATTGACAGCAGCCTGTTATTATACATAATGAGAAATGTGCATTAGCAGGGGTAGATGGGGAAGAGGTGCACATAGATAACTTCTTACACGGTATCAGAGGGGAAAACTGGCTGGTTGCCAGTGGCTGGAAATGTGAAGTGCTGCAGAAATGGCAGATCTCATCTGCTTATCCTGGGAGGCTCTCTTTCCATCTGCTGTCTAACCTGCTGTGACTGGATAGGGTTTAAGTGCTTTCCACTAAAAAGAAAAGCACAGGCTGGCTCTCTTGGCCTGTGAAGTTACAGCAAATAACTTGACTTGCCTGAGAAACACGTAGATTCAGAGAAGGATTTTGACAATTCCCATTTTTAACCCTTCCTGTTCTTCCATAGTCCTCGAAGATCAGCAGAACATCAGGCTAATACGGGAGTTGCTGCAGACCCTCTACACATCGCTCTGCACATTAGTTCAGCGGGTCGGCAAGTCTGTCCTGGTCGGAAACATCAACATGTGGGTGCACAGGATGGAGAGCATTCTCCACTGGCAGCAGCAACTGAACAACATTCAGATCACCAGGGTAAGCACAAATCCTGAAAGCTAAAAGTACTGTCTCCTTTGTGGAACCTTCTTGTGTTAATGATTCTCATTTGGGTGACTGCTTCCCATTCTACTCCCAATGCAAGCACAGACTGGAAGGACCTGGAGTTGCCAAAATAACTGGATGCATTTCCAACACAACTGGACTCCCTTAATTCAAACTCAATGTACATAACCCAGGATCCTGCTCGAGGTTACTGGTCACAGCCTGTGACTTGATTCCATAATGGCTGTGAAGTGCTGTGTGAACAGAGCTGGACAGAAAACCACCTTCCCCTCTTCAGTCCTCAGAGGCCAGGCCTCAGTGTGAAAAGTCAACTCAGGCTTTCTCCAATTGAGCAATTGCCTTCAAAACTTGCTTATCAGATAGTTGAGGGTTTTAGATTTGTTTAATCTGTAAATTAAATGCAAATTTTCAAATAGCTGCATAACTTCATGCTTCTTGGCTGAAAATACCGATGATTCTTCCAGTAGTCTGGAGCTACCTGTTCCAGCTGGACAAGTCCTGCTTTCACAACATCTGTTTTTTATAACAGCATCCATGGGGATGGGAAGGATGCGTTGGATGATAAATTCCTAACCTGGCTTTACATGGGAATCAAGTCTGAACTTGTTCCTTTTCACCCAATCACAGAAGGTTTGATGTTGGAATAGACCTCTGGAGGCCATCTGGTCCAACCCTTCTGCTCAAGCAGGGATACTAACAATAAGTTGCCCAGGACTATATATACACTTTCTTTTCCCTACCTCAAATGACTACTTACTCCACTGAAATGCTAAAGCTTTCCCCCCCATGCTGATACATGTGTTGGTGTTCCCCTTGTAGTCTTAAGAACTCTGCCTATTCAGACAAATAAAAATTCAGCAGACAAAAAATATTCAGCATCAAAACATTGCTTGTGAAAGGAACTGCCTTTTATATCTGCTTGTGTAGGTTTGAAGACACTTATTCTAAAGTAAATAAAATAGATGAAGAGCTTGCAAAAACAATTCTTACCACTGAAGATAACTTCAGTTCAAGCTGGAACAAAACCAGCTGAATTCAGAGAAAGAAAGAAGCTCAGCTCTGTGCAGCCAGTTACTTGTGGTGCTTCTGAAGAGGGAAGTGTCTTGCAACACCCAAGACTTAAATCATTAAAAAAAAACCCCTAAGAAACCAAATATCAACCTTGCAAAGTGTTGTATGTGCTACAGCTGCTTTTTTTCAAGAGAGACAAACTTCTGTCCAGAAAATGACAGCATACTGATCCATTCTGGTCTTATCTGTATTCCTTCTTGAAAAAAAGTAATGCTTGAAAAGTTCTGGAAAAGAGTACTGGACAAAAGTAGTAGCAGATAAGTTTTTGGGCCGCTCCAGAAAACCTGTAAGGATTTGCTTGAGTCACACAGGTTTTTTCAGAAAAAGAGATACGACTGTCAGCTTTGGGGTTTGTTTTTTTTCCCCAAGAGTCTCTGAGCTTACTCTTGCTTGTTGTGCCCTAGCAAAGCTTATATGTAGACAGAGCTCAGAAGAATGCAAAATACAGCCTGGCAAGGAAGAGCAGTGGGATCCAGGGATCCAGTGTATTCGTCCTACCCCAAAAAATGCCCCAGGCTGTCATGGAAAGGAATGTCCTCTGGACACTGCAGAGACAGCTCACTCCTTGTGGAGCGATTGTGTCAGTTCTGCCTGGTGGGTGGCAATGCTAAAATGGATGTTTTGGTGGAGAAGCTCTGGTCCTTGCAGGTACTGCTGGGCAGTGCTGCTGGTCTGGGCAGGCTGGCACTGAAGTGCTGGAAGGAAGGCAGGAGCTGCTGCTGTGCAGACATACTTACTGTTCCTCTGGAGTCTCCCAAGCCGTGGGATGGCTGGAGATGGGACCATATGATTAAAAGCAGCCTCATGCAGTGTTCCCCTGCTGCTGGTGGGCTGTGTGCTGCTTGTTTGAAACAGTTAATAGCTGTGCCAGAGACAAGGCGGGTGCTGTGACTCTGCAACTTAAAATAGCAGCATCTCTGTGCAGGGTAAAGGATGAACTTGGCACATCTGTCTAACATTGTTTCTTTGTTGGAGCCCAATCCTAGAAGCTGCTGTTTGCCTTAATAAGGCTGGAGCTGGTTTTGAAGCTGCAGCTGGAGCCCAGGTTGTGGTCCTTGCTGATGCCTTGCTCCTGTGTATACCTTGGATTTCCCCTGAGTGCAGGACTACTGTAGTCATTTTGTCCTGGAACTGTACCCCATGTGGACTTGCAAAACAATCCTGGACCTTGTGGAGGCTAAGAAAAGGTGGATGGGGGTGCCTTTTGTCTCTTTAGGCTAGGATCTGCTTTAGTGTGGCTGAACAGCCTGGAAAACCAGGGCTGTGGCCTGTAGGAAAGGGGCAGGTCCTTCAAGTGTTCCCAGAGGAAAAGCTAGCCCTGCCAGCAGTGACCTGAGAAGCCATGCAAGGAAAAATCCTGCTGTGGGTACTCACCAGCCACTGCTGTGGTTGCAGCAAGATCCTGTGATGACGCAAGCTAAAACACATGTCAGAAGAGCATGAGATTCCCAGCAGTGTGTGTAACCAGAGCTGAACTTGAGAAGTAATGCCCATCTGCCTCGTGGTGGAGAGACCTGGATGGGCAGTAGCTGATACCACGATAAGCCAGTGTCCTGCTGTAGTGAAAGCTGATGGTGATACTTCAGGGAGCAGACTCTCATGAGTATGGATGTGGGGTGGGCAAAAAGGAGAGAGAAGCTTGGACTGCAACTCTCCTAATTGTACTACAGATACATGTCCTTTTCCTTTAGGTTATCTCAAACTGTTCTGGGGCAGGTGGTCAAATATTTTTATGCAAAATGTCTCCTTTATTTAGAAGAGGGAACTGCTGCTTTATTCTCTGTGTGAAGAAGTTTTAAAAAAGCAGTAGCTCTGCTGCAGCCTAGGATTTCTCAGGTTATCAGCTTCCTGGGAGCTCAGTCTTGTCTCTCTTCCAGCCTGCCTTTAAAGGAACCACTCTGACCGACCTGCCGCTGTGTTTACAACTGAACATCATGCAGCGACTGAGCGATGGGAGGGACCTGGTTAGCCTGGGTCAGGCGGCTCCTGACCTCCAAGTGCTCAGTGAAGATCGGCTGCTGTGGAAGAAACTGTGCCAGTACCACTTCACAGACAGACAGGTATGAGCAGGGTGCAAACTGTTCCTTGTGTACCCACCAGAGTGTCTGCCCTGCGTGTTCTCTGACTTGGCTGTCTCTTGGATCTGAGGACTGTGCAGCAAGCTGATAATATAGGCTGGCATGAGAATGGCTGTGAAGATGATTTATATAGAGGGTTTTACATGCCACAGCAATGATTCCTGAAATAGGAGCTTGAGGAATTAATCATACACTGAACTTCAATCCTAATCCAGGTGGGAACAACTGCATGACTTGCAGTTGCTCCTTGCCCCACGTGTGCAGAGAAAATGTGCAGGCAAGCTCCAGCAATCACCCTGATGTCCCAGGGACCGACACCCTTGCAGAGAATCTTTGTGGATGTGGTCCATGAGCTGTGCTTTCTTGCCCTTTAGAGCAAGAAATCCCCTTTGAGCTGTTCTGTGAGTGATGGGATGGTATGTGGAAAGCAGCCCTGCTTTGTACCTGTGTGAACATCTCTGGCAGGCTGGTAATCATTTGGGACCATCTAAACTTAAAAGCAAACAAACAAAAATCCCTCTCTGTTTATGGGTGAATGTCTGGGGTGTTTATACTAGACCTCTGCACTTCAGGAACCATGTGCCAGATTTCTCTGCTGACTTGGCTTTATTTACTCACTCCAAATCTTACTTTGGAAGTGACTCTGGAGGAATTGTTCCTATTATTAAGTAAATTAAAATCCAGCCTCTGCAACTAATGAACTCTAAAAGAGAGAGGGGTGTCTCTCAAGCTAATGTGATAAATCACTGACTTAGAGAAAAATACCTCAACTTTTACAACTGTTAAATGTAACTACTTGCTGTGCTGCCAGCCAGAAACAGTGGTCAAGGCAGTATGAAATTGCTCCCAGGGTTTCAGGCTTCCTATGGTGAAGCTGATGAAGTGGGAATAGACCCTCATAATGGTATTGGGTGAGGCTTTTCCCATCAGGACAATGCTTGCAGTTGGATATTCAGAGTTTTCTTGGTGTTGCAAGGGAACTGTTGTGGCACTGTCAAGGTTGACATGTGAGGGAGACAATGTCATGAGCTGAACAGAAAAAATCACTTTTTTGACCTGCTGTAATTGTGTGTATCTTTGCTTTAAGATTCGCAAACGTCTGATCTTATCTGACAAAGGACAGCTGGATTGGAAAAAGATGTACTTCAAGCTCATAAGGTGTTACCCACGGAAGGAGCAGTATGGTGACACACTGCAACTGTGCAGGCACTGCCACATCCTTTCCTGGAAGGTATGAGGTGCTGGTGGGACAGACTCGACTGGGGCAGGAGCCATGGGGCATCCAGTGCTTCCTCTGATTTCTGCTGGCTTAGGGTGTTGCAGTTCGTTTGCCTGCATAGCCTAGTGAATTCTACGTCTTAATTCTCTCTCAGCTATTAAGACCTTTTCTTCTCTGTGCTTCAGAGATTCCATCTTTATCTTGAACATGAGTAGGGCCAGAGGATTGGAGGATGGGCATGTTTTAGGGTTCCATGCAAGAAATCATTTTAGTACTGCCAGCAGCTTCCTCATTATATGGAAGTGGAGATCTTGGCAACAGGATTAACTGGAATGAAAGCTGATGGCTGCAAAACAGCTCAGACAAAAATCTGCTGACCACTGTGGTGATATGCAAGGCATGTCTCTGGAGTTAAACTCCTGGTGGTAAGCTCTAGAGTCTATTCCTTCAGAAGACAGGAAAAGAATAATTTTTTTTTTCTGCTTCTTTTTTGATGACTTGCCCCTAAGATATTAAGCCCAGTTCTGTCTATTATTCTGGGCTCTGCTCTATCTATTTGCACATGGGACATCTGGCAGAGGGGCAGTGCTAAGTTGGCTGATGTTTTGGCACCCTTTCTGCAGCCTCTCTAAAAAGAATTGTTTTCTCCTTTCCCAGGGTACTGATCACCCCTGCACAGCCAACAACCCAGAGACTTGCTCCACCTCTCTTTCACCACAAGAGTTTATCAACTTGTTCAGGTTCTGAACTTGGGTCACCACAGCTTATGCGATTCCTACAGGACACTTGGTCACAGAGCTTGGACACTCCATTTGTAAATAGTGTAAATATTCATGTTTGTTTGAAGCTCCTGAGTCAAGGAACAAGAGGATCTCGGAGATGAAAGGTGAAGTTGCTCACTGACATGCAGCACTTAAAGGAATACAGACTTCCATAGGACTGGTGTATAAGTACAGCATGTTGTACAGAGTCCCTTTTTTATCATCAGAGTACAAGATACAGGGCAAAAAAACCTTCATGTTTTTGTTTTTGAAGTTAAAAATGAATTTGCCCCGCATCCATTTGAGAACTCTTTGGGTTTGTTTCTAATAGAGAGAAAGCAATATGAGGCTAGGACTGTTGAACTGTTCCTCCATCTGGTTTTATTTAGCATACATATTTATAAATATGACATTTTAGAAATATTTATGAAAAATATCCCTGTGACAAGTTTAATAATACTTTGTGCTTTTAAAAGGACACATTCTGAAATACTTAGGATAGAACTCTAGCCTACTTGCGAGACAGAATTTGTAAAATACCACTTTCTACCTCTGACAGATTGAGTACCTTTCAAACAAAAATCCAGTGTACAATGTGAACTTTTGTATTTTGTACAATGATTTAAAGGGAAATGTTTGTGATAGTAAGCATCTTTTCTTGTATTAATGCTTACCTCTTTACATTAGTTTTCTTGCTCTACTCAGTGCTTGAATGCCTAGATGATAGGCACCATACAAATACCTAAGACTTTACTCCATCCTCTTTTAATTTGTTGGTTTTATAAAAGACTAAGCAAATGGGAAAAGAGAAGACACAAGAATGAGCATTATCTGTAAGGGAGGAAGTTCTATGATTGGGAAACAAAAGACTGGATTTAATCTCACAAGGTAAATTGTCTGCTTCACTAGGTTAATTGCACTAGTTGAAATCCTGAGTGAGGTTAGAATCTGTTTTTTCAAGCCCATGTTTTCCAACACATACACTGCTCTGTATTCCCACTGCTGTCAAGTGAATTCAGTCATCTTGGAGCTGGTAAAATACAGGGAGAACTGGGCCACTGAACCTTGTGAAATGATGCGGTTTTTATTCACTGGAAGACTGGCAGCAAATGTTCAGTTTCAGAGCCCTGGAGCTGAGGGAGTGATTTGTATTTAGCAGTCAGGACTGGGGTAAGCAAGGGACTTCCAACATGGCAGTTGACACCTTTGGTTCTTTCTCCATGCCAGGGGCAAAGACCCAAGGACCCCCTAGTGCCTTCTGCTTCCAGTGCTGAGCTGCTTTATGGGATCTTCTGACCCTAACCCAGAGCTAAATTTTCAGTCCTTCAGAGTAAGCGGCCACTTCACTGTGGCTGTGATCTGGCTCACTGTCTCCTCTGTTGCATGCAATGCTTCACTTTTCTCTACAGTGGAGCTTGAAGAATCCAGCTCATATACAGCAATCTGAAAACCTGCAGTGGAAAGTTTTTGCTGTTTGCCAGTAGATTTCCTGTATAGCACTTTCTCTGTGTATGATGTAAGCAGGATACCTTGGAAGGGTAAATATTTAGTGGATTGTGTGTGACTATGTACAAAAATTTTTGAGGAAGAGGAGTACTCAGGACAATTCAGGAAGAACTACTTGAGTTAATTATTGTTAAATATGCTGTTCCTTTTTTTACATTTTTATAACTGACTTTGAACACTTTTCTGCAGCTGTTTGTATTTTAAAATGACAGTATTTGCGTTTTTGCAAACTAAATCACTTTGCATATTCTTGGAAGAGATGTGAAAAGGGAAAAAAGCTGCCTCTAGATGGAGCAGTGGGAAGAGGGGAGGAAAACAAGGAAAACGCTGACAAGAACTGCCCATCTCCAGCCGCCTAACAGCAAATTCCAAGATTTTGCTCTTTCAGAGAGCTCTGTGAGCCTGTACCACCCTTAGCCATGGCCCAGAGCTGGTCATTCTCCAGAGATGAAGGGAAAACAAGCTTTATCTTGGTGTTGATGCCCTATTCATATGTTTGACTGCTGGTGGAAAGCATAAGCCTACTGCATACTCATGTCAACTGAAAGTGATTTAAAGACTGCTACCTTGGAAAAATACTCTTGTGCTTCTTTGGGGGATGTTTGTGAGTAGAGGAGGCCAATTTCTGTTTTCCTTCCTGCGTTGATGGCAGCGGGTAGACAAGGCTGAAATCTGGCTTTGTGAGTGGGGACATTAAGGACAGAAACTTGCAAGTGAAATGAGTGAAGCATTGCCACTGAATTTGGAGAGTCCTATAGCTCCTTTTTCCAGCAGTGAGAAGACCTGTGCCCCTTGGCATCTTTTGTTTCCAGCTCTGACTTTTGGGGTTGGTTTGTTTTGTAGTTTTGCCTCTGCCACCCACAGTGAGGCAACCTGTTGTGATGGGGAGGCAACAGTATTTTGGTATGAAATGCTGCAGCATTCTGCCTACTCTGCATCTGTGCTTAGCACTTACTCTCTGTGAGATGGTGACACTGAGAGAATTTTAAGCTCAGGTTTGAATCTGGCCTACCACGTTCCTTGCATAAGAAGATGGAAATTCTCAATGTTGAGCTGCGATTTGGGAATGCCTTGGCTCCAACCATCGCCTCTGTCAACCCTTCACTGGCCTCTTCTACCCAGAGAGCATGGGCCATACTGACAAGAGATTTAATGTGCAACTGAGGCTCCTATTTATAAAACTTACTTCAATTACTGTGGTTTTTATTTCTTAGTGCTGTAAGGGTCAAAGTGCTGAGGATGATTTGTTATACATAGACACTTGTCTGTTCCTTGTGTGAGGTCTTGGGATATTGCTGTCAGGGTCCAGAGTGGCAGCAAACCGAGCAACTACTGTACAGAACAAAACAGACTAAACAAAAAGAAATAGAATAAGCCTTATTCAGTTACTGCCTCAGTCATTACTGTCCTGCTGCAGCAATTGTCAAAGATGGCCTTGGTCTCTTTGGGGACTCATTGTTTCTTGAGTGGCTGGTACAGGGAGATGTTGCAGTGAATTCAGTACTTTGGGTTTGTATTTAAAACAAAATGCTGTTGCATCCAAATACCTTACTCTAACCATTGACAAACAAAGCAATCAGTATTTTAGTAGTGCAAAGGCTTCTACTTGGCTGAGGATGGCAGAGTAACAAAACTGACAGTGATGTCAGGGGCTTCCAGGCAGGATGGTTTAAGGCTGCTCTCAGGCAAAAATGACCTCTTTATTTTAAAGACAATTGTGGCAAAGCTGTTGTGAAGAGGAAAACAGACTTTCGCTTGTATTTTGGAAATAGAATGTTCTTTTCAAATGACATTTCATCTTCCAGTTAGTTGATGCATTGCCATTAGATATGCATCTGTTCTTGTACTAGGAAAGGAGAGTTTTTCCTCTTTGGGGTTTTCTCTTGCCAGCATATTCAGGGAAATCTCATTGTCTTTAGAGGATGTATTAACTAGTGCAACAGCATAGAACATGGTGCTGTGAAGAGGAAAAATAGATCCATGCAAGGGAGGAGACTTAGGAAGGGAGAGATCAGAGAGATCTGTTTCAGTTTGCTAGAAGAGGCCAGCTTTTGATGTGGTGGCCATTTCAAGAGGCACGATTTCAGCTGTACATACCTTAAGCCATTTATACTAACTATGGTATGCTGAAGTTTGATCATAAAGCGTGTGTACCTCCTCTTATGTTTTTGGGGTTTCTTTTTTTTAACTGTGGGAGTTTCTAGATCCTTTATTATGTAAAGTGATTAGGAAAATGTGTATTGCTCTGAAGACATTGCTTTGTATGTAAACATTTAATTGCACCCTGCCACTTTCTGTATATGGGAATGTATTTTATATTATTTTTCTTTGCCCCAGGTTTTAAACTGTTTGTATTCCCATTTCTGTTTGACTTCAATTACTTTTGTGAGACTGTCACCTTCTAGAACATACACAGGTACTAAACTGGCTTTTCCGGCCCTGAAAATTCCTTGGCCCTTAGTTGCTAGAATTTCATTTAGAGCAGGAACATTTCAAATCCTATTGTGTAGCAAACAGATCAGATGTGCTTTTCACCCTGATCTCCTGCTTAGTACAGCAAGCCAGCATTGTCCTCTGCAGCTGTCCTTACAAACATGTTGCACATCTTCCCCGTAGATCAGCACCTTGCCAAAAAGACATCGCTTTAAATTAAAATGCCCCTCTTTGTAGCTGGCTGTTGGCACAAGCACAGGCCCTGTGGAGCTGATGGGCTGGTATAGACTCACTGCCTCCTTCAAGGTGTGGGACTCTGGTGTTCTGCTTGTGCTGCTGTCTCAGCCCATGGCTTGTTCTGATGCTGGTTACAGGCTCTGAAGCCGTGGTCAGCCATTCACACAGCTGTCAGCCTGTGGCTGCTGGGCTCTGAGTTTTCACCAGCACCCAATTTCTATCCTGTCTTCCTCCAGTGATTTTGTTGGTAGCAAATCAGCTTTGCAGGATCTGGCCCTAGGAGAACAAATCCATCTTGCCCTTGACACATGCAGTGTCTACTATATAGATACTCTTAACACCAGAGAAATTCCCTCTATTGACCAAGTGTTGCTGCTTCTCCTCCTGGGAGGACAACTGAGGGTGGAATTTGCCTTTCTTTAGCCATCTTGTGCTGCACAGAATGCTAACAAGTCAGCTACCAAGAGAACATTTTAATTTGAAATAGCAAATATGCTCATCTTTAGGAACTAATCTACAGTAATTATAAATACCTACTTATATATGGAAGAGAGTGTGTGTTCTGTTTTATTTTTCCTTGAAGTTGTAACTAGAGATGATATGAAGTGAAAGACATCCCTTATATAAGACTTCTGTTTAATATTATTGTGTGGTTAAAATCCTTCCATTATAAATTTGCACACTTTTTTCCTCTTCCCTTGCATGTTCAACTCTGATTTTTACAGCTGTTCTGTGCAGACAGTATTTTTGTAAAACATTTTTGACACTGAATTGCAATAAATGTTCAAACAATGTGAGCCACAGAGTTGGTTGTCTCATTGCTTCCAAGGTGGTGACCTTATCAGCCTTGAGCTTCTGATGACTGTAAGCAAAGACTCTTCTGCAGGAACATCCAGAACTTGGCTCGTTGTCATGGCAGAAGATCCCAGATAGAGCTATTGCTTCATCACATCTCAGAGGGAAATGAGCCCTCGCTTCTGACAGAAACTGTTCACAAGGAGCTTGTGCTCGTGAATCTGTATTGCTCACAGCACAGGAGTGAGGGCTGCCCTGAAGAAGTGATCTGAGACCTTCAGCTCCAACTTACGGCTGAAAAAATACTGTTTTTTCTCTAGTCATACTACCTGAGTGATTCTTTTTTAATATTTTTTTGGGGTGGGGAATAATTGCATCTCGTTAGTGTCAGGACTACAAACAGTCTGACCCAGGCTCCTGCTCAGAGGGACTGTGAGTAGGAGGAGCCCACTGAAGTGACTCCTAAATAAATTGGGGAAAAGCAGTTGAGAAGGCAAATGAAATGTGCCTCTGGTTGGAAGGGGAGAGGTTCTCATGGTAAAGCAGTTTTACTTGCCTCATGAAAGCTATGCCAGCTATGGAAATAAGCACAAAATGCAGATGCTTTGTTTTCAATCTCATTTGCACTGTCATATAAGGTATGTCTGAGTGTTTTCCTAAGTCTCTGTAGGTATGCTGTGACTCGGATCTGCAGTTAGAGGGTTGCACCCCCCAGACACAAATCTCTGGAAATATAGTATGGGAGAAGATCAGAAAGTCTTTTAAACAAGAGAAAGCTGTTGTTAAGACATTTCTTATCCAAACTTTTTTTGAAAATAGTAAGCTCTAATTATTTTAATAGACTACATGTGCAAAGACTGAATCCTTTAAGGGAAATACTGGATCTTTTAGGAGACTGTTGGGCCCCATTTTCATGTTATTGCTGCTACCACCTCCACTTTTTAAGTGTAGTCATAGATAGAGGGAGAGGCATCCTGAAACCTGGATGAGGGTCTGCCTTGATCAATGATAATAACAATTCACCCTGTATATTTCCTTGGAGTGTCTGTCTTCGAGCCTGCTACAAGAAGTACAGTTTGGCCAAAAAGCATTTTGAAAACCTCTTACACAATGAATATTAAAATGATGACTCTGCTTTGCCCCACCTTTCCCTAATCCTCATTTCTGCTTCTCTTCTTTACAGGGGTGAACCTCAGTGAACCATTAGGGGATTGCTTTATTTCTGACAAAACCTGAGCTGTTTCTGTGATCAAAATTGCAGAAATGGGGAAGAGCTGTTTTCCAAAAGGCTCTATAACTCATGCGGGTTCAAAGGCCTTCCCTAAGCTGGAAGGACACCAGTTCACTCCTCACCATTCTTGATGCATAGTATACTGCACTTTTTAGTTGAAAACAAACAAACATCTTTTTAATATGTTTTCCTTGGATAATTTCAGTCCTGGTCAGAAGAGGCCTTGAATGCAGACAGCAGCACACACAGGTTTGCAGCTGAGCTGCCAGGTCCATCCCAGAGCTCCTGAAGGTGCTGCTGCTTTCATGCAATGGCTGGAATGGGACAATGGTGGTGGGACAAGAAAGGCACCCACTCCCAGCTTCATGGGATAAATAAACAAACCATCCCATGGGATTTGTGTTCGTAGACAGAGAAACGTGGTCAGCACAGGAAATGCGACTTCCTCCTCGTCAGAGCACACCAGGAATTTTGACTTATTTTAACAGGGCTTTTAAGCATTGGGTTAAGCTAATTCTTACCAGCATTTTTTTTTATTCTTGAAGTACATAAAATATGATGTCTCTGTGGGTAATCTTTGATGTGAAAAGTGTGTGTAATAAACTGTCAGCCAAGAAGCTGCCTCGCTCCCTGTCTGCATCCTGTGCCAAGCTGGGGTGGGCTACAGTTTTGCTTTGCCTCCACAGGCAAAACTCTCACTTTTGTGAGGGGTTTAGCTCATGTTCCAAGCCAGAAATCTCTTTCTCTCCTTCCTCCCACTCCAGTGTAGCAGCCCAGCTGGTGAGAAGTGTCACAGGAGGCTGCACACCCACAAGGGGCGATTTCCTGGCTTTACCTGGGGCCAGCCTCCAGCCCAACCATGACCCAGCCTAAGCTGATGAGAGCCCCTCTGGGTCTGGTCATGACTGCAAACATTCCAGTGCTGAGCTAGGCTGGGACCCAGCACTCTGTGGCCTTGCCTTCCCAGCATGAGGTGTCTTTGGTACCACAGCCATCACTTTTTCCCTTGGGGTTTGGGGCACCCTCCTCAGCTGGGCCTGGGGGACATTTTGTCCATGGGTCTCCCACCCAGAAGCTGACCACAGTTTTCAACATTGGTCCTCTCTTAAATTACTTTCTCCTGATCTTTTTATAGCTCTCCAACTGAAGTGGAATTTATTCTTTCTTTTTTTAATATAGCTGGAGGTGTAAATCCAGACAAATATAACTCCTGAGGGGGAATCAACCTGTCCGTGCCATAACTCAGCAGAGCCTGTGTTGCTGCTGGTATATATAAAGCAGCCAGGAGCCTTTTTAAACCTCTGAAACTGAAGTAATTTTTTGCTACTTACAGCTAATTAAATGGTTCTCATTTAAAAGCACTGTCTCCTGGTGGTAGGTAGAAACCTACAATCTTACTCTTTTTACCACACACTTTTATATTTAAAGCCTCTATTTTTAACCCAATGGTGGGATTCAGGGTTAATGCTCGTTAGATCTGTGTCTAGACAGTTGTGAAAAACAGGAAATGAATTACATTATAGTACGAAAAGAGAATTTAACCTTTTCTCTCCTCACTAACACATGTGACTGAGGAAAATATGTTACAGCAGAGTATTTTGGAAAGTTTAAGGAAGTAGAAAAATGAGAAGAGGAAAAAAAAAAAAAAAAAAGCTGGGTTTCCACAAGGCCTCGTGGGAATTATGACACAGAAAATAATGCGCCAGACTCTGCCCTCAGCTATACCCGGGCAGGAATTTGTTTCCTCTGGTCCCTGTGGAAAAATTGCATTTTATTATTCCCTGCTTATGCTGAACATTCAGAAGAAGGAAAAGCCAAGTTAGCCCATTTCACACACATGCACGAGCACGTGTGGCAGCTGCAAGAGTGCAGCCACCACACAACACCCATCCTGCAGCACCATGAGCCAGTCAGAGAGGTTTGTAACACCCCTGGGCTTAACAGCACCCTGCACCCCTTCTCCTCAGGCTGCCTAAGGCCTCAAGGTATTTCTGAAAAATTTAAAAGTTATTTTTTGTTTATTTGGATTAGAGGCTGAAAAATGCAAAATTCCCTTGCTTGGCCCTTCAGGAAAGTAAAAGCCCCAATGCTCATTGGCCCCAGGCAGCAGCACAGGGATTCTGCTGTGGCTGAGGATGTACAGGGTAAGGCTCCAGCTTGAAAAAACTGCTGTGAGGAACCCAGAGCATGAATTAAGCCTGAACCAGTGTGGACAGCTGGCCTGCTTGGAAAGAGCTGGAGAGTGGAGACCTGTGTGCTCTGTACCCACTTACCCCCCATTCCCTGCAAAATGTCTGTTCTGATGCAAAACACACCAAGTCAAAAGCAGCCTGCAAGCATCTTCCTTACTGCTCCTGAGCGCTTTCCTCGGCCCCCCAGTGTGCCCCCAGGGGTGCATTTCCACGGGTTCTTAACCCTCCCTGGACCCCAGAAGGCTGCAGAAATATCAAGCAAGTGCGTGCTCCTCTGCAAAACCACTGTCCCTCCTCGGATGGCTGCATCCCCCTGTGCCTCTGCCCCAGATGGCTGCATCTCCCTGTGCCTCTGCCCCAGATGGCTGCATCTCCCTCTGCCTCTCCCTCTCCCTCTGCCTCTGCCCGTGCCCGCTTCTCCCGCGGCTGCTGCCACAAGGGCCCTTTTCATCTTGTGCACAACTTGCCTCCCTCGGCTGCATCTCTGCTGGAGCCAAATGTTTACACTTGCCACACGTGCTGTCTGCTGGCCAGAGACATTGATATCCCTGTGGCAGAGCAACAAAGCCCTCCCAAGGACCCTCCGCGCCGCTCAGCCCGAGCTCTGCCGTTCCTGCCCTCCTGGGATCCCCGCTGGCTTTAGGGGCTGCTGGGAGCATGGAGGAAAGGGATTAGTCCTCTCAAGGCTATTTATTTGCTTAGTTTTATCATGATTTCTTTTAATTTTGAAGGCACATGAACATGCCGTGTACAAATCACTGGAATAATACTGTAGCTAATTTTATGGCGTCTTTAGCACTGTCCAAAATGAAAAAAAAAAAAAAAAACAAAACCAAAAAACCCCAACCAACAAACAACTCTTCCTGCAACAGAGCAATCTAAATAAAGTTCTTTAAGCAATACAATATTTCCCTATATAGCTGTCAATGTTTCCACTGCCAGTTTGTCTTCATAAAGGAACCAAGCTTTGGCACAGCTTGTATCAGAAAAAAATAACATCTTTAAGTGTTTCCAAGGGAGTATGGGATATGGGGAATTATGGACGTTAAAATCACTAAAAGAGCTGTAGAATGTTGGCCTAAGGGTCTCAGAAGGGGAAGAGCCTCGATTTATCCAGATTTACTTGCCAACACTTGTGCCAGGGAGGGAGGGAGTGGAGCAGGAGCCCTTGCAGCATTTGCACCTCACCAGGTAGCAGCAAAGGTGTGGCTCCTCCTCAGGAGCAGCCAGCTGCTAATGGGAGTGGTGAGGAAATAATTCAGTGCTGCCCATTGCTAATGCTGAAGTGAGCCTGGGAGCCAGCAGGCCCTGCCAAAAGTGCTGCTGTGGAAGGAGCTGTCTGTATCTCTGTATCCATAGGCACGGGGAGGCCCAGGGCAGGTGTGTGCAGATGGACACACCCACAGGAAAAGCCTTTCAGAGTCTTGTTCTGCAGTGTAAGGAAGGTCAATAACTTTCCAGTCAGCAGCAGCTTGGCTTGAAGGAGAGGCTTTAGGACATGGCTCATTCTGGGGGGAGGAGGGGTGGGAGGGAGTTTCTGCCTTAATCACCAATCTCTTTTCTGTTTTTTTCATTAATATCTTCTGCTTGATGTCAGTGTAGCCTGTTTGACAGTCTACTGCTGCCAGAAATGGTGTTTGATTTACAGAAGAGGTGGAAAGCTAAATAGAAAAGAATACAGATATTCCAAGGATCCTCATCTTGGTCTCCCTCCATGGCCACACCTGTCACCCCTGAAGTCTCTTGGCACTGGAAACTGATGGAGGAACCCCAAAGTTCCTCTTACTGGCCAGGATGGGTTGCTGTAGTACCCTCTCAGGTATCTGGGAAGCCACAGTTACCTCCAGCCCATCCTCAGGTTACCAGATGAACTGCATGCACTGAGATCTTGCATCTCACTTAATATTTAATCAACCTTTGCCCTCATTTTCTTAAGTGGGCAGTGAAACCCTAGCTAGCCTCTGGGCTGCAGCATGGTATTTTATTACAGAAAGCTCACAACAAAGCTTCCATTTGCTAATCCAGCCATGCCAATGGAGCTCCATGGACCACTCTCCCAGTGGCATTAAGCAGCAGCAGGGAACAGTTCTAACAGTATTTGGGAGCAGGCTCTTTTGCACTATGCAGGCCAGGCAGAGGACCTTACTGTGAGACACAACCATGCCAGCTCAGAGGAGACCAAGTGTCAGTGAAGATGGTGACACCTCTGTTGGACCCCACACGTGTACTTCTGTCACAGGTCAGGCTCTAGATATCCTCAGCACTGGGCAATCTCCATGTGTGGCTTTTTGAACTCCATGTGCTAAGCCAGGGCATTTGCTTATTGAATGACCACAAATAATCCCCATTTCTGAGGATGTCTGTAAGCCCAGCAAGCATCCTTGACAGGCTGGATGGTGCTCTGAGCAACCTGGTCTAGTGGAAGGTGTCCCTCCCACAGCAGGGGGGTTGGAATTAGATGATCTTTAAGGTCCGTTCCAACCCAACCCATTCTGTGCTTCTGTGACCTTGAGTGGGGTGGCAATGTCCTGCAGCCAGCACTGTCTGCACTGCCCTGCAGGCAGTGAGCAGAGGGGACCCCGTGGTCCCTGGCAAGGGATGGGGACCTGCACCCATGTGGCCAGGGCCAGGCTGAGCCATTCCACAGCCGTGGATGTCCACAGCACTTCAAAGCAGTAGGGGCACAGAGAACACTGGCAGAAAGGTTTCATCAGGCTCTGTGCCTTGTTCAGGCTGCCCCTGCCCACACAGCCCTTGGCACCAGCTCACAGGAGGCTGGGGCTTTGCCTCTGTGCACAGATCTGACCTCCATGCACCATGAGTGAGCATGGAAAGGCTGGCAAGCAGGAGATGCTGGGAATGTGCGTGGGTCTTCTTTGCTGGCAACAAAGTCCCTCGCATGGTCGTTCAGATCTCAAATGCACCCAACCTGGGGTGTTTTATTTAATAATTATCAAGGAAGTGAAATGAGAACAAGAATTAAGTAAACAATCTACCCTGTAAAGGATCTCTGACAAATATGGCAGGCAGGGCACTGCAAATCTCCCCCGAGTCCCTCCTCCTGAGCCTCCTGCTGGGAACAAGGCCGGGGGAGCACCGTGCTGGTGACGCCAGCAAGGAGAAAAGCTGGACCCCACAGCACTGGTTATTTGCATCTCAGGACCGAGTGTATCAAGCTCTGTTTACTTTATGAGAACTCCATGGACAATGCATTTGAAAACAACTCCTGGCCAGACACATACCTTGGCATATTAAAAGGTATTTTTAGAACCTCTGGCAAAGCAGATCAAACTCTGCTTTTAGCTGTACTAAGACATCTCCATGGACTTTGCTGGCAGCCCTGCATAATCGTACCGAGGCAGCAACTGGTAGAGGTTACATGACTAAATAGTTGCATTTCCTTCATGCAAGAGAAAAACACAAGTGCAAATAAATACTGGAGGGATTCCTGACTTGGGGTGGGCTGTATTTTCTTCCAAAGAGAGTGACTCTGCCTGATAAAAGTTTGAATTGCCGAAGAAACGGCGTCACGTAGCAAGGAAAAATGACTCTGAATGTCGCCTCCTCGATTCGTATGACTTTGTTTTTGTCCTGGTATAAATATAACTGTGACCATTTCACAGAGCAAAGTGCTGTGTGATGAGTACAGTATAAATAGTGGAACTGATTACGCTGGCTGTAAACAAGGCCTGGCGAGCCTTGCTTCGCCCCAGCAGCTGGGAAGGGTGGAAGTGGCGGGAGCTTCACAGCTAAATGGTTAAAAGCCACAGCAGAACATTTTCCCGGGATGGCTCCAAGCGTGGAGCTGGTGTGCTGCCATTTCAGCAGCCAAGCTGACACAGGGGGAAGCACGCCACCACAATTGCATACTAAAAAGAAGGGAAGGCTGAGATAACTACCATCTTCTTACTGTGTAGGCTGTTTGAAAAAAAATAACATATAATGATTCCTGCCTTATTGCAGTGTTTGGGTTCCAGATATAGCCTTGCATGGGAAGGCTGGTATCATGCTGAACCAAGCAAAATGAGCATTTCCTGCTTTTAAGTAATATAATGTCAGGAACCCAGCTCATTGGAAACATCCTGCTCATCTTCCACAGCAGAAAGCAGACATTCATCACGAGTATAAGGTGAATAATGTCACTTCAGTCGGACTTTGTGAGTGGCAGTTCACAGCTCACGTCCTTAATGCTTATTTTTATGACTATAAAATGAAGCTTGGTACACCTCATGCCTAGGAAGTGGCTTAGCTCACTCAGAAACTCAGGGACTTGCCAGAGGCCTTAGATAACGAAGTAAGATTTGTTTTAACTGCCCTCAGTATCCAAGGTATTTCCTACTGTAAGTATAAGGAAACACTGAGGATACTTAAACAACCATATTTGTTTATCTTAGGTCAAACTGAAGAGATTTTCCAGAACCACTGCTGCAGCTGCATTTAACTTGCTGAAAGTCTGCATTTGTACAGAGTGCTTCACTCCTGACTGCATGATCACACTCGAAAAGAGCTGAGCTCCACAGGGAAGTGTGCACAGACCTGGGCAGATGTCTCCAGACACTCACTCCTCAGGTGTGCTTCATTAACCTGGGCCTCAACTGGGCCAAGTCCTGCATAAGGAGGAAGGCAGAAGAAAATCACCAGCATTCTCTCCCTCACATTTCTGAGAAGGTAATTACCTGAAGAGAGACAGACATCCAGACATCTCCTTGAGAGGAGATGAAATTCTCCAAGCTTGTGAATCCAAAGTGTCATAGGAGGGCAACCCCACCAAACCTGGAGCCATCTGCTTTGCCAGGTGACACGTGAAGTGATGCTCTGCAGGTCCTCCCCTCCAGCAGTGTGGCTCATGCCAGGTGTGGGGCACAGCCACCACCTGGGTCAGGGACAGTGTCTCGGTAATAGTTCTGCAAGACACCCAGTGCAAGGTAACTGTTGCTACTGTAGGGACATGGTGGTATTTTCACACCTCATTCTTACTCTCTGGTACAGCTTTGTCATTTAGTCTACAACCCTTGTTTTCTTGAAAAGGTAGGAGAAGAAACAGTGAAAAATGAGAAAATTTGGACCAAACTCATTCTAACAAGAAAACCCAGCCAAACAGATATGGCCATTTTTCAGTAGATGCTTGGAGAGCAATGGTGCTTCAGAGCATGCATGAGGCTCTGGCTGGACAATGATGGTTTGAGGAGAGGACCCCACACATGTCAAAATGTCCTGACCAAGGCTCTCATCCAGGAATTTGATTCATACAAATGCACCCCATTGCCCTTTGCTTCCTGAATAGCCCAGATCAGATTGCAGCATCCCCAGGTATCTCAATATGAACTGATAGCAAACCAATTGGTCTGACATCCTAAGGTGTCACTCCCCCATTTTGGTAGGGGCTGTGAATGCTGACCAGATCCCCCAAACTGGCAGGTGGTGTGACCATATGGCCCCTGGTGTGTGGGAAGGGCTTGCACTGACATTACAGGTTCAGGCAGTCAAGGGCAATACCTTGGCCTTCAGCCACAACCTTGCAAGATACAAATCACCTCTGCAATGCTGTCAGAATGACTCATTTTTAACTGTAACAGCTATGGCAGGGCTG
The DNA here is from genome assembly GCA_013398075.1 of Notiomystis cincta. Lineage (NCBI taxonomy): Eukaryota > Metazoa > Chordata > Aves > Passeriformes > Notiomystidae > Notiomystis > Notiomystis cincta. The sequence goes on along the minus strand of VZRX01017093.1, from coordinate 50,769 downwards.
AGTGTGCAGGGGATCACCTCTGCCTGTGTCCCAACCTGCACATCCACTGAATGCTGACTGCTCTCTCTGCTGGCCAACTGAGAAATGGGATTTTCTCCAGACAGACCTGGTCACATACAAGTTTGCAAAAATGCACTGACCAAGCAAACGCATGCCAGAAAAAAAAGGTGCCTTTCTTTCTAAAGCCACAAACAGCTGAATAAAAGAGGTTAGTTATCAAATAAACTACATTCTTAGGTAAAAAGCAGCAGCAGGGAAGAGAAGAAGGCAGGAGAGATGTGGGTGTTCCATCTCATGCTGCAGCTTACTGCTGCAATGGCCTGATGGAGATGGGAGGAACCACCTGTGAGATGGGATGTGCCCCCATTATAAGCCTATCAGAGTCTGGCCCTAAGATGTCTAGAAATAAAAGACTTGGAGAATTTCCAGTGATCAACAGAATACAGAAGCTGGGAGACCATGGGATTGTGAGTTACTGACCTGAGGGCAGGAGGGTTTCTCCTTGCTTTCTTCAATGCCTCACTCAAGGGTCACCAAGTCCAGAAAGCCACCACTTAGTGGCTCTAAGCTCATAAAAACTGTAATAACTGGACAGTAGAAGGACATCACTGTGGAAAAGGACACGGTAAAGAAGGCTGAACAGGAATGGGAAGCTAAGCTGCACTAGGAAATCATTGTACTGAAAGTGCCTAAGCAGGACATTTTTGTCCTGGACACATTGGGACAGCATCTGGACACAGTAAAGGTTAAAGGTCTCAAGGGCAATGGACAGCACGGAGTGTAAGTGAGCACAGGCTGATCCTGCTGTGCCAGTGCACTCCAGACAATCAGCCATCAATGCTTTCCTATTATTTCCTATCTCACAGTGGCATGAGCCCAGCTCCCCTGCATCAAGGAGTGAGGCTCTCCCCAAGCACCACTTCAGCTGGGTGGCTGCACCTGAGGACCAGCAGTTGTGCTCTGCCATACAACGTACCCCACACGTACACATATGACTGTGGTATGAAATTGCTTGTATCTTATGTGTTAAAATACATCACTGGTAACAGAGCTGACATCTAGTGATGTCTGGCAGGGAAGCTGCCTCCTTGCCATCAGATTTACACTGGCAGCTCTTTGCTTGTACTTCTGCAGGTACATGGCCAAGTGGCTCTCAGCAAAGTTTGCTTTTCTGTCTGCAGCTTACTGTGGGGTTCAGTGGGGAAGCCACACTGGTGGGGCCACCTCATGCATCAAATATGGGTTGACAGCAGAGGTTAAACACAGCAAGTTCCACAAAATAGTCAGGACTAGGGTCACCTGGAGAAAGGACCAAAGAGGGGAGGGAATTCACTTAGTCCCTCTGATGGGACACCAGGACTAATCAGCATCAGAAAAGAGCTGGTTTCTGATAATTACAGTGAAACAGTAGCTTATCTTTGCATTTGGGACTCTAAATGAGCACTTGATGTATTCCTGAATTCTTTCCTTCTGATAGCATGCCACCTGAAAGGTGATGAAATGCCCTGAGACTAGATGGGCTAGAGAGACAGCACCACAGTATCACCATCCTCAGCACCAAATGATATAATTCTCCAGCTTCTACTGAACCCTCTGGAATGACAACTTTTTACAAGAGCTGCAAAAAGGTGATTAATTATAGAAAAGCTATAATCACACACACCCAGCCTGCTACATGTAAAATTAAGCACCTGTTCAGAATGATTAGAGAGAAAAAAGACTAACTCTTCACACTGATTTTTTTTTTTAACTTGAATATTCTGAATAACAGTTGTGACTGTTCTCCTTCTTAACAGCCTTGATGCTGAAACTAGATTAAACCAGGCAGATTCTTGTGTCTTGACCCCCACTAAAGGGAGTGTGTCACAGATTTCAGGCACCGGAAACCAGCTGAGGTTAAATCAAATGACACACTCAAGTAGGGAGGGATGAGAACCTCATGTTCTGTAACAACTTAAAGGGCCTGTTGAGCAATGCACAGGAACTCTGTGTCTATGAGACTCAACCACTTGAAGGGTAAGAAGTGCTTAACACAACCCCTTCATGTGAAACGTGGAGTTTTACATTCTCACTTGTGCTGTGTCTAACTCAGTGCGTTGGCAGCTCCACGGAGCTGAGCAGGCAAACTGCTACTGCTCTGCACTGTCACAGCCAGCCTTAACAGCACTCAGAAACAGTAACATCTTCATTCCCTCAGAGCGTGCCTGCTACATCAGCATCAAGCAGAAAGAGCTGCCATTTCATCCCAACATGCATACATCAGACCTTTTACACAGGAGTATCTGCTTAAACCCAGCTGTTCCCGCTCAGGAGGGTCCTGGGTAGCAGGTTTATCAGGAATCCCGAGTTTCATCTCAGTTTCTTCTGGTGATGCTGGTTCAGTGACAGGAACGTGACAGGAACTGCAGATCAACTGTCCCACTCCAGAGGGAGTGTCCCAACAACCAGCCTCCTAACTATGGTCCGTGCTGGCACTCAAGGAATATGTGTAGTAGCAGCCACCTGCACAGGCAACCAACTGTGCTGCATCTGGCAACAGAAAGTGTAAGTCCTATACTCAGCAGCTCTTGTGACACAGGAAGAGATGTCTGGATGAAGTCAATCAATCCCGTAGTTGTTCAGTTGGCCATCTCTGCTGTTAATATGCTGAGTAAATTCTCTAAAACTAGTGAGAGATACAGCAATACACTATGTATGTAACAATAAACCCATGTAACACATACAAGATTCTTACAAGTTTTGATATTTTTCTGAACTTACAAATAAAATGATCCCTTACTACTTAAAACCTTTACTGTGTTTTTCCTCACCAGGAATGAAGTGTATCACAAATGTTTACTGTAGTCTCAATCCCTGTAGGTTTTCAAGGCCTGACTGGATAAAGCCCTGAGCAGTCTGGTCTGACCTGATTTGAACAGGAGATTGGATGAGCGACTGCCTGACCCTTCTACCAGTCTGTGAGCCTATGGTGTGCTAGAGTATAAAGTAGAACAGGTCCAAAGCTGAGAACTGAAGACCTCATTTTAGCCTGTTTCTGCAACTCCCTGTTTAGGGCACTCTCCCAAGAAGTGTGAGACTGCTCCAAACCCTCAAGTCAGCATGATGGCTTTCCTGGGATGCCCTGCAGGGATGCAGCTCGGTATCACCTCTAAGGATATTCAGCAGCAGACAACCCTGAAGGGGGAGGCTTTCTCACTCCCTTCCCCCCAGCCATATGGCCCTGCTGATTCCCTTACACCAGCAGGAGCAGCTGTCTGACCTCATGGCAGGCCAGCTCAAGGAACCAAGAGGCAGAAAAAAAACCTCAACAAAACTTCCTGCTTTTCTGTCAGAATTGCCCTGAATTATCACAAGGCCAAACAAACACCAAGTGCAAGAAGATGGGAGCAGGTGAGAATGCACAGCCAGCATGAGAAGCAAAAATAGCAACTGCATCTTCCAGAACTGTCAGCACTAGAACATTTAACTAAAATGGCAGGATTTAATTCTACCCTTGTACAGCACAGAAACCTGGATACTTACCTGGTTTTACATAGTACATGGGAATTCACAACTGACACTACTAAATCAGTGGTCCCTTTACACTTCTGCTAAATAAGAACTAATCAGTAAAGCTAGTGAGGAAACTGAGATGCACTGTCTGTTTATATGTAATTGACAGCAATCATAACATGAAGAAAACCATATCTCACTTTTAAAATGTGACAACATGTGGCAATTTAGGCTACAATACTCAGTATTTTATGCACATATTTCTCCAAAAGCTTTTTGTGCAGCTCTTTTCAGTTTGGGCACAGTTGCTGGAAAAGCAATATGCTTATGGTGCGATGTCTGCCTTTGATTTCACATTAAAAACCAAGTGCATTCTTACATAATTAAAATAGAAGTTTTTATTCAGTTCATTATATTTCTGATTGTGTCTTCTATTTTCTATTCCATGTACAGAAATGTAAACCATAAATACATTGTAAGAGCAGCAAAACAAAACATATCCACTCAGAACTTTGTTCACTTCACTGTCCTTCCAAGGAACAGCTGTAATCTGTTTGGCTGCCAAATCGATGCACAAAGTCTGAAAGGGAAAACACTGAGCCCCATCCCACTTCAGGATTCATACTGATGAAATCATCCAAGTTCATCTTGGAATCTAAAAAAGGACCAGACAAGGGAAATATTTAAGTTCCTGATGCAGGTTCTGTAGCACAGGTATACATCTTTCCAGAAAACATTCCAAACCCGTCTTCAATAGTTCAGTCCACTCCAGCAACATTCTGCAAATTGTATGGTGGCACAGAAACATCCATTTCCAGTCTCTGAAACACTGCTTTTGCCCTGATTCCCCTCTCTGCCCATGGCAATAATCACATTACAGGATCAGTAAGTACCCAGTAAGTCATTAGAAACTAGCATGTGTGGGTAATGTTTTTTCCTACAACTGCAGCCTAGAAAGGTCGAGTAGTGTCAGAGAACTGGAGTGCAAACAACAACCAACACTGGGAAGGGCAATGCAGTCTTCCTGCATTCACACAAATGGGATTATTCAAAAGCAGGGGAGATATTATTCATCCATTTAAGTTCTGAACCAAAGTCAAGTGAGCCAACTTTTGCACCGACCACAGAGGAGCGGGCTCACAGCAGCAGTAAGAACTGCAAGTTGCTTATTGTGCCTCAGAAGTGATTAGCCCCTTGGCAAACCTACAGTTTGTTACCCTCCAGATTACAGTATTTGCTTTCCCTCCAGCTCTGAACTTTGTCCTCGCTGAACATGGGCCCACTGCAGGGCCAGAATATGGAGAAGGGAGGAGATGTGTGACCTAACCCAATCCCAGCCTGGAGGGATGCTCAGGTGAAGAAGAGCACAAACCTAGGCTGGGGGTAAATACTTATTTTTTGTGAATCCTGAAGGACATAATGAAGTCGGGGGAAAATTTAAACTGCCATAGTTTCAAGAGAAAAGTAATCCTGAGTGCTTTTTGCTAGGATTTAAATCTGCTCTGTCCCCTGCAGGAGGGGTAGAAACCATTCAGTCCCACTCATGGAACCCAGAGAACTCACTGGAAAAGTGCTGGTTTTGGGTTTAGGTGCCTTATACATCATTTTTCATAGCTGGCCTGGTACAAGCTTTGCTGACTCAGAACCCTGCTGATCAGAGGTTCAGCTCTGAAGACAAAAGGTTGTTTTATGTTCTTACTGATGAAGTGGGCAAATAATCTTCTAAAATGCCCATTAAAAGAAAACTGACAGAGAATGAGTTTAAGGAACAGAGTGGTAAACCCACTGTTACAGGTTTACATTACAGATTTACTGTTAACAGCTTTTCCACTGTATTAAGTATTTACTTTACCATGGATGATTCATGTGTGCATTTAAGGATTAAGAATCAAACAACAGGAGGCTCTAATTAATAGATTATAAAATCCAAAGGATGGAATTTGCTTCAGCACCAAAAAGCTTGTGTAACTAGACTCACCATTATGGACAGTGTGAGCAAGGAAGGGAAGATGATGTTCAGGAGCCCCAGACCCAGGAGTCCCAGGCATACTCCAGCCCCTGAAAGCCTCTGTTTGCACCACATTTACACTACAGCACAGCTTTGGGATTTGCCTAATCCCAACTCTCACCCCTTCTGAGGTCTGGCTCCTAAATCTTTTCTTGTTAACCTTTTTGAACTCTGCATATGGAAAATCCTTATGTCCAGCCAAGCATGGTCCTACTGCTGAAGTGAGTCTGTCAGAACAGGGACACTTTCTGCCTATGTAGGAATTTAAAATAGCAGAAGCTCAGCAATTTGCTGTCATAGCTCAAGAACAAATTAGTAGTGGATAACAGCTCTTGCTTGCTGGTGAACTGGTAAGTCTGTTTTCCAGTTTCAAACTTGTCTGTTCCTCCCAGATGCTTTTTCAAAATTAATGTGATTCTTCATATACTTTAAGATTAAAAAAATAAATAAATGTCTGCTTTATGTGCATTAAACATAGTAAAATAATTCATAAAACTGTTCTGTGAATGGTAAAGCAGTCCAAGAGATTGTTCCAGTAGTTACAAACACAGCTGCTGTTTGCAACTTGGAAGCTGCTATCACAATGCCTGTAGGAAATGAAATATTCTCTAAATTCAGAAGGATTGTGGCAGAGCATAACACAGCCCATAAGCGAAATGTAATGAAAGGAAAAACTGGTTTACCAAAGCAAACAAGTCCATGCCTATGCGGAGCGATGGCCTAAGAACCTGTCGGTAGATGGCACTGGAGCAGCACGGGAGATATCCGTAGGGAAAAACTTAGTGAGACCTCTCCCGTTTTACTCGTGTAATAACAGCCTCTCATGGGCTCTACCTGAAGGCCGTGCATGTAGTGCTGGACCTTACAGCGTTTGGAAATACCTCGGCAAAACTGCATGAGAATACCACAAAGTCCTCTTCCCGAAGCAGATGAAAAGTGACAAACATCAGAATTTACAGAAGATACATCTGGATGCTACACTTGGCAACCAGGATAATCTCTCCACCAAAGCAAGGAGCATATATTCTACAGCATTTTTACAAGACCAATAGCAGCAGAATTATTTTCTTTTAAGATTTACATTACCTTTAGAGTCCTCCTCAGGTGCTATGACTGATATACTAGCTTGCATTTGTGCATGCTTAGAGCTCGTCCTCCTCTCTGACCAAACACACTTTGTTACACACACACAGACCCTATAAATAAGACCTATCTGGCCCATTCTGGGATTCCTGCATGATTTTATTCTTGTTTACATGAAGTCTGACACTTTTACCCTGAGCAGGGATGAAATAAAAGGCCATGCACTATCTCAGGCACTGGTAGCCATGATCCTTGTGGCTTGTGCCAGCAGTAGTGAGAAAGCAGCATTTAAGCCAAGCCTCAGCTTGGCTCACAGACCCTGGACTAACTCGGTGTAACGGCAGCTGCTCAAGGGCTGCTGGAAGCCAGGAAGTCTGGAACAAAGCCTCCAAGATCAGTTCTGCTGATGCCTAAAACCTTGGGGGCACCTAAAGTAACTTAGGAAGTCGGACTCTTCACAGACTTGGAGGTGTTTACAGTTCTCTTCAGATCCTCCTCCCTTGTCTGAGCAGGGAGATAAGTGAGAAGGACTCTTCCCACGCTCAGCTGGGAGGCTGCTGCCTCCACAGCTGAGATAAAACTGACTCTGCAAACCATCCTGGTTGATCTCAATGTAAAACACAGATCACCACTTTAAATTACCTTTTACAGAAAGTGGTGTAATTCAATAAGCCACTCTGGGAACTTAAATACTTCTTAGTTGTGTCTTTATTGTATCTATCGGATTTGATTCATTACTTCCCCAAAAGCTTATGAAGTAAGGACCTAACTTGACAGACTGGAGTTTTATTCTTAAATGAGAGCAGCAGAAGGTTCCCATGAAGTGCATAGGAGCTACTTGTATCCCTCTCCGTGCTTTCCTTTTCGCTTTCACTTTCACTAGGATCCTGCCAGCACTTCAGAGAGGAGATACAGAAAGCAACTGCAGACTCTGCCTGCCTCTGTCTAGCAGCTTTCCTGTTTACATACATGTTTGAGACTTGGTCTCTTCAGAATTTCTCAGCTGTCCTACTCAACTCTTCAAAATAAAATAAAAAAACCCCAAAACCAAAAAAACAAGTAAAACCCCATGATTATTGACTACCATGGATTTCAATAATAATAAAAAGAACAAAAAGCTTTTACAAATCAATCCAGCAAGTGTGCTACCAAACACCTTGGGAGAACTGAAATTCAAACCAATGCTTTTCAGTGTTAGAGCTGCTGCTAACACTTGTATACAAGCCACACAACCACCTGTTTGGAGTAATTTTGACATGCACTGTGCAAGCTGTATTTTACACAGGCTTGCAGTAAGGAGGGCTGATCTCATTCCGAGTCATAAATTAAGCAGAATCAGACCTCATTAATTTGTGGAAACAAGATTTAAAAGAAAACCCCAGGCTGGGCTCACCAGCTCTAGAATAAAGAATCTGTTCACCAGATCTCACTTTCTTAGTTTTTATTATTTGAACAAAATACCCTGTTTTCTTTCAGTAGGAGGTCACTGCCAAACAGGTGGGACCAGGACAATCTGCTGCAGCTCAGGTATGTTTACTCAAGCAGAGCAGCTTTGAGGACAGGGCAGGGTGAGAAAGCACTGTGCAGCCAGTTAGGCTGGCCAGCCCCTGCTGGCATCCGTGGCAGCAGAGCAGAATGGAGGTCAGAGCAATGCCAGTGAAAAACAGAGGCCTAACTCTGGGAAACAGCTAGAGCAGAGCCAGTTACAAGAGGCTAATGCTTAGCACGTCAGTTCTGAGGAGATACTGAGCACTCTGAGAGGGTTTTTTTTTGGTGTTTTACTGGTTGGACTGGAGTTGTTTGTCTTTTAGAAAAATGCTTTAAAAAATCACCTTGTTTCAGCTTCAATTTTTTTAAGCATAAACTGGAATTTATTTTTAAATTTAAGCTTATTTTTGATGGTTTATTTTGCAACCCCATGAACAGGACAAATACAGTTTAAGATTTATTCCGTTTGAGTTACTTGTAGGAGAAAAATGCTTAATTTGGTACTGATCGAGATTGCTCAATTCAATTCCAAAATGTTTTGGTAGCAGGGGAGGGCTGTAGGGGTGGCTTCTCTAGAAGCTTCCCCAAGTCCAACAGAGCCAATGCCAGCCAGCTCCAGCATGGACCCACCTCTGGCAAAGGCTGAGCCCATCAGTGACTGTCTTAGTGCCTCTTCCTTTAAGAAATTTTAAAAAGCTATTGCACAGAAGTTAATTGTGGCCAGAGAGGAGTGAGAATATGCAGGAGAAAGAACTCTGCAGACACCAAGGTCAGTGAAGACAAGGGGCAGGAGGTGCTTCAGGCACCAGAGCAGGTATTCCCCTGCAGCCCGTGGTGAAGATCACGGCGAGGCAGCTGTGCCCCCTGCAGCCCACGGAGGAGCCTCACGCTGGAGCAGGTGGGTGCCTGAAAGGAGGCTGTGACCCCATGGGAAGTCCATGCTGGAGCAGGCTGCTGGAAGGGACCTATGGAGAGAGGAGCCCAGGCTGGAGCAGGTTTGGTGGCAGGACTTGTGACCCTGTGGAGGATCCATGCAGGGGATCCATGCAGGGGCAGTCTGTTCCTGAAGGACTGCACCCTGTGCAAAGGGACCCACACTGGAATGGTTCAGGAAGATCTGCAGCCTGTGGGATGGACTCATATTGGAGAAGGTCATGAAGAATTGCACAGGAGGAACCCCACACTGGAGCAAGGGAAGGACTCCTCTCCCTGAGCAGCAGTGGCAGAAACAAACTGTGATGACTGCAACTCCCATTCCCTACTGAGAGGGCAGGCAGAAGGTAGAGAACTGGGAATAAAGTTAAGACTGGTAAAGAGGGAGGGGAGGGAAAGGTGTTAAGATTTGTTTTGCTCCTCATTTTCCTGCTCTGATTTTGATTGGTAATAAATTCAACTGATTTCCCTAAGCTGAGTCTGTTTTGCCCATGACAGTAATCAGTGAGTGATCTCTCCCCTTCCTTATCTCAGCTTATGAGTTTTCATTATATTTTCTCTCCTCTCTAAGTGTAAGTGAGAGTGATTGAGCAGCTTTGGTGGGCACCTGGCATCCAGGCAGGGTCAAACTGCCACAAACATCAAAGAAGACATATAGGAAACAGAAGGAATATCAAAACCTTGCATCTTCTCAAAAACTTAGGAATTTGGCTACTCTAAATGAAAGCAGAAAAAAAAAACCCCAGCCAAAACAAGCCCACTCTGATAGAAATGTGCCTCACAAATATATTGGTATTAAAACAATATGGGGTCAGTTCTGTCAGCCATTATATTGCAGTCACCTCTAACATGAAATATATAAGTAATTTAATCTTATGCAAACACAAATCAACGTGGAAAGCAGAATGTTCTATCTAAGTGAAACGGCAGGGAGAAAACAGTTATCTGCAATGGAATTTGGCATGGACATGAACATTAATACCCCAGGCTCTTTTATGATAACAGAAGGTCTGCCACCCAGTTTTACATCAAGTTAAAAATAAGGCAGCTTTATGCCTGATAAAACTGTGCTGAGACATTACAGTTGGACCCAGGCTCCTCGCAGACTCACAGCACTATGCACACTGAAGCACATTATAAAGTATCTCAAGTGAATACAAAGGAAAGACAAAAAATAAAGCTGGAGGAACTGGTACTAAACGAAAGACAACTTGAACCAGACGTCCTAGATCTGAGACAGTCTAGTCCTGTTCTGAGTCAGACCTTGAAGCTCCCCAGTGAATGACTTTTCACCTTCAGTGGGTGCAGGGTAACAAGTTTCTTTCAGCCAACTGACCAGGAGACCAGAGCACATCAGCACAAAGCTGGAACACTGTGTCCATTTGGAGCTCCTCAGCACAAAAAAAAACCCAAAACATGAACATACTGGAGTAGGCCCAGAAGAGGAAAACCAAGTTGTTTGGTGTAGGACAACATTTATTCAAGGAAGCTCAGAGAACTGTCTGTTCAGTCTTAAAAAGAGAAGATGAAGGGGAGACATTACTGCTGCCTACATCTGTGTGATCAGAGGTAGGACAATGGAGCCAGAGTCTTTTCAGAGGAGCCTGGCAACAGGACAAGAAGTGAAAAAAGCAAGTTGGAACATGGGAAATTCAGACTATATACTAGAAATTTTTATTCATTTTTTTGTTTACCATGACAGTGGTCAAACATTGGAACACTGTCTAGAAAGGTGGTGGAATCAACATTCCTGGAGGTGTTCAAGACCAGACTGGACAGAGCCCTGAGGAATCCCTGTTTTGGGCAGATGTTGGACTCAATGACCTATGGACATTTCATTCAGCATGGCAAGATATAAAGCAAAGAATGAAAGCCTAAGAGGAAGAAAGAGCTACATATCTTTCACTATCTGCCAGCATCACAATCTGGAGGCTGGCTGAGGCCTCTGGCTGCTGCTCACCAGTGAGGTAAAGCTCAGGCAGACAAGAGAGGTAAGGGGAGAGTAACAGGGTTTGCAGCTATGGAGTCATTTACTCCACCTAGAGATACATGTACACATCTGCAACTGTTTGAGTCATTCTGTTACTTACTACCCACAAGTAATGGTTTTTAGTCTTTTGATTTGAATACAACTTTTTGCTTTCCTTGTCTGACCTCATCTATATTCATCACATTTTCATTAGCTCTCAGCTATCAAACCAACAAAGTTTCCACAGGCAAAAAAGTTCTCAGCACCTAAGAGGCTCCAGCTAACAGAGAACCATCCACTGTAGTTCAGGAATTCTACACTCTCTACAATACCTTTGCATAAAACTCTGCTGAAAATAATAACTAAGAGTTAAAATTCAAGACACTTAATTACCTGGATTGTCTAGAAAACACCTAAAGCCTCATAACAAAGACTACATCTGTGTTCCTGCTCACTCCCATAATTCATTTCTACTCTCATGTGAAACACCAACCTTCCTTAGAAGCCAAAGCAAAGACTGAGAATTAATTTCCCAGCAACTTAAAACCACAATACACTTGGACCTAAACACAGAACATGTTTCTTTGACCCTGCCTTCTATAACATAAACACATAGCAGTACTGCATTATTAAAAATCAGCAAAACTAAACATGCAGAGCAGTAACATGAAAACTCTTTCAAACTCTTTCAAAGCAAAACTTCACTATGCTTTTCTTGGAAGAAAATGAGAAAACAAATAAACACATACATGGCAAATGTTAGTCAGCTTGCAAAACACATGATTAGAATAAGCTAAAGTGCTGTGTGATAAGAATGCTCTAAGTGGCTCTATAGAATAGATGGCAAGTCTTTACCTCTCTCTGCCTGGCCCAGAGGCTGTTAGCTAGGCTATCACTTAAAAGAGGCTTAAGGCTTAGGGAAAAATTTCCAACTTGCCAGTGACTTAAAACATCCTGGGGTCCATTTACCTGGTAGAGAAACCTCAAATATATCATGCAGGCAAACCCACCAAACTGAGCAGAGCCTGAAAACTTCCTCCTGCCAACACTACTTTTCCAGAATGGGATCTGTCTGCTAGAGTGTGGTATAATCACTGTGTGAAAAACTTTGTGACCTCTAAGCAAGTTCTTTGGCCTGTCTGCTTCAGTTCCCTGCTGTAACAAGAGAACAGTGTTACTTACTCTCTACTCAGGTTATGAATATTAGTAATTAATGTTTGAGAACAGTAAATGACAGAAGGCATGTTAGACTATGTGTTCAAAAAAGAGCTTCAAAAAATGCTTCATAGCCCTATTTTTTCCCATATGAAGTAATAAGCTGGCTGGACAAATGTTATAGAAGTTATTTATTTCCCATGTGCATCCTGGACTACTGCATTCAGCACTATGAGTTCTGGGAGCTTACCTGCAGTTTCAATGCAAGGGTATGGAGGAGGAGGTTTCTGCCATTTCCCATTGGCATCCTTCATATGAGATCTGTCTGAAGCAAATGTCTTCAAGTACAAATCTGCACGAATCATTCTGATTTTTCTAAAACAAGGAAGCAAAATTGTCTTAAAAGATGCATGTACACTATACTGCATTAATCAAGAGCACTTTTCTCTCACCAAGGAGCACTAATGTTATTAAATACACAAACCAGCAATGTTGGGCCAAGTTGTTCACATGAAGCTACATTAGGAAAGAAAAGGGCTTTTGATGACTAAGGTAAAGAGCTTTAGAAAAGTAACACAGTACATTTATTTTACTGGAGTATAGCAAAGAAACTTCTGTCACTATGCATACACAAAGAGAACTTCAACTTTGATGGAATAACATCCATTCATCACCTGTGAAACTCTGGACGAAGGCTGTCATCCAGCCTAAAGGCCTCCACACTGTACACATCAAAAGGACAGGGAAACGGCAACACTGTGTCAAGATCATAAATGAAGTTCTGCTCCCCGCTGGAAACATGAAGTAGAATAACATGGTAGTCCTGGGAAGAAGGATAATTGCCATTAGTTAAACAGCAATTAACAAGAAACTGGTAAAGAGAGTGGGGAAAAAAAAAAGATTCCTAAAAGCTTTAGTTCAGATCCATATTTCAAAGCCTGGTTGCTTTCCTTGAATATTAAGCCTGTAACATTTCTGGCACCAGGAGAGAGATTTCCTAATGCCTATGTTGCCCATCTGCTCTTCCAGAAACCTTGCTGTTCTCCCCATTTCTTCACAGCCTACTTTGATTTAAACCAAGACAGCAAACTAAAGTCTACACTACTTCTAAGAAAACAGAAATTCTTTTATGTTCCACACCAAACCACAAAACTTGTTTAGTTAAGAGCTTTTTTATTAGACCCAGTCACAAATAAACTCACAAGATACCATGACAGGTTAACATTAAAGTTACCTAGTGATCTCTTCTAATAAGAGATTTTGTACCTGTTGCAGTAACACGGTCTGTGAATTTGAGTGTCGAGTGTTCAGCTGCCAGAAGCACCTGAAAAACCAGCACACCACTGAAAAACCAGCGAACAGCTCAGAGCAGGAGCACCACAGGAGTAAGACAATTTCCTGTAGCATCTCTTGAAGCTGGGAAAAAATATCTGTGGGTACTATATCACACTTTTTCAAGGCAACTCTTTCATCACAACGTTTGGCTTATGCAGTGCAGTTTTACTCCTTAACTTGCACGAAACACAGGTGGAGGTTTGGGGACGCTGCAGTTACTGACATGAGGAGTCAGGTATGTACACTTTAATTTTCCAAAATTAAATTGAAGGTGGCCCTTAACAACTTACTTAAATTTACATTGAATCCACTCAGAAAAAGGGTTGAGTACTGTCTTTTGACACTTTCAATATTAAAACCACAAAGAAATTTGAATGAAAAATATTTGGGCAATCTACTTCATCAGACCAATATACACAGGCAATTGTATTCAACAGTATTTAGAAAAATCTGTTAAAGAGTACAAGAAAAATTAACTTAAAAGCTTTACACAACCTATGATCCACTGAAATGTCAAAGTTAAAAGACCTTTCAATCCATTAATTTTTATGAGAAATCATCATTCTGCCATGGCCTTTCCTGCCTCTGCTATTCCTTTTCAGGTCATCTTTTAACACTTGAATGTCCTTTTAAACCAAACCTCTTTTTTTTTGTACTGTAAAGATACCAACATTTTGGAAGAATTATTCAGAAATCAGAGAACTTCCAAAGTTTGCAATTATTTTGCAGAATTTCAGAAACAGAAATTGCCACAAGAAATAGTATTCTCTGTGCCAGATAACTGACAGGACTCTATAATGGTACCAAGGAATTCTGCATCAGCAATTACTGAACTACATTAATGGATCAAGTGACACTTCAAAGCCACTCTTTATGGGTCAGTTTAACTGCTGACACCCCAATACAAATATAGTTATATTCTTCTATCATCTGGCAGGCCTCCATAAATATTTTCATCCATCTTCTTCTTACAAGTACAGTCATCTACCTACAGTTCTACAGAGCTGGCAGCCTCAATACCCAGAGAATAATTTTCACAAATCTGTTATGCATTCTTACTAATATTAAGACTTGTCACCTGTAGGTTTTACTGACTGTCTTGCATTTAATTTATGATGGATGGTGCAAAGGAGCACCAGATTTAGGCTATTAATAAATCTGTCCTAAAAGAATTATAAATATTAATGCAAAACTATACAATGTATGAAGTTGGAAGGGACTTCAAGAGGTCACCTGGCTCAACCTGTAGCTCAAGGAGTCTCCTACAGCCAACTGCCCAGGACTGTGTCTGGATAGCTTCTAAAAATCTCCAGGGATGGAGATCCCACAACCCCTTTGAGCAATCTGCTCCAGTATGTCATCACCCACAGAGTAAAAAAGTGTTCCTTTATGTTCAGATGGAACAGTTTGTTACATGCCCAGGTGTGATCCTGCAGCTGTCAACTACAGAGGCACACACTCAAAATTATTCAGAGTAATGAATGCCTTACCCAGACAACTGGCTCATCTCCATGTCCAGATTTCTGCTTCCAGAGTGGAATCTGAAAGTTATAAGTGAACCTGAAGTTAATAAAGTCTTTCAGGTTAATATAGATTCATTTCAGGTAAATTGGTTAGTTCTTTGCTAACCTATCAACTTCCTCAGCTTACATTTATACTGCAGCAAGAAATTTTTTTCTAGTTTTTCTCTCTGGAGCATGAATTTGGAGATACTGTTCTGGGCCATATTAAAAAGGGCTGTCCAGAGAAGTGATGGAATCACCATCCCTGAAAACATCCAAAGGACCTGGGGATATGGTTCAGCAGTGAACACAGTGGTGCCAGGTTATCAGTTGGACTTGATGGTCTTAGAGGTCTTCTCCAACCTTATGGTTATTATTGGTTCTATGATTTTAAAAACATAACTGTTCTCCTAAATTGACAGATTACAGACAGAATTACTCCCACTGTTCACAGGGACACCATACCTCACTCCACCGTCCTGAATGCAGTGAATAATTAAAAGATCTCACGTGGTATGGTTGGCACACCTCTGAGCCAAAGTGAGCTACAAGACAGGTTTGGACTGTATCTCACCTACAGGCTGGGCTAAAGGCTCACTTCCCAACGCTGGGCTGTGGCTGAAATCGCTGGGACCACGTCTCACCTACACTGGGCTGCGGTCTGAAGGCCCTTTCCACGGCTGACTGAGATCACATCCCATTGACTCACCATCCTCCTGTCATTGGATATGAAAACAGCATAAAATTCTTCTAAAGGGTACCGATCCTGACTCCTGATGTAGTCACAAAGCTTCCAAACATTTTCTTCGCTGCAAAACACAAAATCGATTCTTTATTTTGCTTCCCTCCAGCTTCATTTCTCGTGACGAGAACGAGCCCAGGAGCGAGCGGCCCGCAGCCGCGCCATTCCCGCCGGCGGCTCGGGCAGTGCCAGCGCCGGCGCTGCGCGGGGCCGCTCGCCCGTCCCCGTCCCCCTTACCAGTAGCAGCCGGAGTAGGCGCAGGCGGCGCGGGGCGGCACCGCCGCCTCATAGGCGGCCTCGGGCCGCTCCATGGCCGCTCTCAGCGGGANGCCCCCCTTCGACCTCCTGGACTCCAGCTCCGAGTTCATCTCCCTGGAACCCCCCACGGTCAGGAGCCACCGCGTATGGACGCGCTCCGGGTCCGCCAGGGCCGCGGTGTCCAGGGAGACCAGGAGAGCCGAGGAGGCCGTGAGTGCCGGGTGGGGGCGGGGTGAGCCCGGCCTGGCGGGCGGCGCTGGGCTGCGGGCCCGGGGGGGGGGGGGGGGG